>OX382337.1:5000-425000 GCA_947507615.1 Hemithea aestivaria | reverse complement strand
CCAACACCCAAAAACACCCAACACCCATCACCCAACACTCAACCAGTAACGAATGTTATTTGCAACACGTGTCTCGATTCGACGGGAAAACGTCCGGAAATACCGCTGATTTAGCTCACAGGTAGCGTAAAAACAAACCATGACATTATTATTATAAAGGTTGTTATAATATACACAAGAATAAGAAAATTCATAATTTTCAGGTAGGTTTACACACATACATATAATCACGCCTGGTTCCCTTTGGGATAGGCAGAGACTCCACTTCCTCCCTCCCTCCACTTGGTACGATCCCATCTTGGTGATACACCTCTTTCGCTTCCTCAACTTTCATCACATTCTTCATGCACGCTCGCCGGTTCTTGGTACTCTTGACCTGGCCTTTCCTTAAAACGACATTTATTTGGCAGGTATATAGAGTACCTAATAACAGGGGTCCTCGACCCTCTCGTTTGCACGATATGACGAACTTTCAAATTTGAAATTTGAACCTTTGATTTTACTTTTTGAAAATTTATTTTGGTCGAACTTTAACTTTTAAGTTTGTAGAATTCATGGTGTGCAATAGGAATGTTTTACAAGGTCAAAATGTTTAATATACAATTAGTCATTTTTCGATAAACTACATTATGGACAAAATAAAGTTTTTAGTCAACATCCCAATTGGCGGTCTAATCGGTCAGAGCGATGAGTGAACCTACACGGTTGTCTGGAAGAGATCGCTCTGCAAGAACATAGTAGATACCTAATAGGCAAAGGCAAAGAATAGATTAGATACCTACTATTACCTACTTGTGCTGGGATAAGAAATATTCTGAAAGTGTTGGTTTTACATAAGCATTAGTTAATATATAGCTAAGTTAGCAATGTACACACCAGTTAGGTAGGCACACAGAAGTTACATCCTAAATTCGCGGCGCATTGTGTAGATGTTTGCCGCGACACTACGCCGTCTAAACAACTTGCTTGGAGCTAGGTACACGGTTTAGTTGTTTGTTCTAGGAGATTGTGTTTCAATGCCTTATATTTATCTCATTCTTATGTAATGTGAATAAATCTAAAACGAACAATCTGCAAAATATTGTGACTTACAAAACCTTGGATTCCTTTAATCCGTAACGGAGAGTTGTTAAAGCTGGCTTTTGGAAAAGCTTTTTATTTATTTATTTTATTTATTGATAAAATAAAGTTTTATAGATATTTCATGAATATATAATCATGTGGTCATTAAGATTCCTTCAAGGACTACAATATGGCCTAACGATTGCTTTTTACATATTATCTTGAAAACTAACCGAAACCCATTATGGTAGAGCGAACGTGGGTTATAGTTATACTGTATACTCGTAAACCCACCGAAGCCTCCACTTTAGCCCCCACTTAGCGAAGCGACTCGCGATTCCATCGCCACGACATCGCGACGATGTTGTTGCGACTATGCGACCAATTTTTGTCACCCACAAGACTGAAAAGTTGCTGTTTGCCCAATGTAGAGTGGCTCTACCATGTTTAATCAATGAATTTCGTATGATTCAACATTTCAAGTGACGGCGACTGGTTTTAGAAAAGTCCTTGTAAAGTGCAAGCGATTAGTTTGTTGTCATTAATACATTACCTGATTACGTCAAGGTTTACCTGGCACCGACTGGCACGGCTCTTGGTGAAAACCTTCGACTTTATGTACTTAATAATAAGGTTTATATTTGCTTGCAGGTAAGCAGCTGCATTTCTTGAGGAAATCTAAAGGATTTCATTAGGTGAGTATTGAAAACTACTTGTCGTGATGAGGAAATGAAGATGTCGTTTATGCGCTTGAAGATATTATGATTATGAACGATGAAACTGGACGGAACGTCATGATAGAGTAAAATGCAACTCTAGTACGACCAACATAGGTGTACGTACACATGACGTACACTGACGTATTTAGGCATAATATAGCACGCCAAATTTTGTCACTATCTATGCCAATCACAGCCTTCACTCCACTGCGATCGCATTTGTTGTGGGGCTGGGATTTGAACTCGGTGATACAGAATAACATCTTTATCACATAACCCTTCGGTCCATAGTAGCGTTTCTTTTTAGTAAACATCATACGCGTTTATTTTATTAGCTTAGTAAATGATGGGCTACTTTTGAGCATGTGAAGCCCTTGAATAAAACTAAAATACCTAAACGTTAACCTGCTAAAATAAATATTAGTTTTAAAACCATATCGTCACTATACGACCTTAGTCAATAGGCGTTATAGAAGTTGTCATATAATTCATAAATATACACCTGTTGTCTATTTAATTACGACTTAAGATAAAAATATCCGCATAATATTATATTTTTAAAGATAAAAATACATTTTATGGCCTCATCTGTATCCTATTATAAATATATTTGTTTCAAGTGACTTCACGGCTGAATCTTATTATTATCTGATTTTAATTCTTATAAAAATATCCCTCAAGAGTTATTAAAAGAAGCCGAAATGATTAGAACGTATAATTTACATTTAAACTTGACCTTTATGTGGTGATTGTTATCAAAAAACCAACACGATTTCCTCGTCACTAAATGTTAGTAGTTAAAGGTTAAAATTTGTATAATGTAGTTAGTAAATAGATATAGTGTAGGTCGGGGTTTATTCTAGACTTTAGATGAAGACCTTGGGAATACCCATTTGTGAGACCTCTAACTCAAAATTCATTTATTCAAATATGCTGTAATGGAGCACTTTTGCAAGTCAATTTTACATTTTTTTTTCGACTTTAAGTAGCGCTCGTTCGCATAGCACCTCTATGAGAAGAACGAGCAAGTCTGTCTCTGAGCAGGTGTGCTTCGGTAGCAGGGCACTGTAGCTAGTGAAATTACTGGGCTGAAGGGTCTTAACATCTTATGACTTTTGAGGTAGAACCGTGGGCGCAGTGCACTTAGAATTTTACATTATTGTGAAATCCCGGGTAGCACTGTACTAATGGGCAGCGTCACAGTGGTTTTCTCTATGGTCACAGATAAAAGAATACTAATAGCATTATCTCTTATCATCATGAGAGTGGAGAGCGTCTATTTAGCTCGTCTTCTTACTTAAAAAAACTGTTTTAGTACCATAAAGATGCACCACATCATATGGTCTGTAAATCAAGATGTGATCCCGTGTCCCAGCTGAGTCTCGAAGACGTGAGTCGGTCGTGCGGCAGCGCGCCGATTGATGCCATCTACTGCTTGATAAATGTAACGACGCATGTCGTAAGCGAGGGCGATTTTATGTAAAAGAATGTAGGTACCTACTTTTAATATTTTTTTCTTGAGTTAGCATGTGACTTAAAGTCACATTGTCTTTTGCCGTTCTTTCTACATAATGTTTTCTTTAGTTCTGCAAATCATTAGGTACGAAATACAAGTACATAGTAGTATAACATATTTTTTCTTGTATCCACGAGCTCCATTAGAATGAAAATTACTAGTAGTTCGCCTCAAACTGGGACCTCGCGGCCCAATTTCCGTTAAACCTTAGACTTTTTTTAAAATATCCTAATTTTTTTTTTTTTTTTATGTTATGAAGTAGAAGACGAGCAAGACGCTAATACAAGAACTTTAACTTTAAGTCGAAAAAATACACCCGTTTATCCTTCAAAAAATGTTTTGACCCTCTGAATAAATCAATATCCATAGAGAACTTGCCGTTACCCTATGTTTATGAAATTTGGCATACCTTAACATATATTTTAAATACAGGAAAAAATCTGAAAACTTTTAATCTACTATATAAAAATAAGTCGGGTTTTCCTTCCTGACGCTATAACTCCAGAACGCACGAACCGATTTCCACGGTTTTGCATTCGTTGGAAAGGTCTCGGGCTCCGTGAGGTTTATAGCAAAGAAAATTCAGGAAATATTTCAACAGCAATTTAAAACGAAGCCATCTGGTGGCGAAACGGAGTTCGCCGGGATTGCTAGTTTTTAATAAAATTAATTCATTTAAAAATAGCGCTATTTAAAGAACGTAATCATCGAAGTTAAGCAATGTTATGCGTGTACGTATTTGGATGGGCGCGTACGTAGTGATCTCAACTTTTTGCTGACTTTTTTGGAGAGAGCCACCAGTGGTCTGCGCTGCACTACGGTGTGCTCGTGCACCTTTATTGTTGAATGTGCCGGCACAAACTATTCTAAGTTTTAAAAAGTTTTGCAGATAGGCTACACAAATAATAATATATCTTACTGCCAGCGAAAAAGCTAATATGCCCAAGATGAAATTGTGTATTTAATAATTAAAAAGGTCTTTTCAAAATACTGAACCATTTTAAAATTGCGACTATCAACCTAACAAAATGTTACTGTCTTTTATGGGAGTGAATCGCAAATCTATAATGATCATCTCTAAATTATGAACCATTTTGAAATTGCGTCTATCAACCTAACAAAATGTTACTGTCTTTTATGGGAGTGAATCGCAAATCTATAATGATTATCTCTAAATTATGAACCATTTTGAAATTGTGTCTATCAACCTAACAAAATGTAAGTGTTTTTATAGAAATGAATCGCAAAACTATAATGGTCAACCCTAATTTCTGTACCAATTTGAAATTGCGATTATCAACCTTACATAATGTTTTTATCTTCTAAGAAAATGAATCGCAAATCTATAATGGTCAACTCTAATATCTGTACTAATTTGAAATTGCGTTTATCAACCTACCGAAATGCCCCATCTTCAACGACAGTAAATCGCAATTACATAACGGTCCGTACTATTCGAACTAATTTCAAACTGCGTTTATCTACCTACCAAAATGTTCCCATCTCCTAAGACAGTGAATCGCAATTATATCCCGGTTACATTATTAATAAAAGATTTAACTGCAACTCTTGGGCCGATTTGGCTCATTTCTGAACATGAGAATTCTTTGCGTTTGTACTACCCGTTCGCAAAGTTCCGTCAAGATTGGAACTTCGGTAACGTGGTAATCAAGGAATCTTTTTAACTCTAGAACCCTTCGACCGATTTGGCTCATGTTCGAACTTAAAAATTCTATGGATATGTACTACGCGTTTGCAAAGTTTCATCAAGATTGGACCATCGGTTTTCAAGTTATCGCGTAACAAACATACATACAAACATACACTTTTGATAAAATATTTAGGTAGGTTATAAAAAATGTTAATAGCTCAGAAAAAAATTTATCGGCGTACCAGTTTTGAAATTATCGTCAGACCTATCTTAAAGACTTTAAGTCACTTATATCTCTGCAATACTGAAGCCTATTTGGCTTTTTTTTTTACTATAAGTATTCTATTAACCTATTTAACTGGTGTACAAAATTTCATTTAATTTGGATTTACCGTTTTTGAGTAAATGTCGATCAAAGTTAGGCACCAGAGGTCAACCGTTAAACTGGTCAAAACGCAGGCTTTTCGCGGCTCTCGACTCTAAGACCTCGCTTCGCTCGGTCGATAAATACAAAAGTTTGTATGGATGGATGTCTGTCTGCGCCATTTAAATCAATGTTCAACCAATATATTCATTACACTATCTACTCGTACCTATATTGTACTTTGTACACAGTACTCACACAATTGCGTAAAATAGGGTGGACAGTGGACCTATTTCATGTTCGTAAAGAAATTCTGAGCTCTCATGACTTGCACCACCAGCCCTCTATCCACTACATCCTTTCTCGATGATTAGACTCGTCTGCCATTATTTAAATTTGACGTCGCGTCGTTCGACTCTGCAACGGACTTGACTGTTCACAATATAAATAATATAATATCTATCTTTTAAGTATATAAAAAGAATGTTTGACTGGCTGATTCTATCAACGCACAGCTCAAACTGCGAATTGGGTGCAAATTTCACGTAGATACGTTTTAAAAGTAAGTATATATCTGTCAAGAAAGATTTAAAAAAAATCATCCCCTTGGGACAGTTAGGGAATGAATTTTCAAAAGAGGGTTCAAAATAAGATAAAATAAAATTAGTATGAGGTAGCAAAGCCTAGAATATACTCGAGTATATAATACAAACATAAATTTTCTTGGATAATCCACTTGGATGCATGTGAGATTGCAAGCTTTAGAAATAAATACACTGATAGAAGAATTAGCATTTTAAGAGAGTAGATTTTTCTTGTCTCTCTAAGATTACCAATATAAAGCTCTTTTAAAAGTTATGTATTCAAATTTTAAAAATCAACTTGCATTTTCCAATTTTTATTGTAGCTTTAATTTAAACCTTTACCTATATTGATGCAAGAAGATAACATGAAATGACTTAAATAACTTTAAAGTTTTATTTAAATGGAGTTCTACGTTTTCAGAAAATATGTCTAATGGTACTAGGTATCGTGTAAGAAAATGTGCAGTGATGCTAAAAGATACATACATATTCTGTACAACTATGAAATATAACAACATGAAGATACCTATGTATGTATTTTTGCAAATTGTATGAAACAAGTCAAAAATCGTAAATTTTTTGCAACAATATTAGTTAATCTTTAAATTAAACCCCCTTAATATCAGTACACTTTCTTGCACGTAGAACATAATATTATAATGAACATACATGTAAATAAAACCATTGACACACGAGTCTAAATAATATTAGCAAGTATGCGTAAGTAGTTACCATTGGTACGGCGCGGTGATTGACCCGCGACAATATGACTCTTCAGTATTTGCATAGAGAGGCTTTGACCCCATGGAGACATGGAACCATGGCCTTAGATGTGTGTGAATGGTGTAGATTGTATCTAAATCTGTAAGGTATTGTGTTTGGAATTGGAAACAGACTGTTAACGTAATTTTTTAAACCTCTAACATAAGTTAGTACAAATAGATTGTTAGCGTGTAAGTTTTTTCTAACATGAGTTATTAAATAATTTTGGTGATATTATATTATGGCCAGTGGTTTAAAAATAATGTGTTATTCTAAGGTCTAAGATTCTGAGCTGATGTAACCATTTTTGATACACAAATAAAATTACTTTACTTTGGTTGGATGTGTGATCCATACACACTTTCGCATTTATTCTTCTTATTATCTTACCGAGTCGGAGTGCATGAAAGGAGCCTCCCCGTGTGACGTACTCGTATTAATACTTAATACATTCTGTATATCCGGCGCAACCTGGACAATATGTGAGGACAGCCTAATCGGTAACGCAGATTGGCTGATCCTTTCACCACGATATATTTTCGCATTTATTAGATGAATGATGATGATGAAGCCGATAATATTATAATTATGTCCAATTATATATCCAAGTGACGTCACGTCACAGTTAGCGGTCTTATCATTATTAGCAAGATGTCGTTAATTTTGATAAGAACCGAACATAATTAAGCCTGGAAGTGGAAAGTAGAATAAAGGCCCTGGCTAAGGCAGATTTTGGGAACCTAACGAAACATTTAGATATATATAATATTGTCCAATATAATATGTCGATTATTTCGGCGTAGTACAAGTATATACTGATATGATTCTAGTAGATACACATAATATGTGGGTCAGTTTATTGTGGGTCCAGAGTCCAGTAAAAGGGCCGATGTCTGCGTTAAACGATTATTGAGGGCCCTTGGAGGTCCGCTGCGGCACATTAATGGTGTGAGAGGACTTCTAGATAAGGGCGATAAGATGATCTTTAGGAACAGGACGTACGATGTTCAGGGTTGCTGGTCCGTTATTTAGTACATTACTGTTTAATTATTACTGTTGTAGGTGGTAACCGCTTCCGCTTACCATCGGGCGAGCTGCCTGCTGTCTGTCTCTTAATTATAAATCAAATGAAATTATTAACAAAAAAATTACACGAAGCATTTTGATAATTTTTTTAAATTATTTGACGGATATTAATGAATCTGACAGCTCTAAGTTGGACTAAATATAAGTATACTTAATAAGTATGTGTATAAGTATATTGAGATTGACACAAGACAGGGTTAAATGGCGCCGCGCTCCGCCTCCGCGGGCTCACCGCGTCTCCCAGGGAGGTAGAGAGGTGGAAGGAGGAAGCCAAGGAGGCACTGCTCGAGAGGTGGAGTACGCGTCTGGCCCACCCTCGAGCAGGCAGCTGGACAGTGGTGGCAGTCCGTCCACTACTCCAGCAGTGGACGGACAGAGAGCACGGGTCCTTGACCTTCCGGCTTGTGCAGGTGCTTTCCGGGCACGGATGCTTCGGAAAGTACTTGCACCACGTAGCCGGCAGGGAACCGACCCCTGCTTGCCACCACTGTGGTAGCGACGTGGATACGACGCAGCACACACTGGAGGAGTGCCCAGCATGGGTCAGTGAGCGCCGTACCCTCGTCGCTGTTATGGGGGGCGAACTCTCGCTGGCAACCATGGTAAGAGCCATGGTTGCAAGCGAGGAGTCGTGGCAGGCCGCGGTTTCGTTCTGCGAGAGTGTCATCTCGCAGAAGGAGATCGCGGAACGCGAACGGGAGGTCACCACCGACCTCCCGATGCGTGCCCGGAGAAGGGGGCGTCGGAGGCGTATCTTCCACGCCCTTCTCCAGCCCCCATAACCTGGGTCTAGGCGGCGAGTACGGGGGTATTCGTCGCCGCAAGAACAGACCCACGAGGTGGCGCGCGCGGTGTTTCCGCGCGCCCCTTGAGAGGGTGGGGTGAAACTCCTCTTCACCCCACCGCGGAGGGGTCCTCCTGTCAGTGAGGACCAAACGCCGTCGGGGCCGCGGATGAATGCTTCGGCGTATCCGCTGCCCCGGCATTATGGCGTCCCGCAGGAACACCCCCAGGTTTTTTAGTGGGTATCCCCGCCGCTCCCATCTTTGGCGGGGGAGTCCCACATACCACCCCGCGCCCCCCGGCGTGGGGTGATGATGCGTAACGCATTTTTCCTGGGTCAAAAAAAAAAAAAAAAAAAAAAAGGGTTAAATGGCATAACATGAAGGAGGCCTATGCCCAGCAGTGGGATGTAGAAGGCTGTGGATGATGATGAAGTACATATATAATAATCTAATTGATCTTTTATGAAAACACAGTTCTAACCCCTGAAATGATTGAGATGAAATTTGGCACAGAGATTGTGAATTGTGACCTAGGCATCAAGAAAAGTTTTCTTCATGGGAGCTAAGCTACGAGAGTTAACTAGTCTAAAATATACATAAATAGCTGTGCATAATTCTCAGGCAGTGAGGCAAAAGCACCAAAGAACTGGGGTGTGAATGTACGAGATACAACTGTCTCCACGTCGCGACTCTACCACAAACTGGCTCCACCCGCCACTTGGCAGACATCCAGACACATGCATTATACAAATGAACGAGACATGAGAATGTTGCCACTGGCTATACTTTGGGATCAAGCTATTCGTATGCAGTACTTTGGAACCGAAACCTTGGTTGACTGGAAGATCATATAAGTAATCTAAACAAATAAAAGAAAAGAGCGACTGACTGACCGATCTATCAACGCACAGCCCAAGCCACTAAACGGATTCACGGGAAATTTGGAACATAGATAGGTATTATGATGTAGACAGTAGACCTCTGCTAAGAAAGGATTTTGCCACGCGGGCAAAGCCGCGAGCACAAGCTAGTAAGTTATAAGACCGTCAATTGTTACACTTGGGAGGTCCATGAAAAAAACTTTGGAGGTTTTCTACCTCTATAACAAACATTTGACTTAAACAAAAGATTATACGAATAGCCAGCTTGCCAGCGAACTAGTTTATGCTAGCGGCTTTGCCCGTCTGCGGAAATCGCTTTTTAGTGAAAATGTACGTCATAAAATCTATTCATGTTCCTTTCAATCCATTCATCAGCGGTTTAGGATGTGCGTTGATAGATCAATCAGTCAGTCAATCAGTCACTCTATTCCTTTATATATTTAGATTCCCAACAGAGTGCAAATCTGATGTATCATTTAACAAATCATACATTCATACATACAATACATAATAACCGTATAATCCACAGCTCATTACAGACAGACCGACTGTCTCCCAGAGATTTCAATGGCAATTGTTTGTCTATCTCGCTCGCACTCGCACAGTAGTGTGCGGATGAAAGAGAAAGGTAGAGCGCAATGTTCTCGGTGCGCGTGCGCTGCGAACCGTTAACTGTGCTTTTGATTGGTTTAAATCATAAGCGTTAGCGATAGATATGGCCAAAATGGAGCTAGTGTACCACGTGTACCATAAACACGTGGTATTGCAAAGGAGCTATAAGATATATAGATAGATCTGTGGTATACGAAGTGAGATATACGAATTGTGTATTTTACTGTATTTTTGTAAGTAAATAGTTGTAGTATTGTCCTTTTTCTCAATAAAGGTATTTCTAAAAAATCTAACAGATGTACGTGTATGCTTTTAGAGCTAGCTAACTGTGCCCAATGGTTTAACTAGCGTGCATCCCAATCTCGTGGGGAAGTCGGTGTAAAAAGTAGGCTATGTGTTTTAGGGTTTAAGCTACCTACGTAACAAATATCTCAATAAATTCTGCCATTTTTTCGTGAATGTCAAAAAAACTTATACACGTTTTGACCTTTTTATAAGGAAAAGTGGGAGGATATATTCAAAACCAATCTAACCACTGCGGGAAAACTTTACGTTTATCTAAAGTTCTGTGAATTTGTATGATTAATAAAATCTCCATTTCACCATAGTTTTGAGAATTGGAAGTTGTTGGAATATGTTGAATATTTTAATATTTTAATCCTTCCCGTTTTTTAATCCCATTTTAGTCTTGCCGAAGAGTTGAGTGCACAGATATCCATTTGTCTATGGTTGTGTGTTTCCCGCTCGCAGCTTGAGCCTTGTCCAAAAAGTCCCGTTACGATGGCTGAGGCTCGCCAGTGATTTGGGCTTAGTTTTATTTGCCGCAAGCGGGTCGATTTCGTGGTCCCAATGCGCAATGTGGGTTACCAGTTGCACTACCAATAAATACAAGAGATCGTTTGTCATATTCTTGGGATATTGGTCTTTTGTAGCAGGTGTTAGGTCATTTTGACGATTTTCTCCTGCCCTTAATTTGGTAGGGAAATCAGGGGGATTATGTGGGTGATTCCTGAGAGTCAAAATTTTACGTGTCTGGGGGAATAAACTACCCGTAACATAAAAATTCTACCCAAAGGTATTTTTTTCCTGTTAGTCTAAGGTTCAATCTACTTAATGCATGATAGACATCAAGTTATATTTAGCTGCAAGTATCTAAAAAAAAATGTAAAAGCCCTGAAATTTGATTACCGTGGGCTGTCCCTTACACATTTTCGGAACAAAATATATTTTTTACACTAATTTATAAAAGGAATTTAATTAATTCCTGTGATCAAAGCTGTAAAGGGTGAACTGTTATATGATCAAAAAAATACGCGAAGGCTGTACTCAGCGTAGTTTTAGAAAAAATAACAAATTTAGGTTTGTCCCCGGACAAAAAGTGATTCCCATGGCACGCGACATAACTACCCACATTTCACAAACCACAATACTTAGAAGCTTGTACGCACGTTATTGGCTAACTTCGATTGCGTTCTAAACATAGTGAAGAGAGGCTCCTCCTCTCGTTGTTATAAACTGGATTTACGACGGTGAGAAATTGATTACCGTGGTTTTGGTTCACTAGATCATTGATTACCTTTTCCATGTTTAAAAATATTTTTTTATCCATTACGGTTTTTTGACTAGTGTGTGCAGTTAGAAAAAGGGTATTGTTTATCATATATTTTATTAATTTTGGTCTATAATTATGGTATTTAAAAATATTGACAAAAAACTATACAATTTTGATTTCCATGGTATTGATTCTCATGGCATTTTACCACGGTGATCAATTTCCCTGATTTTTCTTGCGCATTCTTTCACTTTTTACCCAACTACAGCGAAGCCGCAGGTATGGAAGTGATTTTGACAGTTTATATTTCATTATTTCAGATATTTTTTTTATATTGTATACATCAGATTTTTTTATATTGTAGACAGCCGCTCTGGCTTATGCGGCACCATTATATCCCCACATTAAAAAGTCGCTCAGCGAGCTATGGAGAGGGCTATACTCGGGGTTTCTCTACGTGATCGAATCAGGAATGAGGAGATAAACCAAAGTCACTGACATATCTCCGCGGATCAGGAAGCTGAAGTAGTAATGGGCATGCCACATAGCACGTAGAGCGAATGGCTGATGGGGTCGAAAAGTGTTCAAGTGGCTACTACAGGCAAGCAAACGCAGCGTAGAACGTCTACCCACAAGTGTGGCAGACGACCTTATTTAGGTCGCTGAAAGACGCTTGAAGCAGGTCGCTTCCAACACCGGTGCTATATATAGAGGTCTAAAGGGGAGGTTTATGTTCAGCAGTAGACGTCTTATGGCTGAGATGATGTATGATGAAAAAATAAAACGAAACAATGGGCTGACTGCAACTTTCAGTCCAGATTAACCTAACTAATGATAAATGTACAATCTGATGACAGCTTCTGGAGTGAATCCTGTCAGTGACTGTGACTGAGAACTTATTCTCATATTCTAGGACTATATATTCAATATTTTTACATTGTTTAAGACTGTAATACGTTGATTTTATTTAGTTTACATGATTATTATATAGAGAGCCAATATAGACCTTTTTAATACTTGATGTTAGGTGTATATCTGTTTGGATCACCGTTTTTAATCATTTCTATTTTACATGATAAGTATGTAGAGGTCAATATTTAAATAATAACATAGAATTCAAACAAAATAGTTTTAATTTTGATTCCCATGCCACACTTTATTGATTCCCGTGGCACCAAAAATTTAAATTTAAATATCTTCTGAACAAAACAAGTTATAATGATGCCTATTTGATTGATGTGCTTATATTTATGGAAAATTTGATGTTTTACATGTAAAATGCAATAATACTTTGATTTAAAATCTGCCACGGAAATCACTTAAATACGCCCGATCTCAGGATTTACCCATGTAGGGAAACTTTGTGTTAACATTTAGGCGTAGGTGGTTGTCATGTGGTTTAGCATTTTGACGAAATGCTACTAGTCCCGGCCCTATTCACATTTTAAGGCGACTTTACAGTCAAATTTTAAAAACAACTATTTACTATTTATATAATATCTTTCAAATAAAATATATGTTTTATAACCTACAAATCGCTACCGTTTTACTTACGCATTCACATTTATCTTACAAAATGTCTATCTTTAGTGTCTATCTTTGTGAAGTTAAGTTACTAGGCATTTTATAGTGCCTATATCTGTCGAATAGATCATAATAATAGGACATCAAGTTTTAGGTATACGGTTCATTCTTTTCATCATTCATTTATGGTGTCACAATAAATATAAAATGGTTGTTAAAACTGGTTTCCGTTGTCTATTTAAAGGCATCTCGGTAGTCTGCAGCGTTTGGCGAACATTTGGAATCGGTTGGCAGGTTATCGAACTGCACAGGTAGCATGAGAATCATTACAAGCTTTATATTACTTTCACCTGTCTGTTGTCTGTCTGTCTGTCTGTCTGTCTGTAATCAAATCTTGCAAGTTTAATTTGACCCACTTCCCGGTTTCCAATTGAGCTGAAAATTTGCATGCGTGTGTAAATCAGATGACAATGCAATATTTTTATGACATCGAGCTGATCTGATGATGGAGCTGGAAGGTGGCCATAGGAACTCTGTCATAAAACAACGCAACCCCATCGAGTTTGGGCTCATTTGATTCGTCTTGACGAGTACTTTATGATGCAAGATGATAACAATAATTAAAGCTTGTTTTTAAAAAGTATTTTTTAAATTTCACTTGTTTTAAAACTTATGTTTTGAATAATATAAGAATCTTACTAATATTATAAACGTGAAAGTTTGTAAGAATGGATGTCAGGATGTTTGTTATTCTTTCACGCCTAAACGGTTGGACCGATTGAGCTGAAATTTTGTAAAGACCCTGGAATAACACATAGGCTACATAAGTACTGCGGGTAAAACCGCTGGGCGCAGCTAGTACTCACATAAGAATCAATTGATTTCGGCATGATATTCAGTGAAGCCATGGAGGAATTTATTCCGCCGTCTAGGTTTCGTCTGCTACCATCTAGATCATCTTTCTGAATAGTTATTAATGTATTTCTATTGAAGGTGAATATATGAACGTGAAGATTTTTGATTTTGATTACCTAGTTCTTAATGCAGGTTTTAAACTCCAGACATATAAGTGCCTAATTACCTAAGAAACCCCTAATTTTCTTCGTTCCCAGTGGCCGACGGAATCGGCTACCGTGAACAATTTCAACGGACGCAGATCTAGATTCTAAACCGAGATAATGCTAGTCTGCTTTTTCTAGACTTTCTTCACGATTTTAACGCTCCACTGGCCATCGTTTTTTTACTTTTTTATGGTAATTCTTTTATAATATTCGCGAGAAAGTATTTTACTTGCTGATTTTTTATAATAATATCAAAATTTTAAATCAGTTGGCTTGTTAAGTATGAAAAATATACCGAGACATGTATTTTACAGTAGATTAATACTTTATTGCACATATTTATCGTAAAAAAAGGTTTAACTATACATTTTATAAAAATATTGATTAAAAGGATCAGTCACCTTTGCAATTTTTTACTTTTTTTTTGTTTGGTATAAAGGACATTGTAAAATAGGTTATACTTACCTAACCATTCTAATAATCATTATTATTGTTATCCTTTCTTATCCACGACGATTAAAACTGAAATAGATGATCTGCTAACTAAATAACTTAAAAGTTATATTAAACTTCATTCCACACTTGTACATGAAACAAAATGAAAAATCTCAAAAACAAAGAAATTAAAAAGACGCGACTAAGTGCAAATACGCGCATTATCACGAGAGCATGTTTTCTTTAAAAACACTTGATAACCGTGTGTTTCTAGAATGTTATGATAATGACATCGCAAATAGAAATACTTTGCATATGTTAGCATAATATCTTGTTTGCAAGAGTTGGATACAAGCTTAGCTGAATACCACTTTGTTATTAGATATTTGACTCATCTAAAGTAATATTACATGAATATAAATAATTATAAATTAAAAATAACTAAATTAATTACAATAGTGTGTTAATCACAATTATTTTTAATTAGGTTGTGCGGCCAACCTGTATGTAGCAGTTTTAGGTCGATTTCGATACAATTTTGTCTTGGGACCTGATGGGACGCATACTGAGCTGGCTCCATTTCGCGGCTTAAAATTAATAGTTTAGTTTGAGTTACTTTGATTTAGGCCAGAAATTGTGCTATTATTTATCTATATTTAGCCGTGAATTAAGTTTTTTCATGTTTTTACATTCAAAAATGACCTTTATGACGCGTCATAAAAGTACAAATTCCTTCATGTCAGTCAGTCAGGAGGCCTAAGTTACCGGTGTCTACCAGGACGGAACCGTGCGTGTCTCGTGCCCACGTGTCAGTGACCTGTTGATGACATTTATGACGTCACGTGACGTCACAACACGATGTGCTAATGAGATACATGCGTACCTAGAGGTGTTTTTTGAATCCCCCCGATTTGGGTGGTTTGACAGTTGCATTCTAACGAAATATAAATGCGACTTTCCAAATTAACGCTAATCACTTCACTGCGTATATATAAAATGTAGTTTCCCACGTCTGTCTGTGCTCATGTATGCTTATATCTTTAAAACTACGCAACGAATGTACATGCAGTTTTCATTAATAGATAGAGTGATTCAAGAGGAAAGTTTATATGTAAAGTACATGCATAATATTGTAGAAAAACACTGATAGTTTTCTATTAAGCCGGTCGAAGTGCGCGTGGGTCCGCTAGTTTATAACAATTACTGCCTAGCTTGCTCTTTCGACTTTTCTCCTGCCATTAAATGCCTTTTAAACAAAAATTGAATTTCCAAATCATTGAGGTATCTTCGATGAATCGGCGAACGTACATAAAAAAGTCGAAAAAGAAACGAATTGTTTCTTTGCCGTCCAAACTGTTAAGGAGAGTCATTCAAGCTGAGTGAATACCTAGCTTACTCGCTAAAATTAAGTAGTATGTCATCCCTTATGGTAGGTGAGAATATAGGATGCATAGATTTAGTGTAGGTCAGATAGATGTACTCGTAGGTCGAAGATGTTATTACAGCATTAGTTGTGCATTGTGATTGTTTCGTTACTGTAACCGAGGCTTGTACAGGGTGGTACCAACATAAACTATTAGTCATGTGAGATCTATATGCCATGTGAATACGTACCTACCTATAATATACATAGGTATATGTGTAGTGTGAAGGTACCTATTGTTATATATTATTTAATTCCATCTTACTCCCATATAAAGGCTGGCGTAAACTACAAGAACCGCAGCGCACCGACGATGCGGTGCTGCTGTCATGTGCGATATTTTCATAATTTACAAAGTAGTATTATTGAAGTAAGTATATTTGCGAAGTAATAAATAAGTGTTAATTATGTTTTGAAATAATCTTATAGATTAAAAAATAAATTGTTAAAAATATTCCCTCTCTCGTAGGTAAGTCTTAAACTACCACATTTTTTCATGCAATGAAGTAAGAAGACGAGCTAGACGCTCTCCTTATGATCAGGACTCAGGACCAACAGCACTCACGCTTCTTACTCAAGATGTTAAGACTCTTCAGCCCAATAATTTCACTAGCTACAGTGCCCTCCTACCGAAGCACAGTAATGTTTGCACATCACTGCTCATGAACATTTAGGGGAACATTTCACTCAGTTATTAAACCCACCGTCAGCCAAAACCGCATGAAACCAGTGTATCTCATTACCCATATGTCCATATTTACCTATTATTATTATACTCGTGAACTAAACTAATAGACCATTCATGCCCACTTGCAGTAATCGGATTTACGGGCGCACGCACGGATTAACCCCGGAGTGTCTATGGAATACAGAATGTTCTATAGGTTGGTACTACAAATGTTCCATGTAAAGCTTGCCTGGGAGAGATCGCTCTAAGCGATAAGGCTACCCATGGACATTAATAAAAATAGTTTAATTTAGTTTGAAGTCTATTCTGTTAACTTTTGGAGCCAAAAACACTTGTCAGTTTAATAAAACTTTATATAAAACATCAAAAGAGGTTCTCAGCTTAATTTCTGTACAGAAATAGAAAAATAATTTCACCCCAAAAAGGGTTTCTGGTAAATACTAGAAAAGGGAAAAAAAAAATAAAGTTCACTGACCTATGGTAATGAACTTTCAGTTTTTCCTTATAAGAGGATTTTTAATTTAAATTTCCTTATTATTTGAAATATACATGAAGTAAATATTGTATCCTTAATAAATGAATTTAAGTACCTAATAGAACAATAATCCTCACTGAGAATTTTGTATTAAAAATATCAAAGGATGCTTAGCTTTATACAATGCCTCAAATTATTATTTTTTTAGGATTCCGTAGCCAAATGGCAAAAAACGGAACCCTTATAGATTCGTCATCTCTGTCTGTCCGTCCGTATGTTACAGCCACTTTTTTCCGAAACTAAAGAACTATACTGTTGAAATTGAACCTTGGTAAGTATTCTGTGAACCGCATTAAGATTTTCACATAATAAAAATTTCAAATAAAAATTTGATTCTACGACGCAGAGTGTGTCGCAAGTGGAGCTGACCTATTATACTCGTATAATTTAAGATATTTATTAAAATGAACGTCTCTAGATTGTTTACGGAAGGCGAGCTTACCTCTAGAGTCCGTATATATTATTTTTTAAAAATTTTCTTTTTTCATGTCTACGCTAAATTTCCATACGTCCACTCTTGGTCAAAACGCCGACATGTCGGTAAATAACAGCAGTTTACCGGCATTTACCGGTTTTACCGGTAAATCCCCGCTTTCATGAAGAACAATACCGGTTATGATGCATCACGTTTTTACATTGTTTTTGTTGCGAGTGAATTTTCTAGAGCGGCTATTGTTTTAACGACGGACATTTTCAAAATGGTATGGGGAACTTGATCTATATGGTGTATTTTTTTATGTTAGACTTCGATACATAAAAAAAAACTTTTCACCGACGACCGACGTCTATAGACGACGATTACTTCCATCAGGCAGGAAGTCTGCTTGTGTGTCTGTCTCTAATATAAAAAAATCGTGTATTGATGATTAAAAACCACATTAAAAATCTGTCATCATCATCATCTCATATCATCCTACTCCTGAGCAAAGCTGTTGCGTAGTTTAAAGTATTAACAAACAGGCAGTAAAGGACTGAAAGTTCTAAGGCTCGGTACACATGTCAAAAACATTGATCAATGCCCAAAACAACTCGAGGATCTCTTTTTATTTTAATAGTCAGTCATGTGAACTGGACCTTTATTATTACTTACCCCAAAAAATCTTCCTTCCAAATTGACCCTTTTTTGTTCAAATCGTTACATTAATTCAGAAAGTTTATAACTGAAATCTCTCATAAAATCTCCATTACACAGATTGAATTAATGAAATTAATTCGGTTACTGAATGGGAACTAATTACCTAAAATAAAAATTTAAAACCTAGATTTTTTGCACTAAATCTATACTTTGCAACTTAATTGCTTGAAATGGAGGTAATTTGAGAAATTAACATAAGACACTGCGGAAAAATTGCGTTCGCGTGTCTGGAATAAATTACCCTGAGTTGAGGTCCGAGGAGATTTTAATGCACATGCATGGGAAATAAACCTATTTCGTTCTAATATGAATACAAAAGTATGTATTTTTAACTATGTATTTGAACGACGTTTGTGTTGTTTTTATCAAGGCATTGCCTTGCTACCGAAGCGCAGAGACGACCGCTGTGGCGCGGTGGGCTGCTTGCAACGCAGAAGGTTGTGGGTTCGATTCCCGCATGGGATAAATGTTTGTGTGATCCACAGGTATTTGTTTCTGGTCTGGGTGGTTTTTAATATCTATTATAAGTATGTATTTACAAAAGAAAAGTTTATAAGTATTATATCCGCCACCATAACACAAGCATTAAGTTACTTAGCTTGGGGTTAGGTGGCGCTGTATGAAATGTCTTGAAATATTTATATTTATTTATTCACATCACGCTGGCACTTTTTTTTTTTGTGGTGAAGTAGAAGACGAGCAAGACGCTCTCCTGATGTTAAGAGATAACGGCTGCCCATAGGATTTCACAATTATGTGAAATTCTAGGAGCACTGCACCAACGCTTCTTACTCAAGAGTCATAAGATGTTAAGACTCTTTAGCCCAGTAATTTCACTAGCTACAGTGCCCTCCTACCGGAGCACAGTAATGTATTATTGGGGTACCCACCCGGTTCCACCTAGTTTTCTTTCTGTAAGGTTGTTAGGTCTGGTGATATTGTACCAGTGGTTCATACCTGTGGCACTAAATACAGCCAGTCACCGGTGGTTATAAATACCAGTTCAAATACGACCAACATGGGTTGTAAGTCACCGTGATTTGTGGTGGCTCCGCACTATTGCTTACCGTTAAACCATGGGCTTACCGTGGATAAAATAGTTATATTATATGTAAACTTTTACTATGTCAATGTACGTAGGTTTACAACCTACATAGATTTATAGCTACATACAGTGCAATTAAATAAAAACTTAATAATTAGGTAAATAATAAAAAAATAGCTGTATTTTTTTAGAAGTCTTAACTAGTCTTTCAAATTGGTATTGGTTTCATAACTTTTGCGATTGCATTATTTTCTAAAGTAGCTGTGAAAATTACCTATGTGTAATTTACATAAACAAACAGATTTATTTATTTGTTAATATCTTAAATGAAAACGAGAACGTTTGTGCAAGAACGACGAAACAATCAACAAATTCAGCTGAATGCAAAGCGTACACGCTTCAGCGACTCCACGAGAAAGCGACGCGATCCGAGAGGATGAGGAATTGAGGAAAATTATATAAAATAACGTATGTACATAATAACAGTACATAGCACAATCCATTGATTGAATAAGAGTAGAATATTTGAGACCAAAAGAAAATTACAATTTTACTTATATCCACTAAATAGCACTACAATTCAGTTTGGTCCACAAAGAGCAGCCTTGTCGTTGTGAGTGATTTTTTCCAATCAATTGTCAAGTGATTTGAAATCAGGTTGATTTTGATGACATTTTACACTATTGATTTTTAACAAAGTTTCAAATTAAAAACAGTGAGCGTGTATTTCTAACCTTTCCATGAATTTGTCAGGTTGCCCGTTGATCAATCAATCAATCAACGCAGCCCGTGACGTAGTCGATTACAGCGTGACGGGACGAACGCTGTTCAAATTGGATTACACGGGAAAATTAGCACACGTCTAATTTATGATGAATTTGTTATTTTTGGATTGTAAAATGTAATGCTCTTAAATATTCTACGATACGTGTTTGTGTTTTTTTTTGCTCTTTGCATAGTACTGTTGTAGGTTATCAAAATCACAACTTATTGATAATGAAAAATAATTATGTCATATGCTGTGGACATTAAAACTGTTTTTTTTATAATATTGTTAATTTTGCATTAATTATACACATATTCTTTGCTAGGTATACTTTCTGTTTGATCCTATATTATTTACTAATTTAAAAGTATTGATACTTTGCAACGTGGCTTAATCATGTCATAATGTGAAATTGATAATAAAAATTCAATAGTTCTCTAGCGTTACAATGATGGATTGAAGCGTCGATAGTCAGTCAATCAATCAGTTGACTCACGAACTGCACCGATCACTCCCGGATTGATAGTTGATATTGTTGGTCACGCACTCGCAGCGTTAACGGGAATTATTTGCTTTTCTTTTATTATATGGTAGTTATTCAATTTTAAAAATAAATTAAAACTTTATAAAATATTTATCAATTGAAGTTATATTCTTTTGTGATATAACATAGGCTACCCAACGTACAGTGTCAAAATTCAAAGCCAAATCACAATTTAAAGGTTGTGTAGCCTATATGCTGTAGTTTTAGGTCACCGAGATCATCAAAAGGATCGATAGGGCGAAAGGGAGCGAGAATAAGATAGTTTTAAATAATAGTGTGTTGGCATTTAAAACAATGAAGTTTATGACGTTTTTTATCTGTTTAAGGTATGGTTTAAGGAAATAAAGTGTGCAGTGATGTGTAGTAGAAGTCCTATCTCACATTGAGGCCCTATTTGCATTAAAATATATAGCGTAAAGACATAAAAAACTAATTATTTTCAGCGAAATGAAACCTCGATTTACCGGAACGCTTAGAACTTTCGTCGTACATTTTATCACCCATTGTTCTCAAGATATCGGTAGTCAAGCTAATATGACCCTTATTACCTTAGTTTAAGGTTGAAGGATTAAGGCTGGATGCTATCAGAAAGTAAACTTGAGTTTACGTCGATGCTAAGAAATGTAAACAACTTAATCAGGACGCGTTGAGGTAGTTCAAAGTCCTTAGAACTGCATTCTGAAGCAAGGATTTCTAAATACGGAATCCCTGAGAGTTTCTTGCTTGTTCTTCTGGCAGATATGGTATTTTTGATGGCAATAATTTTGAAATAAATAAAACAGTAGATATGTTGACTTATCTGTTAACCCTAAAATATTGATTCCCTAATCCGAACACATTTAAAGAGGATTCGTCCTACAAATGGGTTAAAGTTGTCAACTTGTGGGCACAATGGGGTTCGTGGCGTGACGAGTTGGAGGCTTAATCAAAAACTAACCTTTCAACATAAGTACGTAAGCTTTCTGAACGACTTGCTTCCATTTTGGATTACTATCGGATTTGTCGGATTTTACCATAATATGAAGTTATTTAATAGTACTTTTTATTCATTATGTTTTTACATTTATTAAAAAATATGGGATAATATTACAATTACGGCTAGATATTTATATTTTATTAATGCGAGCTCAAAAGTGGGCCAAAAATTAAAACATTAATATTATAGCTCTATATCCTAATTTGCCGTATTTAGATAAAGAAATTCCACCTAAAATCTAAGTAAGTCACGCTACTAAAATATTCCTTTCATTGAGAAAGGGTTCTTCGAGATGAAGTTATAATTTGCTAACAATACAAATGAAGTCAAACACCGATAGGATTGAGTTAGTTAAGCAAATACTGAACGGTTGACTATACAAACATTCCATGTATTGTTATATGTATATAGCTACTGGCAACTCTGGGCTTGACGGTTTGACGGACTTCAACGTGTAGTTGTTATAGAAATATTAAATGAATAGTTCTACAAACGCTGTGGCACAAAATTTTGTGCAGGATTGAATAGAGGGATGTTAACTAAAAAGCCGTCAAACCTTCTTTCTATTACAATTTGAAATCCAATTTTTTTGACAACGTATAAGTATTGCCATTCAACGTGGCAATGCTGCCAGCATTCCGGGCACTCTGCTATCTGACAGTGGTTTGGAGCATGCGGATTTTCTGTAGATCGGCTTGTGGTCGAGCTGTGGTAAATAAAAGTGTTCTTTACTGCTGTAGTAGCTGTAGTATTGTTAGTTTGTTTTTCTCAATAAAGGCATACGCCATTAAAAAAAAATATTTTGTCATTTTAAATATTTTTTATAGTCTGCACGTGTGTCTGTCTCTAACACAACATTTTTGAATATTTTTCAAGAGTCTAAAAGTACTATATTTTTATCTCACATAGGTAGACAACGCGAACGGACAATGTAATTTCTGTAATGATTTTCAGACAGATTTTTCAAGCTCCTGGAAAAGGCCTCCCCCATCCCACTCCGTTCCTCCTGTTAACGACATATCAACGTTAAAAGTATATTACTTGATTAAACATTCTAAATATATAAAATGTTAAAAAAGAAATCACTCAAAATGAACCATTCCAACGGACCCGGAGCCTCCCGCCATGTGTAAACAAGCCTTTAGCCATTAGATTCTCTCTTAATTACGTAAAAACGTACAAAAAGATGTCCGACCTTTATATCCGGTGCTAAAATTAGGTTTTGTGGACGACTGCTTTAAAAAATATGAAAATAACAGAATATTGCCATCTCTACCTGTCATAGAAATAAGTACATTACATTATTCTTATCCATAGTTTTATTTCCCATAACATTCATTCTCTTTTTTTTTTTTTTTTTTTAATTTAAGGGTCGACATGTGTTCCAATCGCAAATGCTGAGGCCTCCCCTAATTGAGAAAACACCTAGGTGTTTTGTACAAACAATGTTATTGTCACTAGAGTTTAAGGTGTTTTTTTGTCGGCGGCCCTTATTAATAAATAAATAAATTATCGTTATCAAAAAACAAATATGTACAAATCTATACATACATCTCTATATTCAAATTATTTTTAATTGACTTAAAAGTTAATTCCTAGCACCCCTTTAATATTTTTATATCATTTAAACTGCAAAACATTATTTTGTTTTTCATTTTTCATGTAGGTGGTGTGATATACTTTGTTTCTTTTCTTTTGTAAATTCAAATGTTGAAATTTAAACGTTTGAGTTATGTAATAATTGCGGTATTATTTAATTAGTTTTCTAAATTAATAATTTGTAAAAAAGCCAATATTTCTGAAAGCTTTACAATTTTTCATAATTAAATATTTTTCCCGTCGATATTTTGCTCCAACAAATGGACACTATTTGGGGGTAAAACTGGTTGAAAAACGTTGCAAATTGAATAGAAACTATTGCTTTTGTGCTTTGACTAAAAGCTCTTTGTAACGCGGCCATTCCACGTATGAAAGATTTGAATAGAGTTAACTAAATTATAAAAAATAAACATTTTTCATGTGACAAACAAAATTCAATAATATCCGTGTCAAAAAAAAAAAAAAACGTCTGCAAAAGCAGTACGCAAAGTGCTAAAACCCTGGCTTCACTGAACATCGTGCCACATTGTAATAATAGCTTATACAACAAAACAATTTTGTCCTTAAAGCTGAATAGAGACCTAGGTTTGACTGGTGCTGTACTGGGCAGGCGTTATCGCTCAACATATAGCAAGCGCAGAGCTTGTCTCGTTCGTATGATCATACATACTCGTACTACACACTCATACTCATTTTTCTTGGATAAGCTTAATGTAAATGCAAATAGTATTTTTTTTTGGCAATAAAACTATTTTTTTTTTACTACACAGTATAAAATAAAGTTGCTTCTCGCGTCTGTCTATCCCTATGTATCCCTATATCTTTAAAACTACGCAACGGATTTAGATGCAGTTATCGTTAATAGATGAAGTGATTCAAGAGGAAGGTTTATATGTGTAATACATGCATAATATAGTAAAAGAACACTGATCATTTTCTATTAAGTGCGACGAGGTAGGTCCACTAGTTAAAAATAAATGAGATGATATGCCATCACCACTATGTAAATGTTTTTATGTGTGTGATTGTAAATAAAAGTGCTTACTATGATGCCTCATTTCTTTTTAAGTAATGCTTTTTGTAGGAATTATTGTGTTTGTTGGTTTTATTCCTATTTCAAAGGCGGTAAACCACTTTAAACCGTGTAATAGTGTAGGAGATTCCAGCTTTAATTCGACGAGCGACGTGGTTGGCGTGATCTAGTGACAAATGGAGAACCAACCACAGCCTCGCTTTATATTCTGTGCTAAAGTGTTGCCAACAACAACAAAAAACACCATTTAATTTGTCGGGGCAATTAACTTATATTTATTGTATGTTTTTCGAGTTGCAAGAATGCATTTACAAAAAAATAGTAAAATCAATAGTGTAACATATTATAATATGTTACAGTCTCCCCCTCTAACCCGAATATATCGCCCTCGAATCAGGGTTAGTATTTACGCGGCCTACCTCGCCTACGCTTTTCCTGAATCGGAACTTCGGCATCTCCTACAAACGGAGTCAACACTGACACATGGTATTTACCTAAAATACTCTTATCACGACAACGTTCTAACATGTATGTGGTCTCACTTACAATGTCTCGTATCCGGTAAGGCCCATCACGACGAGGAATCAATTTCGGAGTTTGCCCGCGGCCGGTGTCGTTAACTCCCTGGGTTTTCAACAAAACCAAATCACCTACCTGGTAATCAGGCGCGGGTCTACGATGTTCATCAGCGTATTTGTTCCGGCGTGCCTGGGCTTCTTCGTGGACATCTCTTGCGCCGAGCAAAGCTGTTGTTAATCTCTTCAAATACTGAGAGATTGATGTCGCTACACAGTCATTTTCTATAATAGACCTCATGTCCGAAAGGACATCAGCTGGGGCTCGAAGTTCTCGGCCAAACATAAGGAATGCGGGAGAGTAACCTGTGCTGCTTGTTGTTGCCGAATTCATTGCGAAGCGAATAGCGCCCAAATGCGTATCCCACGTGTTGTGATCTTGTCCAACCAACACTGCGAGCTGGGGTTTCAAATCACGATTTTTCCGTTCTACCGGGTTCGCTTCGGGATGATACACTGGCGTCAAAGACTGAGATATTCCAAAAGAATGACATACCTGTTGCATAACTCCGCTGATAAATTGTACGCCATTATCGCTAATAACTCGTCGTGGAACTCCGAACCTCAAGAACACTTCGGAAATTAAGATTTTGGCGCACTCTTCACTTGTAGCTTGTGAAAGGGCAAATATCTCTACCCACTTTGTGCACGTATCTTCTAGGATTAATATCCACTTGTTACCATTAGCGGTTTCCGGAAGAGGCCCAAACAAGTCTACTGCTAGCACTTCAAACCGACGGGTTGCAGCTGGTGTCTGCAAAAGTCCGGCGGGTTTCCTCGTGTCCACCTTGTATCTTTGACATGATACGCAGTTTTTAATGTATTCAGACACAGACGCTCGCATATTAGGCCAATAATACTTACCTGCGATTCGGTTCAGCGTACGCTCGACACCAAAATGCCCCGCCGTCGGTGCATCATGATACTCGATTAGTACGCTGTTACGTTCATGATCCGGAACCACTAAGCTGGCATCGTCATTTTCCTCGTTCTCAGGACAATAACGGTAAAGAACACTATCAGTCATTACATACCCTCTATCTGACCACAGTCTCCCCCTAAAGGGATCGTCAGATTCCATAGCCTCGATAATCTTTCGAACATCGGGATCCTTCATCTGGTTCTCTCGAACGTCCGTAGGGCTACGGGAAGGTAGGTCTACTGTAGCGAGACGAAGGTCACAATCCTGACCATCTGCACATGTCGGTCTCGATAAAGTGTCCGCTAATACATTAGCTTTACCTGGGGTGTACTCGATTTTCAAATTGTATTCCTGGAGACTCAGTGCCCACCTGGCTAGTCGTCCGCTAGGGGAGCGCATGCTCATCAACCACCTGAGCGGTTGATGGTCAGATTTGACGATCACGGTGGCTCCGTCAATGTACCCTCTAAATTTAGCCACTGCCCAAACGACCGCCAAGGCCTCCCTTTCCGTGGTGCTATAATTCCTCTCGGCGGCTGTCAGCAACCGGCTAGCGTATTCAATGGGACGCTCGTCGGTTCCCTCCCCCTGGAGTAAGGCCGCTCCGAGAGCATAACCGCTGCTATCAGTACGAAGAACGAAAGGTTGGTTTTCATCGGCTTGTCTCAGAATCGGAGCAGAAGAGAGGAGTTCCTTCAACTGTTCGAATGCCGCTTGTTGTTCAGTACCCCATTGCCATCTACTTACCTTCTTCAGTAGGTTGGTTAAAGGCCGTGCGATTTCCGCGTATCCTGGTATGAACCTCCTAAACCAACTAGTCGTCTGAAGAAAGCATTGCAGGTGTTTGAGATTCTGTGGGGGAAGCATGGCTAGAATAGCATCAGTCTTACCTGGGTCCATGTGAATACCTCCAGGCACGATGACATGTCCTAGAAATCTCACAGAGTCTTTCGCAAAAAATGTCTTTTCACGGTTCACCCTGAGCTTGAACATAGCTAGACGGTCGAAAACCACTTTTAAGTCTTGAAGATGTTGTTCGAATGTCTCCGACAAAACAATTAAATCATCTAGGTATCCCCATAAGGTCACTCCCTTTAGGTTGGACTTAAACCTATCAATTAATCGCTGGAAAGTAGCTCCGGAGTTACGCAAACCCATTGGCATACGTTTAAAACGAAAAGTGCCCACAGGTGAAATAAACGCAGTCTTGTCCCTGTCATCTGGATGAACACTTACGTGAAAGTAGCCTGATCGGAGATCCAATGTCGTCATATAATTCGTTCTCTTTGCAGCGTGCAGGATGTCTTCCATCCTGGGCAATGGATAACGGTCTGGTTCCGTTACCGCATTGAGTTTCCTATAATCAATACATAAGCGCATACCTCCGTCCTTCTTCGGGACGAGTACGACGTTGGCGGCCCACGGTGACTCGCATTCTTCTATTATATCTGCATCTAATAGCTTTTCCAGTTCCTTTTTCAAGGCTTCCTTCTTAGTCTGAGGTAACCTATACGGTTGACAAGCTATGGGTTCCTGATCGTCACTTACTTTAATCCTGTGGACCGCAAACTCTGTTGCCGGTCCTTCGATGGCGAAACGGTCGGTATGTTCTAAAATAAACTCGTTAAGTACTGATCTCTGCTCGGGAGTCAGTTTTTGACCTTCGTCTGACCTCAAGCTATAAAGCTCAACATCAGCGTGCATCAGGCCTGCATCTTCAGCCATCACGTAGGTTTGTAAAAATGTGTACTTACATGCGGGCGCATCGGAAAAATACCATACTCCTCCAGGAACATCTAAGACTATACCTAAACTTATAATAAAGTCTCTACCTAATAAAGTCCTAGGATTCATTTCCGGCAATATAATAAAATCTGTAGGAGTGGATCGGCCCATAATGGTAACATCTACCCTAGCAGTGAGTACATCTTGCTCTCGTCGTGAGCCGTCGGCTAACGTGATTGTGCTTTTGGTAGGTACAAATTGCACTCCGTGTGTAGATAAAACTTTATGTAAGGCCGGACTGGCCAAACTGTGTGATGCACCGGTATCAAGTGTTGCGACGCCCTGTTTACCTAAAATCGAAATGTCTACCATAGGGTGCGATACATCTACGGTACATAACGTGTTTAATTTTATGTCACGGATCACATTCGCATTTTTAGTCGCTAAAGGGTTAACATCATCGGCGTGCAACGTGTTAAAATGTATTACGTTACGCACGTTTGTATTATTATCGGGAGGCAAAGGGTTAAAAATTTCGGCAGACGACGTGTTAACATTTCCACTACATACGTATGTATTTTCGGCAGTCGAAGGGTTACATATACCGGCAGGGGACGTGTTAACATCACCTATGGCATGTCGTGGAATATTTTTATACTCGATATGCACAGTGTTAAAATCAGCTGATTTCGCAGATTGTGATTCGTTTGTTTTGCAATTACTACAACGGGACCTTATAACGCCGGGTTGTCCGCAACCATAGCAACGCAATATGGAAGTGTCAGAGTTTGTCACGGCACGAGTGTTATTATTATTACTAGTATTCGGATTGTCTACTTTTCCAGAATTACTAGAAATTTGTTGTTTCGTGCCGGCTTTCCGGCACTCCGCAACACTATGCCCAAATACGTGACAATAAGTACATCGCGGCCTATTGTTACTACGCTTCGACTTACTATTCTCTACGGGAGCACGGCATGCAGTGTTCGTTTTAGAGAGCGATATATTCGAGTTGGAATCCACATTAGAGAGATGGCTAGTTTTAGTTCCTATCTTAGTAATTGGCTCGCTTACCCCGATTTCTGCAATCGTCTCTTCTACTGACCTCGCCTTGAGTATTAAGGCATCCATGCTCGTAACAGAGTCGCGCGGTAGACGTTTACGGATACGTCTATGTAAAAGACCGTATACTATATCTAATTGCACACACTCAGACAGGCCATATGGTAGCTTAGATATTAAGCTCCGCACTCGCGTGATTATTATTTCCGCGCGTTCACTACACTGTTCCGTTGCGAAGATTTCTTTGAAAATCTTGTAAGCGGGGCGCGGGGCGCCGTACATGCCCCGTAGAGCTGCCACCGCCTCAACCCACGTCGCCGTCGTTGCCTTGACGCCTTGCCACCACACGGCGGCATCACCCGTCAGTAACATCGGCAGACCCTTCAGCGCGTGGTAGTCGGACACATTAGTGCAATCCTTGAATGTCTCTACGGCGTCCAGGAACGCTTCCAATATCTCCGCGCTGTCCTTCTCGTCGGCGGCGCCGCTGAATCGGGCCGTGCACTTCGCGAAGGAGCCCGCGTGATGCGCGTAGAGTGACGGGGACGCGGCGGGCGCGCCGGCGTCGGCGGCGCTCGCGTCCGGGCACGGCGTACGTCTGATCGGCGTCGATGCGGAGTACGCGTGCATGTTGGACACAAGACTTTCTATGAGAGCCTTGTTCGCCTCGGCTTGAGTTCTCGCGATGTTTGTGAAGATGGACGATAATTGCTCTTCCGACATCGTAATCACGTTCGTCGCGCCACCCGCCAAGGTTGGCGTGTCGACGACGGTGTCGGTGGGCTCGTCGCTGTCTCCTCCCTCGCTGTTATTCCGCGTATTATATTTACTGCGCGGCATATCTCTCGCCGGTGTTGAGTCGCTGGTCACCGCGTACGAGACGTACTGCGCGTTGTAGTGTGTAGGTATTTAGCTTCTCGCCTCTAGTTGAGCGCCACTATAATAAGTTATAGTTGGGGTGCGGGCCAGGGGCATAAGTAGGTAATAAAATACGTTGTGTTGGTAGGCTCCACACGTTTATTATTCACACTTATGCCCCTGGCCCGCACCCCAACTATAACTTATTATAATAGTTTATTTACTGGGCTGAAGAATCATCTTATGACTCTGGAGTAAGAAGCTGTGGCGCAGTGCACCTAAAATTTACACATCATTGTGAAATCCTGAAACTACTAATTATGATCTGCGTTATCTCTTACCATCATTATTAGGAAAGCGTCTTGCTCGTCTTCTTATTTCGTTGTTTAAAAAAAAAACTAAAACTTAAATAAAAATCTCAAAAGACCGCTTACTTAAAATTTAACATACAAGTGCTCATGTTATGCCTCGTTTAGCAGAGTTTATATGTGGCTGTTTAATATTTATCCTGGCAACACTGCACCATGTATGTGGTCTGTGTTCCCCAATTCACCGCGAAGCTGCAAACCACGGGTGTTTAAACTCCGCCGATGGAGACGGTGCCAAGAAGATTAAACTTTTAAGCTATTTAAAGTTTTGGAATTATCTCTAGTTTTATGCTGTATTTTTAGATGAGATGCAGCCAAGATATAATGGTCATTGGGGTCACTCCAACAGAACATGAATGTCACCTTTTTACACTGTCACTAAAATCTCAATAATGACCTCTATTAAATATGTTGTGTGGCTATGATAATGAAAGGAAGAGATTTTTTATAAAGCCGTATGTATTGGCTTTATAAAAATACACAATTAATCATTAAAACCAGTCAAGCTGGAAGGATCCTTAACAGACTGACAGACATCAGATTTTTGCAAATTGGATTTTTTAATTTGGTTAAAAAGTAAGTTACTCAAAGTGCTTTATGACATCTTATCAATTCGCAAAGATATCTGACTTCTGACCACAAGTCGAATGTTCTGGCAAGTTTTTGCGGAGTTGTGAGTGGCTCACTCCTCACTCCTCGGCCTGTGTTTGAGAGTTTTAAGTAGCGCCGCTTGAGGTCAACTGTTCGAGTGACCAACTTTTGGAGATTGCGAACTTCCCAAGTTAGGCACGCCGCCCCGGGTTCGTAATAGGATTTGCTGGTTTTTGGCGATCAATTGCGTTTGTAGCGGTAAATAAAGTGAAAAAATTGATTGTATCGTCCGTAGCCCAGTGGTCGTACGTTCACTTTGTAAACGGGTGGCCCTGGGTTCAAATCTCAGTGTGAAAAGTTTTTCCCCTGGACGCTAACGTGTATTCGAAGGTACGTAAAACTGTTGGTCCTGTTTCGATGTAGGCATTCGTTAAGTAATGTTGCAAGTCTTATAGTAATCTTGGCTCTGAAACTGCAACATATAGGTTGGTCACACAACCTATAATTATTGTGATTGTGGTTTGACTCTGACAGTGATCCTGCAATTTACATGCTCATCGAGTTAAGTTGCTACATATTTGTGTCAAATCTAGTTTAACACTAAAACAACTAAAATGGACACCCATAGTAATAAAACTCCATCTAATTACTGTATCCAATTAGGTACAGCTAAGTTAGTGGGTACGTAGTCACAGGCCGTTTCTCCGGCGAATTAATGATACAAGACCTAATTACCATTCCAGGACCCTAATCTGGGAAGATTAAAACCATATCACTCGAGACACAGGTGCAAACTTGGCGTAACTCGAAAACTTTTGGGAATGACCCACGGTCAGAGGGCCATAGAGCATATACGAAAGAGGAACAGACGTATTCTAAATATTGTTTTAAAATAATTGTTAAAAGTAAAATCTATAGTGTAGTCAAATTTGCGATCACCCTCGGAATTAAATAATTAAGCTAAAGTTTTCGTATTCAGTTCTAAATCTTCATCCATCATTTCTAAATACTGTCTCAATGGTCACAAAAAAATGCGTCGTAAACTATTTAAACCCTTTGAACATCTCAGTCTGGCGAAAATACGGCCTATTTAAAGTCCTATTCAATATACAAAAACATTTTAAAAATCAGTCAAGTAGTTTCGGAGGAGGTCAATTACAAAGACTGCGATTTTTATAAATTAAAGTGTTTGAATTGGTGACGTTGATTACTTGTGGTACAAAATTTAATTGCCGATCTAATATTAAAAGTGATCTGTGGTCTGGGCAATGGGCAGCCATCGTCGAGCAAAGTTTGGTGATTCCATTACACTTTTGCTTTTGATTGCAAATGTATTGTTACCAATTGTTTTCAGTTTTGTCAAGTTTTGATTTGAAATTAAACTGTATTTAGGGCAGCCTAATATTGAATTGATGTTAAAACTTTTGTCATAATTTATCGTCCAATAGTTTAAATCGAAATGTTTCAAGTACGCATTTAGTAGCCAATGCCTAACAGACAATATTGCCTGGAAACTTGTGTAAACCAACTGGTGCCAATCAAACAAACAAATATAACTTTAATCAAGCCAAACTATGTTAATGAGTTATATTATTTGAAAAAAAAACCCGTTCTTCTCATAGATATAATATAATCAAATAATAATCAAATAAATTAATTAGTAAAAATTTACTCTGAAAAAGCGCTTTTTGATTTAATTTTTGTTATTAGTTAACATCAGGCGACAAAAGCTGCATTAGGAAAGTTTCAAGTTTTTTAAAAGTTACACTGTTGTCTTTTGGTCACTAAAAAAGTAAAATAAAACATAAATTATTTTAAATTCTAAGCTACCATAATAAAAAAAGCCCTTGTCAAATTATTCAAGTCAAAAGTTCCCCTAAACTTTAAGGTTCAAGAGGTCCAAATAAACCTAATTACGCCCCTAAATCTAACAAACATACGACACAACCTCTTATTTACACATGTACCCGGACCTCCGACCTCCGACCTCCGACCTCAGGCCTCTTGCACGCAAATAATTTCACTCCCAAACTCTTTGCAAATAATTTCAACTTCTCAAAGTGGCCGCATGTTACACTGGCTGTTTTAACATACACCACTTAACAGGTATAGATCGGCCGATAAATTCTAATAATATAATAAGTATTGCCTTTGTATAAAATCTTTAATAATAGTTTTGGTCCTGGGTTTGCGAATTGGGAATCTGAAATGCGGACCAGGACATGTAAATAAATTAATTTACAAAAATTACAGTGTAACCAAAAGCCTTCGAAAACGCCTGACTCTTTTTTTTTAGTCTATGCTGTCCCACTGATTATGGGCAAAGACCTGATTCTTTTGTAAATATTATGATTTTTTGTAGATGTGGTAATATAGTGACTTACTTGACTTATAGTTCTATGTCCCCTAGCTGGGGCAGAGGGCGTCCACAGTGCATCTCCATCCCGTTCTGTCTTGAGATCCTCGTTTTATTTCGCTCCAAGTCTCTCCAGCTCCTCAGCTCCAAGTGGGAATATAGTGTAAAGTACATAATATTTTCTTAAAGACGCCGACAAAGTTGCGCCGATCACTTGTCATAATGTCAAAAACACTTAATAAATGAGAAACTGAGACTTCGCACGAACATTAGCACAAGTGTAGCGCCGGCTAATGTGGCTCTCCTCCACTAGTGGAGTGAGTATCACTCTCTCTCTCTCTCTCTTCTTCTTTAGCCTCTTGTGGTGCATTTCTGCACATAGGCCTCTCCCAACAATCGCCAAGCCGCTCTGTCAGCCGTTTTGGCAATCCAGTCACGTCCCGCATGTCCCCGGATGTCATCGACCCATCGTACACATCTTGGAGTATCACTACATAGTATAAAATAAAGTTACTTCCCACGTCTGTCTGTCCCTATGTATGCTTATATCTTTAAAACTACGCAACGGATTTTGATGCAGTTTTTATTAATAGATAGAATGATTCAAGATTAGGGTTTATTTTATATGTATAATACAAGCATAATATAGTAACTACTGATACCGATAACTGATACTGATAATTTTCTATTAAGCGCGACGAAGTGCGCGCGGGTCAACTAGTAAAGTAAAATATATGTACCTATGTACGTTATGTAATGTCAAGAAGCTAATACAAGCCGTTCCACCTAAATTTAATCTGTTGTTTGTAATAGTAACATAACCCTCTTTAAACTCTGGTTAAAGTTGCTTTATCGGCGAACTTTAAACTGGAGAATTTGAGATAATTAACTCGAACTATCTCGCTGAGCATTATCCGATAATTAACTAACTATTAAGAACTATTCTTTGCTCTGATTACGGATTGTTCGTAATAGTTTCAACTGTTCGGTAATTAAATGTATTTAAACAGTTTGTATTAGAACTAGCTGTGGCCATTGGTTTTGTCTGATGAATAGCATAAGAGAAGACCTCACACAATGGTGCAGATACACCATTCGACGTTAACATTGAGAATGTTAATAATATTCACAATGGTATCTAACGTCTTTGGTGCTCTGGAAAATATCATTCTGAGCGATAAGACCTCCAATAGGAGAGTCTCGCGAGACTTTAATTTTTGTGGTTGTAAGATTTATTTTTCTATGAGCTATCAATAAAAATGGTATCGTATTTATCTTATTCAACCTCTACAAAAACAGCTTTTAGCGAAGTGACGCCTATTTAAATACGAGTAACACTTTATTTCTAATTGTAGTTGTTCTAAGTCCTTTATAAATGTGGTGGATATTTTTCCGGGTGGGAGCGGTGTTGTACAAATGAACTACAGCCCTTAGTGTACAATTCTACCGGCATGTTTGAAATCACGCATTCACATTCATTCCACTAATTGAGAGATTACTAAGTAGACTTCGTGCTATGAGAGCCGCGCCGAATTCTAAATTAACTCGTTTAATCTGATTCAGTTCTATATAATACGTGTAGAGATGCTATATATTAAGAGAAATTCTGGTTCTTACAAACAGACTTCGCGAAAAAAGTATTTCTTTAGACTTCGGAGCGTTACGTAAATTTATAATTGAATATCGTAAATTACCCATATTATGTACGCAGGAATTCAAAGTAATTAACCGTTTTTGTTTAAAATCTATCTCACGCGTTCGAAAACAAGTGTAGGCAGACAGCCGCATTGCAACAGAGCATAATATTGGTGTATGCGGTCTTTTCTAGTACGTAGTTCATTATAACTCGATGGTTAATCTTTTAGTTCAGAGTTCAGAACAGATCTCTATATTTGTTAGATTTGTCTAATTCTAGAGTAAACAGATTCTATTACTCGCTTTTTGAAGGTTATTATTTTTATGTTCAGGGGTATAGGCATTTAGTAAGTAACCTTTAATGTAAAATGAAAATAAAAAACCTCTTAGAGGCAGCTTAAGTACCTACATCAACACTAGCAACATCTTCTCGATTTAAAAGAATAGAATAAAACTTTATTGATTTCCAAAAAATTACAATTATACTGAGCTAGATATGTTAGGAAATCAATCAGCGACCTTATCGTAATACGCAATTTCTTACTGAATTTGGAAAAAAAAGGACAGATAATGCAATAATTAATAATATAGAGACGGTCTGCAATACCTGAATACATGGACTAAAATCTGAAAAATCAGCTGTTCCATACAAGAGTTCAACGACTTACCAAAATGTGTCGTAGCTGAAAATGGATAGTTTTAATTCTCCGAAGCTGTCCTAAAGAGTTATGCCTTAGAAACCTATAACCCTACATAAATGGGTGAAAAGTGAAGGTATCAAGGATCCGTCGACGTTTTTATGGCATTGTTTATGACATTATTTTTACTGAAGTTAAGTAATAAATTATTCCCTTTGTTTTATAGGCTAGTCGGCTTGAACTTTACTACATTGTAAAATGTTGTTTACTTAAGATACTTTTTACAAGATTTGGAGATACCTTTTATGTGTCTGTTGTTCTCAAAAAAAATGTTGCTCAAAGCTGGCTCATATGTATATACGTGTATTTACATGCGTGGGCTTACTTTTAAAAATAAAATAATAAAATGTTCATTATTAACATTTTCTCAGCTGATCATGATCGGTGTCTGGAAGAAATTCCTAAATCCCCAAATTTCACCAATAATCATAGTAAAAGGTTGGCTTGAGGTTGGTTTTATAATAATGTTTTTGTAAAACTAACATAATTATAATTAAGCGATAAGTCATATTATGTTATTCCCTCCCTGCACGGTTGTCTGGAAGAGATCGCTTTTAGCGATAAGACCGCCGGTTGCAACATCTTTGTTTTGTTTGTTATCTACTGTTGTAAATTGTTAATTTTCATGTGGTGTTACAATAAAGTATTAATAAATAAATAAATAAATAAAGTCCCGATTAATTTAGACACGCGGCAGCGAGTCAAGCCAAGTTCAAGCAAAGGAACTGGCGACTGCGCCGTGTGTTATATTACACGAACCGTCCAAAGCGGGTTTTGACGACTTTTTACACCCTCGTTACACAAAAACTATTACACATAGACAAGTCAAATTTGGCACATATACTTAAATATACGAACTATATCTTTGTTCCAAATTCCAATAACACAGCTCAAACGGTTATTTAGATGTAAACATCCAGTAATCGGTGAAGTTAATACATACTGAGGGATAGATCAAAAGTAATTTCCCAGTTCCAGATGACCTAGAAAGCTGAAATTTGGCATCTCGATAGGTAATGTCGTAGTAACAAAGGGAAAAATCAGAAACTAGTATTTTTTTATCATTATAAATTATTATTAATTTTTTAAAAATGTATGATATTAAAGTTTGGGACGCCTAGGAACGCATAAAGCAATACATGCTGCATGTTGCTATAATTTTTGTGTAGGCGGCTATTTTCTGTTAGATACTACGAAGTGCGCGCGAGTCCACTATTCCTACTAATATAATTATAAATACAAACTTTATACCTACTGTACGTATGGATATATGTTTTTTACCTTTTCACGCCTAAACGGGTGGGCCGATTGACTTTAAATTTGGTATAATAAAAAATATAGCTTAGACCCCTGGAATAACATAATATACACTACTGTACCAAACTGTATAGCGGGTAAAACAGCTAGGCACAGCTAGTCACTAATAAAAATAGATTCCTGGTACCTACGTAACAATTGTATATCCTATGTAAATACCTATCAATATATCGACTCACCAGCACAAGGCGGCTCAGTAACACCGCCTGAGCAGTGATGTGTAAACATTACTGTGCTCCGGTAGGAGGGCACTGTAGCTAGTGAAATTACTGGGCTAAAGAGTCTTAACATCTTATGACTCTTGAGTGAGAAGCGTTGGTGCAGTGCTCCTAGAATTTCACATAATTGTGAAATCCTAGGTAACACTGTACTGATTATGGGCAGCCGTTATCTCTTAACATCAGGAGAGCGTCTTGCTCGTCTTCTACTTCATCACATAAAAAAAAAAAAAACATAGAGGTAATAATATTAACATTGTTTACAATAAAAATAATGTATGTATATCGCCTTAGGTGCTAGTTGGTGTAAACATTTTAGATACCTACGTACCTGTAACGTATAGTCATAATATTATAGGTATGTGGCGGTATCTGGGGGCACGGCAGTGCCCCCGCCAAGTCGTCGTCATTACAAGTCTTGTCGGCTTAGGTTTCTTTTGATCGAAATTTTAATCCAGTTCCAGATGATCTAAAAAGTTAAATTTCCATCCAGGTAGGCGATAGGTATAAGATAGCTGGGTGAATATAGATAAATTTATCAGTAACTAGTATTGTTTAAAAATCAATTGATTAGGTACAATATTCATATCAATAGTGCACATAAATGCTATATATAAATAAGTACTAAATTAATTATAGGTATAGGTATATCGAAGCACGGCGAGGCTCACGGGCCGCGGTGTGCGGTGCGACGGCCGTGCCATGGAGTAGTGGGAGGTGCAATAAAATGATCATTTGGTATTAATCTTATTATGACTGGGTGTCTTAAACCTATTACATACTAAAAAGTACTGTACAAAAAGCAATGATATCCCATCAAAAACATAAATGTGAAAAGAGAGCCAAGTTCAATATTACGATGTATGTACTCATAGTTACCTATGATTTGGTAGTTGACTTCAACGACAAAAGAAGTGAGATCTAAATGGGTGCCAAGTTCAATGGTCAGTCCTGAAAAATATTTACAACAACATAAAATATTTTATTACAACTTAAAAGATTATTTCTTCTGATCACTTAGAATTAATATTATTTTGAAGCCCAAAGTTTGACTTGGCTAGTTCTCATGGGTACCATACGACGAAGTATCATTAAGATAAGACAATAGATACTTTATTGTACACCACATAATGTTACAGAAAATACATAAGTACATAATTAAAATTAAAAATTACAATGTACAAGTGGCGGTCTTATCGTTAAAGAGCGATTTCTTCCAGACAACCAATGGATGGAGGGGACTAATTTACACGATAAAAGACGGTGACGCACTAATTAGCATTAAGTGCGTTTAATAGTGATCAAGCTAAAGTTAAGAGAGTACCTACCTAGTATATTATGAGAACTGGCCAAGTCAGTCTTTAGGCTTCAAAATAATATTAATTCTAAGTGATCAGAAGAAATAATCTTTTAAGTTGTAATAAAATATTTTATGTTGTTGTAAATATTTTTCAGGACTGACCATTGAACTTGGCACCCATTTAGATCTCACTTCTTTTGTCGTTGAAGTCAACTACCAAATCATAGGTAACTATGAGTACATACATCGTAATATTGAACTTGGCTCTCTTTTCACATTTATGTTTTTGATGGGATAAAATTAACACGAATCTTAGTAAGGTTTTGTAATGTGTTATTTCAATTATAAAGCTAGCTACCATCTAAATATCATAAACAATATTGTATAGAGTGGTGAGTTAAGACAGGATAAATTGCAAGTGAATCCGAACGTGCCTTCCCTACGTTCAGTAGATTCAAGCTGTTATTGGCAACAAGAATGGCGCTAGTTCAATATTCTCCGATGGTACGAACTTCTAAGACAGACTTGTAGTTGTAAAGTCAGCAATCTGCTCGGTATTGTTGAGTGGTAACTGGTAACTACTGGCATTATGCATGGGGTGCACTGCACCACAACTTTAGTTATAGAGTTAGTTTATATGGCATTGAATGGTCAATGAACAGTTTTGGTAACTTCTCTTTAGATTTAAACATGAACCTCTATAAATTCCACGGTTAAGTGATCTTTCGTTTTAATACACGCCAATTATAATTATTATTTTCATTATAAATTTCGTAATTAGAGTACATTTCGGTCACTATAAAACATGATATCATTAAAAAATGTAAACTATTTTAACTTTTGTCCCACGTTGGGTGCCACTTATGGCCCCACGTTGGGCGCCATGTTTGCGCCGCACAGCAATCGTGTCATTAAGAGTTATTCAAACGGCACAGTCTACGCAAATAGGCTAAACTTCCAATCAAAAGGGCTCAAACTCGATAAACCTCCTTTTTCGAAACAAAGTTGGTAACGAACCCACCGGCAACCTGAATGCATCCGACGAGAGCTAATTGAAAACTGCTATTGCAGTCAATGCTTCATTTTGTTCTTTTTCCTTTGAAAAGGAACTAAAGAAGCATTGATTCCAATTGACTAAAAACTGGCGATTACTTCGGACCAGCAAACTTCTTAGGAGGAAGAGTAATACGAAAATGGGTGAATGATTGGAAAATTTTCAATAAAATAACATGAAAGTTAAAGTTTTCCGTGTGAATTTTCGCCTTTGTCGATGTAACAAGATGAATTCGGTCGCAGGTCGACGTCCAATTTATTTATTGACGGGTAATGAAGTTGATCATTGGCGCCGTAACGAGCACTTTGCATTTACATTGGCTGAAGCTCGCAGATTGTGCAGGAAACGTTGTTTTCATTCGTTCATTATCACGCTATTAAATGAAGAATAAAACGTCAATTTTACCAAAGTATATTTGCATAGATATTGAACAGCTTTATTTATCTTGCGTTTTTTCAAAACTAGCTTATAATAGAGGTATAATATTTTATTCCTACCTAAAACGACAAATACTTAGAAGTACATAAAGGTCAAAGGAATAGGAGTGGCCTTTTTTGATCATCGTGGTCGTTACCTGAACATTTATCGTGGAGATCTAACTCCAGAAAACCAGGTTAGGATATATTTTATCTTCCAAATCTAGATCTAAAATGTGCCGGCGGAGATCTAAAATGCACACGAAGTTTCAAACTTCGGTAGAGATAAACCATTTTAAAAGTCGTTTCGTTATCCCTTGATATTTTTTATAAGAATTTAAAAAACTAATGTCACCGTTATACATTATACATTTTAATGTATGTCAGCGTCGCCATTTTGAGGCGTGAACTCCTAATGAAGGACATCGTAATTGTCGTTAACCCAAGGTAGAGCCCATAAGTTCAACATTTTAACTGTGAATAAAGCTAAGTGCTGCTTTTTAAAAAAAATCACTGACATGTGTAAGTTTGTACTTTATCAAGGTTTTGGTTTTCAGTACCAATATAACAAAATACAAGATGTATTTTATAATACTGGATAGAGAAATAAAAAATAGGAATGGAATTATGTAACAAAGTAGCCAATCCGTGTTAAAAGCAATCACTTACAACGTTTCCATAATATTCATAAGTGGTACTTCAACAGGTCAATGACCCCATACTCGTAAAATGCTAGCCCGTTTTTCAATTGGTGTAATTTTCTTTGAAACATTGTTAGAGGCACTAGGAGATGATAGCTGTCTAGATTATTTTATTGAAAGACATTAATTTTTATGGGGATTTGACTTGTAGTTGATTTATAATAATTATCGCACGATGTTATTATATCCTTTCACTAACTTATTCTGTTAACGTATTCACTGACGAACCGATTGAACCCAAATTTGGTTATGTGATAGCTTTTGGCTACATATTAAAAACGAGAGCGAGATAGACCCTGGAATAAGTTATCTATATGTTTCGTAAGTACTTTGTCTTCTACTTTTACCACTGAATATTTTGTAATCACGAGTAAAATCGCGAGACGTAGCTAGTGTATCACGAGCATTTTAAAAGTATCCAGTAATTAATAATTACTGCAAATTAATTATCTTGTAAAATGATTTCCGCGATGATAGATTTTAATTTCCGGCTTCATTAAAGCTTTAACTTGATTTAAAAATCAAAAGCTTAATATAAAATTAATGTTATGACCAAAATGAATAACCGACTTTTCGAAAATATAATATAATCATATATCTACTAATATTATAAACGCGAAAGTTTGAAGGAATGTATTTTACTTTTTCATAGGTAGGCTCTTCAAAGGTTTGTTTTAGAGTAAATTTATTTCAGGAGATGAACAACAAATTAGAATTAAATACAATTTATAATATAAAATCTCTTAAATAGCGATTTCTTCTAGAACGAAACAGTAAAAAGCAGGGATGTTGCGGATATTCGCATCCGCATCCGTAATTGCGGAGCTTCCGCATCATTTTGGAAATCCGCATCCGCATCCGCATCCGCATCAAATCAATGCGGATTTTAATGCGGATGCGGATTAGGCACATGTCGCAACAAGAAAAAAAGTCGTGGCCCGTGATTAGCGCTCGCCATTATACACGTGCGCATTGACCAATAGCAGCGCAGATTTAGTTCGGTGTTCCGATGCGTTTGTTATTGTTTTGAGTTTATTTATTTATTTATTTATTTATTTAACAACACATGTAGGTACAAAATTAGGTCTTAATTAGGTCACTTAGTCCTCCACATACCCTGTTAGGGCACTTGTTGTGTGCGAGCATGCAATTTTATCTACATTAAATATTAATATTTATTCAACATTAAACATTATTTCAGTAATCCTATAGAATATAATAATAAGTCAATATTACGGGAGTAAATGAAATGAATAAATAATATAGAAAAAAAAATAAAAAATAATAATTTGCAATAATTTCATGTCATATGAATTAAAATTATAATTGAATTAAATTAAATTAAGTAATAATAATATTTAAATAATAATAATACTTGATAATGTCAGTCTTATTCATTTCAATTATTTCAATATTTTATTCAATTTTACAGACTGTATCTAATATATAAAATTCTCGTGTCACAGTTTTCGTTGCCATACTCCTCCGAAACGGCTGGACCGATTTTGATGAAATTTTTTGTGCTTATCCGGTATCTATGAGAATCGGCCAACATCTATTTTTCAGTTATTGTTTAGTTGCAATTTTCGTGAAAACTCGTGAACATCTCAGTTTTTAATATTATTTTTATATATTTAATAGTTAAATAACACACTATATCATAATATAAAATGATCTATGTTTATTTTATTACATTGTTTATTTTGTGTTATGTGATATTTCTGTAAATTATTAGAAGTGAAGTGAATTTACCTACAATGGTACCACCAACGCAGAGCAATATTTGGCAATACTTTACACCGAATAAAGACCCAGAGAATGCTGATTGCAAATTATGTAAAAAGACATTCTCGAAAGAGTCGTACTTCCCTAAAAAATCATTTAAAATCGGCGCATAGAGAAGAATTCAACATCTTAGAAAATTTAACCAAAGAAACAAATAACAACAAAAGCAAATAACTGACACAAGTATGTTTTATTATAAAATTTAAAATATATCATAATTATTATCAAGACTTGTGTCGAATCGCGCAACCCTCTCGTTTGCACGATATAACAATATTTGAAATATGGAATATAAATTCATAGAATTTATTTTTGAAGTTTTTTTTATCTGGTGGGAAATTAGTGTAATAAATGTGTGTGTTTAAAGTAAAATATATTTATTTAATTAATTATTAATTAAATAAAAATATGTTAAAATATATTTAATTATTTTATTTCTCCACCCAATAGCTGTTTAGTCATCACATATTTACTTGTCAAAACAAATATTTACTTGTTTGTCTGAAAGTACATCACTCACGCTACTTCGATCATTGAGTTAAAACCTTTAGATACAATTGTTACCCTAGAATATCAGTTTTTTAAATTAAATTTCTTGAGATCCGCATCCGCATCCGCATCCGCATCCGCATCCGCATCCGCGGATGTGAGCCCTAATATATCCGCATCCGCGGATGTGAAAAAATACGCATCCGCAACATCCCTGGTAAAAAGAAAATAAATTTTGGACGACGGATACATACAAACACAGTTTAAAAGTAATGATTTATTTCGTAAACTTCTAAATAAATGTTAAAACTTGAAGCATAGCCTGGTAGTTATTCCGAAGCATCGATGTAGTGGGAATGCCCGGTCGGATTGCCACGAGTGCTGGGCGCTGGGTGTGTTCGAACGATGCCAAACGAGGCGCGCTGTGAATTCACCAGCCTGCATAATGGGACGTCATATTACTTATTTGCTTGTTTGCATACACCATTTTACAACCTTTATTCTATTTTATCAGTTTTTTTTGTATATTATGCCGTAGAGCAGTTAGTGCGAATCCGCCAAATGCTGGATGGATGACGGACCGATAACGGACCAAAGTAGTTTTCTTACAAATACTACTTCGGTACTGTGGCTACTTCGGTTCATTATATCGATCTATCAAATAAAGAGTAACACAACATATATTTAAACAAGTGAAATTTTAAAAATACTTTTTAAAAACAAGCTTTAATTATTATTATCGTCTTTTATCATAAAGTACTCGTCAAGACAAATCAAATGAGCCCAAACTCGATGGGGTTGCGTTGTTTAATGACGGAGTTCCTATGGCCACCTTCCAGCTCCATCATCAGATCAGCTCGATGTCATAAAAATATTGCATTGTCATCCGATTTACACACGCATGCAAATTTTCAGCTCAATTGGAAACCGGGAAGTGGGTCAAATTAAACTTGCAAGATTTGATTACAGACAGACAGACAGACAGACAGACAGACAGACAGACAGACAACAGACAGGTGAAAGTAATATAAAGCTTGTAAAAAACCCTATGAGTTTCTTGCTCTTTCTTCCCATAGCTACCATACTAAATGGCCTGACAGTCGTTTCATGACGGCAGGTGTGCGGTGTGCCATCGATTTGGCACCACAATCACACGCCTATCGTCTCTAGAGAAATTATTTCTGGAAACTTCAAAAGGAGTCGGTTTCATGATGAACAAAAGCGTCGGAGTTGACAACAGCTTTGTAAAGAAACCACGTCACCGCATCGTGTAGGTTTCTTTCATTTATAATTACTAATTGCTGTTTTGAAGGTTTTGTCTAAGAAAATTTAGGAGATATAAATAAAATATTATACTACATATTATTATTAGAAATTAGGTACTAGGTTAAAAAGACTACATCTTATACCTCTAAGGGATGATAAGCTATTAAAGAGCTTGTCGATGTAGCTATTACATCTAGATATTATGCAACAGCTAGTTGTCTGAAAGTGGCTTGTATATTAATTCCTGTAATAGTGGCTTAATCTGTAAATTGCCTAAATGTTTTAAGACGCAGAAGAATCATGCCTGGTACACATTGACACGGCAAAATTATAAGGATGTATTATACAATGGCGGATAAAGCAAAATATTTCACTGTATTTTGTTTTTGATTCTCACATTTGTTACATTTACTCATACTTTCAGGATTTTAATGAAATTAAATTTTGTGCCAAGATGTGCAGGTCAAAAATTACGACACAAATTATGGTCTAAAACTGAATAAAATGTGTTACCCTAAGAACTATTACAAATTGTATTAACAAAAAGACCCTAATTGATTCCAAAGACCCAAAAAGGGTTTAAAGCCTGTATAATTCTTACTAATAATAGTGTATTGTTTTTATGTTACAACATGCTGGGAACTTTTCAGCGGGCACTGGTACTGGTACTGGTACGCGGGCAATTTTCCGCAACTAGGCCTCTTGGCCCATTTTGCGTGCGGGTGGGGGTGCTGTGTCACTCGAGCCACCCAAGCTCTCCGAAGAATCTCAGCAGCCCTCTGGGGTTACCGACGACATCGGAGAGCGACCCCGGAGATCCGAGGTGTTGTGCCCTGTATGATGCCACTCCTGTACATTCGAGAATAACATGAGCCGCTGTTTCCTCCTCTTCCATGCATGCTCTGCATAGGGGACTGTCTGTAATCCCTAGAACAAAGAGATGTTTATTGAACGAACCGTGTCCTGTTATGGCACCTGTCATCATCCGTATTTGGGGTTTATTCATACGAAGCAGCGCCTGTGAGAGCCGACGGTTGATCTCGGGAATTGCTTCCCTCGCTTGCCGGCATTCACTGTGTTCTCTCCAATAGTTGGAGTGTTGGCTCCGGGTTCTTTGCCTGAGTAAGCTTCGAATCTGGTTGAAGGGGATCGGGATTATGGGTTCCGGGCCCACTGCCTTAGCATCCGAGCCCCTTCTGGCCAGTTCATCCGCCGCATCATTACCTCTTGAGCCACTATGTCCTTTGATCCACTGTAGGGTGACATTGTTTAGCTGGCTTACCTTTGAAAGTATTTGGTAGCAGTTGTATATTAGCCCTGATTGCATAATATTGCTGTCCAGTGCTTGTAGAACTGCCATGCTGTCAGAGAGTATTCTTATAGAGTGTTGTTTTACCTTTCTGTCGGCTATGGCTGTGGCTGCTAGTAGTATACCCATACATTCTGCTTGGAATACAGTGTTGTGTATACCTAGGGGTTTTGAGATACTAATGTTTAGGTCTTCTGAGAAGACCCCTGTACCTGTGCCTGAGCTTGTTTTTGACCCGTCTGTGAATATTCTGAGCTCCCTTGGGCTCAGTCCATCGTAGAGGTGTTTGTCTTCAACGAGCTGTATCTTGTACTTTTTGTCGAAGATAAATCGTTTCGGGATCCGGTCGTGTATTGCCATCAGGACTGGCTCATCCATGTACACCTCATCCAAACAAGTCGTGGTCGTATGAGGTGTGCCATTAGATGTCCACAGATCGAGTGATTTTAGGCGTATAGCCGCCATTGTCGCTTCTTGTTTAATGAACAGATGTAAGGGTGGTAGATCTAGCATTACCTCCATAGCTGCAGTGGGCGTTGTCCTCATGCCCCCGGTCGCCGCTAGGCAGGCTAGTCTTTGGAATTTCTGTAGTTTATTAATCGCCGTAGTTTGGTTTACCTTATTCCACCAAGCGATAGCTCCATAGCATATCAATGGTCGTATGACCATTTTATATAGCCACAGTGTAATTTTAGGAGTCAGGCCCCATCGTTTACCTATCATTCTCCGGCACTGCCAGAGTATGATACTTGCCTTTTCGATCTTCTTCTCTAGGTGACTGTTCCATGCCAGTTTCCTGTCAAGGGTCACTCCTAGATACTTTACCTCTTCTGAAAATTGGAGTTCGATGTTTTGGAGCTTGGGTAGTCTGTAGACGCCCAAGTTTCGTTTTAGAGTGAACATTACCAGTTCAGTCTTGTTTGGATTTACCGTTAGGTCATATTCTGTGCACCATCGTTCCACTGTTCTCAGCGCAGACTGAGTCAGATCGCATACTGTGCTTGCTACCTTACCTTGTATGAGGATGGTTAGGTCATCTGCATAACCTATAGTGTAGAAGTGCAGAGCGTTGAGTTTAGTGATTAGGTCGTTAATGACCATGTTCCACAGAAGTGGCGAGAGGACTCCACCTTGTGGACACCCTCTCGCCACCAGTGCAGACTGCGACTCACCTGCTGTCCGCACCGTTCTTTTGCTGAGCATGTTTCTTATCCAGTTTGATATTACGGCATCGCATCCGTGTCTTTCTAGGGCTGTCCCTATACTGGAGAAGTTTGTTTTATCGAAGGCGCCCTCTATATCTATGAAGGTACCTATGCATATTTGTTTATTTTTCAGAGCTTCCTCAATTTTTCCTATGACTTTATGAAGAGCTGATTCTGTGGATTTACCTGAGCTATACGCGTGTTGATTACGGTGCATGGGTATGTTTATGAGCGCACTATCCCTTAGTGCCCTTTCGCACAGTCTCTCTAGAGTTTTAAGCATAAAAGATGTTAAACTAATTGGCCTAAAGGATTTTGCGTTTGTGTAATCACCCTTACCTGGTTTCGGTAGGAACACTACCACCACTTCCCTCCATGCCTTTGGCACATAACCGTGTGCCAGACAGGCTCTGAATATGGTCATTAGTGTGTTTACTACGGGTATTCCTCCCCATTGTAGAAGTGCAGGAAAGATGCCGTCTCGTCCTGCCGCTTTGTATGGTTGGAAGCTATTAATGGCCCACCTTAGTTTTTCTTCGGTCACCACCTCTTGGGCGGAGCCCCAACTTCTTTCCGTCGGAGCGCTGGTAGTATCACACCAGCTAACCTCTTGTATGAACCTGCATCCTGGAAAGTGTGTTTCTAGGAGCACTCGTTCTGTTTCTGCTGCAGATTTAGTGTAAGATCCGTCCTGTTTACGGATTGATCCTAAACCTTGCGGTTGTTGTTGGGTCAGTATTTTCCTTACCCTGTTTGCTTGAACACATGTTTCGATGCTGCTGGTGTACTTTCTCCAACCTGCAGTGCTACGAAACTTTATTCGTTTTTTATATGTCGATTGGGATTTTTTATATTTGTCCCAGTCATTGTCGTTGTTTGTGTTCATTGCCCTATTAAAAAGCCTCCTTACCTTTTTCCTCAATCGTTCCAGCTCTGGTCCCCACCATGGTTGGGTCCCAGACCTTGTGCTTGGGGGGGTCTGGAGTGGACATGTTTCTTGGTAACACTCTATAAGTTTACTGGTTAAGTTTGTTACCTGATTTTCAATGTGTGCAGGTTCCTCCAATGTCGTTATGTTAACGTCACCGCTTAACCTTTCCGCCACTGCCTTTTGGTATTGGATTTTGTTGGTTTTGCGGGGATTTCTCCTTGGGGGTGTTTTTGGTATATTTACCTGTAAGTCAAATCTTATCCACCTGTGGTCGGAGCATGATGCCTCGTCCGACACCCGCCACCCTACTATGAGGTTTGAAACGTCATCGGTAGCGAGCGTGATATCGATTATGGTTTTGCTTCGTCTTGTTACAAAGGTTGGTTCTGACCCTATGTTTATTATATTAAGGTTAGTTGTGAGCAAGTATTCTACAAGAGTTTTACCTCTATTGTTGCTTGATGGCATCCCCCAGATTGGATGGTGTGAATTAGAATCCGTTCCAATGATAATTTGGAGACCGGACTGTTCGCAGTATGAGACGAGTCTTACCAGTTCATGTGGTGGTGGTTCCACTTCCTCGTGCATGTACACTGAGGCGAACACGAGCGCATCGAGTCCCTGCTGCGGTGTGGCCAGCCTTATCGCTTGCAGATCTCTAGAACAGAACTCTGTTATAGGCTGGGCTTTTAGGTTACCGGTAGTGAGTATACTTGCTCTTGGTGAGTCTCTGTCACCGTAAAGCTTACCTCGCTTGCTGCGGAGACCTTGCACGGTGCCGGTCCTGATCCACGGCTCTTGTATCAGGACGACGGCTGCGTCTTGAACCTCCAACCAGTTCCGCACCTGAGCCGTGGCGGTCTGACTGTGTTGGAGGTTGGCTTGGAGTATTTTAAGACTTGAGGAAGGGGGTGCCATCATAGAGTGACTTCCCCTTTTCCCCCAGGTTTAACTCTGACAGAGTCAACCCTGGTGGCTCGTCTTCGTCGTCGGATCCGGCAAGTAACTCCGTCTCCATGTCGACTTCCTCCTGTTTTTCCGGCTTCTCTGCGTCTCCCTGTGGCCTCGCAGGTCTACCGGTGTGTTCTTTGGACGTCGACGGTGTTGACGTCGCGTCCGCTGTGTCTGACGGGCAACTGGTGTCGTTTTCCAGCGATGGTGGTCCACTCTCGAATTTACCACCCTTCCCCTGGAACTTTACATATACGGTCCCGGCACCGAATTCCATCTTCCTACCTCTATTCATTATGATGGGGACGTGGTCTTCGGGGATGGTGAAAATTACGAACCAGTTGTCCTTCTGTCTCTGAGCGAATTGCATGAGCCACTGATTCACCTCGATCCATGGGTTCAGATACGACAGCCCGTAGGCAATGTCTATCTCCTCCTCCCACACTCCCTGTAGATCGGGGATCACGATTCCGCAACGCACTCGTTTCTTCAATTCGGACTGGCGTCTAAGAACCAGGTTTAAGCCTGTCTCCTCTCTCACGCTAGCCACTATTGGTTTGAGCCACTCCTTAGTGAAGGTGTTCATGCACCACAACTTCAGGGCTCCGTCAGCGAAAGAGGGTTTCCCCCTGAACACTGGCGGGCCTCCCGGTGTGGGGTTTTGGGACCTTGATTCCACCCGCTGTTTGCGTTGGAGAGCATGAAGGACGCGTTCTGCTATCTCCTGGTTAATCTGCCCGGTGTTTTCGTCTACGACGGCGACATCCAGCTCAGATTGGGCGACCTTGGCATAGCTGTCTTTGGGCGTCCGTCCGGGAGTATGCAGGCGCTGCTTCTTGTGCTCGCCTCTGGGACTTATAGTCTCATCCTGGCGTGCACGTTTGGCAGCGATCCGCTCCTTACGGCTCGGGCGTCGTTTTGGCTGTGGCCCTTGCTGTGGCGCAGTGGAAGTCGAGGGAGTTCCTGCGTGCGTGGTCGTGGCCTGCGGTTGGGTTTCCCCTGCCGCGGGTCTCGGTCGCTCGCGTGGCTCCCCCTTCTTCCCCTTCGCCTGTACCTCAACCGGCCGACATATCTTGCCCGGGGCGGCGCTCGAGGTCGAGGCCTCTGGTGTCGGCTGGGTTGCCCCTGCCTCTACCATAGGCTGACCCAAGTCACCTACCCTGGCTGGATCCTCGGCACGGCGGGCAGCGGCCTCTTCTTTGCGTTTCACGGCTCTTTGTGCCCTTCTAGTTTTTCGTCTGGCTCTGGCTTCCTCTGATCGAGGAGCTCTTCCAGTGAAACTTACAGGTGGCGTGGCTTGCGTCCCCCTTGCGGGAGGTTTAGCCGCCCCCTTCCGTTTCACTACTCTCCAGGTTTCAAATCTGTTGTCAGGTAACGGCGGTAGTTCCGCAGCGTCGCCCTTTGCAGATTTGTTTGCAGCTTGTTTGCATGTTGGTGCGGCACTTGAGCTCGAGGCTTGCGCCGTCGAGCCGTCCTCCGCCATGTTTGACGCGATCACCTTTACGGGATCTGCTGTCGGGTTTTGTTTTTCTGACCTGAAATCCATGTCGTGTTTAGTTAAAATTTTCGTCACCCCCGGCCTCCCACCCTCCATGGAGCCCGCACCTTTGGGAACGTCTTGCAGACGTTAGGATTACCGGGGACGAGATAGGAAAACAGGACGACTCCAGCCAGAGTATCGGTCGCTCGTTCAGGCCTGGCTTCAGTACGGGCAGGTCACCCGTCATCCACCGTTGTAGCCATCCCTCACATCGTCAACTTGGCCTTCTGTCGTCCCACCCTCCTCGCTGATGACCCTCTGACGGGCATCGTGGCCATTTCCGCACCTGCGCTACTAGGTACGGCCACCGTTTCGCGTGAAATAAGGACCAAAGAGGGAGTGTTGCATCCTGGTGGTATAAACCCCGCCACCATTCAGCTCAGCCCTCCAGGACTCCGTCTTCCCCGCTTACGGCGCTCTACTGCACAGGTCCTAGTACAGGAGGACGTGATAGTCCACCGGTTACGTCCTCGTTCGCCGGTAGATCTGAGCAGGCATAGGTCCCACCCTCTTCCGACCCAGCCTGCTAAGTGGAGTTGCATTATTAATAGTTGCCTAGACAACTATCATTAATGCAACTCTTTGCCTTCCTCCTTTGTCTGGGCTTAGGACCAGCACCTAGCGTCTGATGGCCCTCCTCTTCCGGCCATACGACACAAAGGCGGCGGAGTTTTTTTTCAGCGGGCAATTATAAGGTTGTGTGACCAATCTAAATGTTGTAGTTTCTTGATATGTAAAAATCTTAGCTTTAAAAAACAAGGTTACTATTTCGATCCTGGTTTGTAGTCCAGAATATGTCCTTCCTGACGAAACAATACCTTTCTCGCAGGATAGCCGATACAAACGTTGTTTATGCATAGGTACTTCTAGCACTTTTACATGTTTACTTCTTTATTTAAGTACATTTTCTAAGTAATTTAATTGTCATTATAATAACATTGAAATAGCAATTTACCAGCTTACTAATACAAGTGAAATTGCTGGGCATGAGATACAAGGTTGCAAAATTAGGTATTTAAAAACATTGGGTGGCACTGTGTGTGATATGGGCAATCATGGAGCTTAATGATACATCTAGTCTAAAATATGAGTTTAACAGGAAGTAGGATGTTACAACTTTCCTAAGTACAACCCTTTAGGTATACGATGCAGGTAGTTATTTACTTTCACAAAATGCTCCCAAGTTGAATATAGTAATTATTTAGTTTGCCCAAAGAGTTAGCACAGCGTAGTGAGGCGAGAGGGGCAAACTCGCCCAACTTCGGCCGACTGATGCATAATGCAAGCGCTGTTTTGTGTTTACTGCTATGTTATGTACACTGTGGTATTAGGTGTAGAAGTACTACTGTTTGTTCTAGTTACTGTGTTGCGTAAATATTTGAGGATTATAATAGAGAGAAATTTTCGTAAATGTTTAAACTTTTTTTCTTAGATACTGATACAAGTAGCCACACTAGATAGCTCGCCTGTAGCCGTAGTACGACTTATGGAATCCAGACGAAACTTTAAGAGTAGAACTGTCATCCCATACATTGTAATCCAATCCTTGATCTTCCTGAACCCCGTGGAGGGCGGTAGGGGAAGGGTCTTGGGACTAGTCCCTCCTGTGGCTGTAGCATGACGTATGGGATCCCGACGAAACTTCAAGAGTAGAACTGTCATCCCATACAATGAACTTTCGTGAATGTATGGGATGACAGTTGAATTGACAGCAAGACAAGTATACGCAGCATCTGTGCTTGAGGGGCTGAGCACATTTTGACTTTAACATAAGACTAGCAACTCCATCCCACTATCAAGAGTAAACTGAGATATATCAAGACGTTACCCTTTGCTTCTCTGTCATTACATACAATGACAATTGATGCAGCTTGCGAAATCACATCTGCATAATCCACTACATATAAATGTATGTTAGAATTTTCCTTATCTATGCACTTACACTTGTAAAAAGCACATGCCGCACTGAATATGCTCTACCTAATACATACTTGCCTAATACATACTTGTTTCTACGGCGCAATCTTGCAAGATTTATTCCTTTAATATTGCAACAAATTCTTTTATCTCTGGAGAATGATGTTTGCAGCGACACACACTACACGAGCACTCTGAGTGCATTACAGTAATGGGGTAGTTTAGAGTGGAGTAGTGAGTAGGTACTCTTAGATATGGAGCGTAATGGATTGTCCCTGCTGTACTCTTTATTGTTTTATATACTCTTATATCGTTAAGTTCGAATTATGAACATCTAATCGAGTTTATATAGACAAACATAATAAATAGAATAAAAATATTTATAGTAGGTACATAATAAGAAAATGAGAATTTATGAGAGGGCGAACCATCAAAAAGTTTCCATGATTTTTTCCAATTTCAATTTACCTACATCCTAAACAGCTGAACGGATTGATTTGAGTTTTTGCACACGGGTAGGTTTTGTAATCCTGTATAAACAAGGATATTTAAATGGACAACCTTTGGTAACAAATTACTGAATGAGGTTTAAAACTGTGAAAAGAAACATTTTATAGTTTTTTTTTAATTTCTTCCATAGCATTCATAAAAACAGGACGTCCAATTAAAAAGCGCAAAATATTTGAACAAAAAGAGTCCCAATTAAAATGCAACACGTAATTAATGAAATGAATGATGATTTTAAATTTTAACATGAATTCGATGAAATGTGCAAATAATTTAAATGGCGTATATATTTAATTTAACGTATATATTTATTTAATTATCTGCCGAACGTTATTATAGAGGTAAAGGTAGTATCGCGGGGTAGAGGTTTTGTAAAAGATATAATATCATTAACCGATATAATTATAATTAATTCTTCATTTCAAATTTAATTTATTTATTTAAAGTATGTATGGCGAATAGGTATTTTGCAATCTACATCAAGTAATTATTAAATTACCCTGAGGGACACCATAATTGTTCTGTCTATAATCAGATGCATAGGATATGAGCTCATTTTTTTCAATTTTATTGATAATGACTTTTTGTTTTCGGCCAGTTCAATAAGATGCCACCCACTGTCGAGCCAATCCTCGTACACCCATAGTTATTCTAGTTTAGTTAATAATATGTCATGAGAAACAAAATCAAACGCTTTAGATAAGTCAAAAAATAATCCTGTCGTGTAGCAATTATTATTCAGATTAGTCAACACTGTAGATAAAAGAGTAAAAATAGCTAAAGTGGTTGACTTTCCTTTTTGGAATCCAAACTGAGTATGTGAAATTATGTCATTTTTAATACAAAAATCTTTTAATCTTTTCAGCATGCACTTTTCTATGATCTTAGATAATATCGGTATAAGGGTGATTGGTCGATAGTTATCGATCTCATCTCTTTTACCTTTTTTATACAGAGGAGTTATGACTGAAAATTTTAATAAATCAGGGAACGTACCTGTAGAAAATGAGAGATTTATTAGGTATGTTAATATAGTAATAATTTCCGAAACGCTCGCTTTAATAATTTTAGTACAAATACCGTCATACCCTTCAGCGTTTGTGTTGTTTAGAGACATAATCTCATTCTTGACTTCACTTTCGCTCATAGGGCTTAAAAATATTGTATTAAGGATGCCAGAACTATTGTCATTGTTTCTACAAGAGCGTGGACCATTGTTATCCTCTCTGTTCGTCAATCCGATAAAATAATTATTAAATTCGGACGCTATATCAATTGGATTTGTTAAGTGTGTCTGGTCTACATTTAACTCTGTTATACAACTATCATTTTTATTTACCATACCATTATTTCCTGTTGCATTGTTAATTACTGACCATGTAGCTTTGCATTTGTTTTGACTATTATTTATAAATTTGATATTAGAATTTCTTTTTGATGTTTGAATACACTTTTTTAATATTTTAGAATAACGCATGTAATTGTTTTTATATATTAAGGATTTATTTTTGTAATACCTGCATCGTAGTGATCGTTTAGTTTTACAACTATACTTTAGGCCTTTACTTATCCAACGTTGACTATTTTTATTTGTATTCTTGATCTTTATCTTAATTTGCGGGAAACAAAGATTGTAAAACAGACAATATATTATAAATAATAATAATTCATGAAATTTACTAAACGCTATGTTGAGATCACTCTCCATGAAAATGTTAGACCATGATAAACTTCCTAATGCTTCTTTAAATTTTATTATGTTATCTATACTATAGTCTTTTTTATAAATATAATAAGACTTTGGTATTAGTTTTTTCTGTTTTACAGGGATAGTTAACAGTTGCGCAGTGTCATGGTCTGATAAAAAAAGTGGTAAAACAGTAGCGTTAGCATTTTTAACATTGCTTAAAATGTGGTCTATACACGAATCTTTCCTTGTAGGGACATCAATATGTATTTGTAGGTTGTAGTTATGACAAATATCCTGCAATAGACTAGTAATTTTTCCCGGTTTTAACGTATTTATATTAAAGTCTCCTGTAATTATAATATTTGTGTTAGTGACTCTACCTTTCTTCAACACTTGATCTAAATATTGGTCAAGTTTGGTCAAGAAAATATTGGGATCAGAAGAAGGTGTGCGATAGACACAAATGATCTTCAATTTATTTGTAGGGATCTCGATCCCACATGCTTCAAATGTATTTTGAGTTGCATGATTTTTGATATTAGTAATTTCTTTAAATTGAATACCTTGCTTGACTAATATACATGTGCCACCTCTACTTTTTTCCCGACAATAAGATGTAGCTAATTCATAATTATTCATTTTTAAAAACTTTTCATTTCCCGCACGTAAAAATGTTTCCGAGAGACATAATACATCGGGTTCTTTATTATTTGCTTTTAACTCTAACATAGTCATTTCCAGTATTTCTAATTTAGATAAAATGCTTGCAATATTTTGGTGCATAATTCTTAATTGTGGTGTGGGCTCTAATTTATTACTAACGAAAAAAACTATTTTTCTGCTGTACAGGGAAATAGTCTAGTAAAGTTCTCTTATGACATGCACTTGTGTCAGGTCTATCTACAGTATCCCGTTTCTGTGGCCGTGAAAAGTAATATGGAATTGTACCTTTCTGATATTTTGGTGATGATATGTCGTTTTTAGTCTTGGGTTTATTAGTACGCATTACAAGTTTTTTTAATTCCTTGACATTCAAATATTTATTTTCATAGTCAATGTAATCGATTTCGTGATTTATAGATTTGCACATATAAAAAAGATTCTGCCTTGTACATTTGATAAATTTACTGTTCTTAGATTCCTTACAAATTTCACTTAGGGTATTATTTAGCATGTTCAAATCTATATATCTATTTTTATGCAGACTAAGTATAATCACGGTATTATTACAAAATTTGTCTATTAATTTACGCAATATAAATTATAAAATAAATTTATTTTTCATAAGAAAGAACAAAAAACTTCGTAAGCCTAGGATTTTACAAAGCATTCCTGATGATGTGTGAATTATAAAAGCCTACCGTTACAAGTAACAAGTAATTAAGGTAACTAAAAGATTTACTAAGAGAGTTACTAAGATATAAAGAAGGTGTTAATGGACCGACAACGCGTCTCTAATGCCACCATCAGGCGGGCCGTTTGCTTATTTGTCTGTCTCTAACATAAAAAAAAGTTAAGTACTTAATAAAATACTCAAAACTCAAGAGGTTAAGGTTCTATATGCCAAGTAATTCCTCAAATGCTAAACAGTAAATCAGATGGAATATTGAATATATTATATCGAAGCCTGTTCTCTTGACAATCGAATAGGAGAGCAACGAATTGAAATTGCCGAATGCGTTATATTGGCCAATTGAACTGAATAGGGTGGCCATCGTATGGGGAAAAGTTGGGAGAAGTTTCTCTTTGGTGGTTCTCTTAGGTCGACAAGAGCGTTACGTAGGACTTTATAGACATACCTACTAGCTTGGGCTCGCGGCTTTGCCCGCGTGGCAAAATCCTTTTTTAATGGAAGTCTACATAATAAAACCCATCTATATTCCCATCTATATTACTGGTTATTAGGCACATGAAATAGTATATCTTAGGCATATTATGTATATACCTAGTCAGGTCATAAACTCTGTCACATGTTTAATATAAAATTATTGGAACAAGTTTATTTATTATGTAACCATTTATATACCAAAATGAACTTAACAAAACATAGATTCTCATGACAATAAAGTTTATTCAAAATGACCTCCGTGATTTTGAATACAGGCCTTCAATCTGCGCGGCCAGTCGTCTATCGCAGCACGAACGAGGTCCATGTCAATATCGGCTGCTGCCTTAATCAAGGATGTCTTGAGTGACTCCAAATTGGGATGAGGCTTTGAGCACGCCTTTTCCTCCAAGTGTTGCCATATCTTGTAATCTAACGGACTCAAATCTGGACTGGAGGAGGGCCAGTCTTCGTGCCGGATGAAGTCGATTTCACGCGCCGCCAGCCAGTCTTGTGTGCTCTGCGCTCTATGAGCTGGCGCCGAATCTTGTTGGAATACCCAGTGCCTGTTATTGAACATGGTATGAGAAACAGGTTCCACAAGGTTCGTCAGGACTGTATTTTGATACACAACTGCATTCGTTTTTACACCTTTCTCACAAAAATGTACCTCTGTTAAGCCCCAATAAGAAACTCCCAACCATACCATGAGCGAGGATGGAAAATGACCTCGTTGGACACGCGGAATACGGTTGCTCGCTTCTTTACTACTGTGTGCGTACACCTTATCATTTTGTTTGTTGTAGCTCTCTTCTACGGTAAAAATTTTTTCATCCGAAAAAAGAATTTCTCGATATTTTTTTCTCGCGTACCGCTTCAACAAAGCGCGGCATCTCTTCAGTCTCAGGTCCATTAGACGAGCATTTAAACGATGTCCTGTTTTTCTTCGATATGCCCGAAGCCCTAAGTCTTCATTTAACACCCTTTTCACCGTGGTTCTGCTTAACCCCATCTGAAGGGCCAACAGTTTCTGCTTACGTTTGGGATTTCTTTGAATTCGCGCCTTCACAGCTTTTATCACTGCTGGAGTCCTAACAGACCGAGGGCGACCACTTCTTGATCTGTCATCTACACTAGAGTCTTCATTGTATCGTTTGATGGTACGATAAACGAATCTTTTGGTTATATTCAAATTTTTCAGTATGTCAAAAATTTGAATTGGCGCGTAACCGCAACGATGCAACGCAATAACTGCAACACGGTCTTCTTTAAGCGTCCACTCCATATTTAAAAATGAGTAAAATTCTAAAAAGTATACATTTTTATTTTCATGAACAATTCGAAATTCGAATTCAATAAACTTTTTTGTGGCCAGCATTCTAAAAGAAAAGTTTTTACTGTGTGACAATACTTATGACCTGACTAGGTATATTTTTATTGTATTAGGCATATATGTATTTTATTATTATATAATATGTATATATGTATTTTATTATTTTATAATATGTATGTATGTTTATTTTACTAAATATAATATAGATAAAAAATATTTATATAGGTATAATAACACTCTGTTCTCTGTTAATTTGCATCACACCACCAACCCATGTGAATTTATTTTCTCGTCTCCCTGCATGGTTGTCTGGAAGAGATCGCTATTAGCGATAAGACCGCCAATTGTAACATTAAGTTTTTATATTGTTTTAGTTCTTAAGTTCTTTTTTGTATTTTTCTTGTGTTCCAATAAAGTGTTATCTATCTATCTATCTATCTATATTCCAAATTTCAAGTGAATCCATTCAGCGGTTTGGGCTGTGTGTTAATAGATCAGTCAGTCAGTCACTCTTTCCTTTTATATATTTAGATAAAATAATTAATAAGTAATTACCTCCTACTACAAATGTATGATACATGTTGTTGTGTATTTGCACAAAATGAACAATATAATAATATGTAGCTACATGTCTAGTTTAGCTGTTTTAAAATCGTTGTTCTCCAATATATAGCTTAAAAAGGGTTAAAAATAATAAGCATATCGTTTTTCAAATATGTAGCTATGAATTTTTCTCGTTTTATCCAACTTTTCCTAGAATCACGGTGATCTTAGTACGTTCGGGTCAGGCCTTTCATTCTGGCCGCGGCCGAATTCTGTAGTTATCCAAGTGAACGAGCATCGGGATAGGTTGCATTTCGAACGAACATCCTTTATAGAAAACGTTATATTTTACTTACTTATACGTTAAAGAAGCCTTTAAAAATTGATACCTTAAGGGACAGCATTTAGGAAAAGTTATTCAGTTAAGTATTTTATGAAAATGAGAGACAGATGGTCTACATCCCGAAAAACAGAAATACCTGAACATTACTTTGCTTGGTGGGTGAATAATTGAAAAAAGTGTAGTACTTTGTAGAGGCCTAACACTATGAAATTATTTTTGTAGAGATAAAAACAACACTCACACCCGTACATTCCTTCAGGAATATAAGTATTAGGTATATTCGTTTCGTGATTTAGCTACAATCACAGAAGCGTTGAGTTGCATAGCTTGGGATTAGATGGTGCTATGTGTAATATATGTATATTTTACTAATATTATAAACGTGAAAGTTTGTTACGTTTTCACGCCTAAACGGGTGGACCGATTGAACTGAAATTTTGTATAAAGATAGCTTAGACCCTGGAATAACACATAGGCTACATAAGTACTACGGGTAAAACCGGTGGGCGCAGCTAGTTTATAGTATACCTAAGTGTGATATTAATAATTAGAAAATAGCCAGTGCAACAATATGCAGTCGTGATTGTGGATCACGCGATAGTATCAGTCTAACAATGTACATAACATACTTGATTACGTACAGACAGACGGAAAAACGAACGTTGCGTGACTGCGCGCGAACCAATGAGATGGAAGCGATCCCGGAAGGTGAATGCGCCGGCGCAGACCGACTTGTAACCTTACATTAATAAGCATATTATATATTTACGTGACTTACTACACAGCGACCCAAACTGAATCTTGGCCGTCGATACAAGAAAACGCCACTCTTCCCGATTCTGCGCCACTTCCTGCCATCAAAGTCAAACTCAAAATTCATTTATTCAAATAGATTATAGTGGAGCACTTTTGCAAGTCAATTTTACAATTACTAAGTTCTATTTTAAGACTACCGCGCATTCGTAATACACCTCTATGAGAAGAACGAGCAAGAAACTGATAGGGACTAAGCTAGGAGCGCTTCCAGATCTCTTTCCACCTCATCCTTTCAGCGCAACCGCTTACTGCCCATCGCTCGCGCTTATTACCATGGAGCTCATCTAGATCTTCTTACATAAAAAAACAATATATCAACAAGATAATCTCCATTCATCATCAGATTATAAACCAGCTATTATTATCTATGTAGTTTCTTCCGCGAGCCTTCCGCTCCTAAGCTGGTGGAGGCAGTACATCCATGTTGCGAGCCGTGGGAACACTTTCACTGAGACCTTTACAACTATAGCTAACTTGATGTGTGCTACTTAATTGGTATCGCTTTTGAGGTTGGATTTTATTATAAAACTAACTGCTCAAAGGTTTTTTGTTGTGAGTTGTGAGGTTAATAAGTTATTTCAGTCTGTAAGCTATGTTATTACCAAATTTTACATAAAAAAACATATTTAATGAAGATTCAGCAAATATTACTCGCCTTCTTACCACCTGCACCCCTTAAAATTAAAAATCCCTCCCTTTGCCATCAATTTTAACATACTGCCTCTAAATTTCATCTTCTAAATTATTTTTTTTTATAGAGAATAGGGCTGCGTTTGACCACAGTCTCATCTCAGTTGCTTCAGCCGTTTTACCTCTTGCCTCTAGTGTGAAGAAGTACAGACATACACTATCCATTTCTTTTGCCTATTAGTATGGAGAACTTTATTACTCATCGTGAAACAAGATAAAACCTTAAATATATAATACTTACATATTTTTTACAATTTTTTAATTAGGTACATTGTAGGTATATGCTTTAAATAAATATGGAATTATTCGTAAAGTAAGCTCTTTCAGTCAAATAATGATTTATCAAATAGGTTCATAGATATGACAAAAATTAAGAGTAAAAGGCATAAACATAGAATCGAATTGAGAACCTTCCTTTTTGAATCGGTTGTGAATTATAAACGTAGCGTTTTAGCCTATGAAACTAACTTAAAGCTAGTCAAACTATCTAAAATTCTCTATATTTAGCATGGGTTTATAGAGCCATATCATTCACCATCGTGATCCAATTTACCTCAAGGCTACGAAGCCACATCATCTTTCCTTTCCCACCAAAACGAGCGACCGATCGCTTCAAAAGGCGATCTACATATTAAACTAGCTTCTGTAGCAGTTACTATTGAATTATACTTAATCTACGACTGATGAACTAGTTTTAATTTGCATCTGGCTACCGGAAAAAATGTTCTTAATTTATATGTGAACGAGCAGCATTTCCATTGTGGTCGTAATTATTCTTAATCTTCTCGCGTGGATTCACTAATAGTTACTATTGAATTAAACTTAATCCATAACTTAATAGATGAACCAATTTTTAATTGCATCTAGAAACCGAACAAAATAATCCCAACTTCTGCATACGAGCTGCAATTACATTGTGGTCGGAATACTGTAATAGAGTTACATGTCATAGATTAGCTAAAAGTAACTTAGTAAAAGTAGAAGATGACACAGATTAGCCAAAAGTTTGTAGATACACCACAGATGAATGTAAAGTTAGTAGCAGACCAGTTGCAGCATCAGGTCATTGACCCGAGTAGAAGCCTCGCTAAATGTCATGACAAGTAGGTACTGGGGGTTATTGACTAACTGGTAAGCGCGCCAGTAGTGTATGTTAGTTTACGCCACTTTTAAAGTCATTTTTACAAGCTTTATATTACTTTCACCTGTCTGTTGTCTGTCGGTCTGTCTGTCTGTCTGTCTGTCTGTCTGTCTGTCTGTAATCAAATCTTGCAAGTTTAATTTGACCCACTTCCCGGTTTCCAATTGAGCTGAAAATTTGCATGCGTGTGTAAATCGGATGACAATGCAATATTTTTATGACATTGAGCTGATCTGATGATGGAGCTGGAAGGTGGCCATAGGAACTCTGTCATAAAACAACGCAACCCCATCGAGTTTGGGCTCATTTGATTCGTCTTGACGAGTACTATATGATGCAAGATGATAACAATAATTAAAGCTTGTTTTTAAAAAGTATTTTTTAAATTTCACTTGTTTAGTCTTTGACCACGATGTCGAGTGATGTTACGCAACGATGCGGCCGTGGATGTAGCAGACTGTAGACTTAACCTAGAAGGCGGGATGAACCCCTGGCTCTACTGAACATCATGCCGGAATACGATCATCACAGCCTGGCGACACGGTTTTGTCCAGGGGGTGGGAACTAACTTCTGCTGAAGCAGTATAGCGAATAGCTTTGCCTATTTTCATACCCATGTGCGGATTTATTTTGTAATTTGCACATATTTCGGGTCAATCTGACGCTTTGTTGTACAATCGGTCAAATTGCGGTGATTTCATACGTGAGTTCGTTTGAATGTGGCAATGATTGTTCATAGATTAATGTATACAATAAATATATGTATATATTATACGTATATACAATGTGAGCGGTCGGCCTTGAACGGTAATAGCCTTTGATTTGCGAATGGCTCCTCTTTCTGGTGTTGCTTTACTTTTTATGTTCAGTGTTATTGTTATTTTATGCGAAAATAACAGTCTTTCGTTTTAGAAGAAGCAAATTCGATGGAAATAGTTTTGACGATGTAAAATGTTTGAAATTATTGAAAAATACTAGATATCACTATGTACTGCTAGTAATTTTATAGATGCGTATACATTACTACATAGTATAAAGTTGTTTTCCGCGTCTGTCTGTCCCTATGTATGCTTAACTGCGCAGCGGATTTTGATGCAGTTTTTATTAATAGATAGAGTGATTCAAGAGGAAGGTTTATATGTGTAATACATGCATAATATAGTAGAAGAACACTGATAATTTTCTATTAAGCGCGACGATGTGCGCAATGGGTCCACTAGTAATATAATATTTTAAAAACCTGATCCCTCACCACCCACAACCCCCCTTCCCCCTCTGCCACTTTCTTCTACCATGTACTGACTGTTACCATCTACTGCCACATCATCGTTTAAGATCAGGCGAGATCGTGGTCAAAGGATGGATAGGAATATAATAAAAAAAAGTGCTCTCGACAAATTGAACATATTTTTCGTATTTTTTTAGAGCAGTTTCGTGTCCAGTAGTCAGCAACAGTAGCAATCACTGGGATCGAACGCTGCAGTTCCGTTTACTGCCGACATAAAACACGCGCTAGGACAAACAAGTCGTTTCACAGACTTGGCTAATCGTTCCCGCGGGACCCACGCGTATTGCTCTCTCTCTCGCCTCTCGTAAATCAAGTTTTGTATCTACCCGCTGTTTTAAACAAATTTTAAGCACGTTTAAACTTTATAAAACGCGATTTTCTCGTTACATAATTACGTGTTTATGTTGGTTACATAAAATATTGCTCGTTTGAGTGATCAGTAGCACCAGCTAGTCTATCATTAATTCAGGCATCTTTGTCTTCTGTATTATATTAGGTAACTTTATAATTGTCTTATTTCGTAATATACCCTCAAACACAGGTTTACATTTTTGAGTCCCGTTATCTTCTGAAGGGTTTTATTAGATAACAACTATAATTAAATTAATAGATAATTTTCTCTTTACTGACGTTGATAATAATTAATAATATAGTTGGCTTTGAACATATTTCGAAATTAATTGATTTTATATTTCATTATTTTTTCTTTACCATTTACTACTTTACTATTTAATTTTTCGCCTGATACAATATAATATTTATAATTGTAAACAATGCTTTGATTTGAATTGAATTAAAGATACACAACCACAACACTAACAACTCGTACTTTAACATGAATAGTATACCTTTATGGCATATGAAGTAACCAAATAACAAGGCTAAGTTACCTAAATTGGGCACATTTGGCAGGCGAGCGTGCAATTGGCGCCCAACGTGGGGCCGACGCGGCGGAAATGACTGCTTTCGCAGCTGCCGCGCTAAATGCATGTGTTCGCAATTACAACATGTTTTGATGCGTACACGGTTATGTTAGTTCCAGTGTGCTTTGCTGAACATTAATTACAGATGCATTTATTGCATAATCATAGCTAAACACTATAGGGTATACGTATTCCAAATAACATTGGTATATAGTATTTATAATACAAAAAGTTCTATTTAGTTTCAAGTAATTTTTTATTGTTATATTTCTATTTGTGGTCATGTAATAAAGAGTATTTGTATTGGGTTGGCTAGCAATACCAAATAAAAAGAATCTCAAAATTTGCAAGTCAATGTTTGCTATTTATTATAAGACACCATTCAAAGAAACTATAGGAAAAGTACTACGTAAATGTTGACGGAAAATAGCAAAATTAAAGGCCCAGCAGTGGGTGATGATCGAAAACCAAGTATAGTAACGTGGGTTTGTTCAAATCAAGAGTGAATAGGTTCTCACTGAACAAGCGTGCTACAACTTCGATTGCATCGTCACTTACCAACAGGTGAGATTGCGGTCAAACGCTTGTTTAGTCTACTATATAAAAAAAGTATGGAATGAAGAAATGATGATGTGATATGAAGAGATGATAATAATTAAATATTGTAATCGTGACCGAAAACAGGGAACCTATAAAATATAAAAAATACAGGAACCAACTCAGCTGTATAACTTTTCTAAAGAAAGGTAAAGGTTTTACCGTCTTAATGCACATTTACAATTCAAACTGGTCACGCATTTGTTTATCCTCCATCACGTGTAATTTACTACCTGTGACGTATACAAGTGTTGCCGTTACGGTAACTGGTAACACCCGAGTGAGCAATAAACGCGATACATTTGGCAACACCGAGCATATGTTGGCGCCCAACGTGGGGCTGTATTACTGATACCTATGCATTGTGGGGTATATTATGATTTGATTTCATGTGTTTGCACTTGGAATTTGTTCTAGTAATAGATAGATCGATAGATAATGCTTTATTGTACACCACACAAAAAGAAATACATTACACATAGAAAATAATTGACAAAAATATAAATGCACAAGCGGTGGTATTACGATAAAGGCCGATTTCAAAAAATATAAATAAGAAATATTGTGTAACAAAATACAAAAAGACGTTATCTTATATTATGTGCCAACAGGTTTTAACCCTTGCAAAGGATTAGGTATTCTTAATAAACTGGATTAACTTTGTAGATGTTTGGAAATTGCATGCCAAATTAATTTGAAAAAATGTGCGCCCGATTATTATATTTTTAGACTTTCATATATACACCACATTTTTAAGCAATAAATTTCTTAATCTATAGTAGCCCATGTGTTAATCCAGCTCAATCGGTTTGGGTGTCAAGAGGTTACAAAAACACACACACGACTAAAAGACAGCCTACAAATCTTATTGCAAAAGCACTGCGCGTCCCGAGTCACGACTGTTTTCTAAGAGTACACAAGTCGCTGACAGGCATACATGAAACATTTTCATACTAATGTCCCGTTGCGTTTGTAGTCAACTATGATACAACCTTTACCATGTCCCACTCTCGCATTAAAATTTTACTGCTTTTAATGTAAAAGTCGTTCCCGTATACGTCAGGAACACTTTGGCGGACAAGTGTAATTTACATCTGGTTCAAAAATAGTGAATTCGCCGCAAAATGATTATTTTCGTGTATTTAATGATACAAAGCGCTCTATCATTAAATTATTCCCTGTAGCTGTGTCTTTTTAAGATCTATTCCAAAATATCGAATTGGCCGTAAGCCTCACGCTAACTTTGACTCGCATGAAAGCTATTTAATATGCACAATGTTTTTTTTTATACAAAAAGATATTCCTCGACAGAATCAAGGCTTCTAAATGCTTTGTGGACGCAATGTCTGGGCGCCTAATATTGCAATCTACATGCGAGTGGAATAGTATTTCTGAACAAGCTCTTAGAATGGTCGCTCTGTACCTACCTATAACAGATATGGACCATGATAAATGTAAGGTAAGCGAGAACGAGCCAGTCAAATTGCAAGCAAACCTGTTCCAAAATAAACAAACTTCAACTTACCGCACATGCAACCGGTTTGGAATCAAAACAATCCTCTATCACAAATTATTGCAATAAATGCAAACACCGCGCATCAGCATACCAAAACATTTTAATTTTGCTAGTAGATGAACGAGCTTTACGCTCGCCTAATGCTAAGCGATTACGGCAACCCAAAACAGCAATGGATAGCCACACAACCTCAATAATAATTGTAATTTGACTTCGACGTTGTACGTAGTTACTCTACTGGTATACCACCATGGCCTGTTGGAGTATAATTTCCAACTTTTTGAGTCGAACAATCAGCTTGAGAACTAGGTCACTGATCGCAACAGCGTATTCTTTGATACACATCGTTTTATTCTCTGTGGCTGCTGTCTGCCGCTATTAAAACTGTATCCTCGAGTATCTAACAAATGAGCGATCGGACTATCTATTAAAAGGCTGAATTGAAAACCTGGGCAAAGCCGTAAAGGGCCGTCGCATTAACGGTTCCCGAAGGAAGAGTGCCGGTGACGTTTCCATTAAATTCCTTTATGCTTATCCGCGGTGATCGCCTTTTGTGTGGAACCCTCGATTCGGTTTGTAATTGCTATTGATGCTTCATTCGATCTGCTCTAAAAATTGGTACTCTTTTGGGTTTTTTAGGACGACTTTTTTGATAATGTAATTTGTCTAACTATTTATATGATATGTTTGAGGTGGGAGATGCTCACAATAGGTACAAAAGATTTTAGTTTTTAACACCTTTACCGCACGACCAATATGCGCAAGGGTAGTAAGTTAAACAGAACATAATATCAGTTTTTATAAGGGAAGAATATATTTATGGATATAATAAAAATATAGGTTCCAAGCTGCGCCCAGCGGTTATTCTAGGGTCTAAGCTATCTGTATACCAAATTTCAGCTCAATCGGTCCACCCGTTTAGTCGTAAAAGAGTTACACACATCCATTCTTACAAACTTTCATGTTTATAATATAACTAGCTTGTGCTCGCGGCTTTGCCCGCATGGCAAAATCCTTTCTTAGCGGAGGTCTGCCTCATAAAATCGACCTATATTCCAAATTTCATCCCAATCCGTCTAGCTGTTTAGGCTGTGCGTTGATAGACCAGTCCGTCAATCAGTCACTCTTTCCTTTTATATATGTATTTAGAAGTACGATTTCCTATGTATGTTGGTATGCAATAAAGTTTTTTTCTATTCAATTTTATAGCTTAGATCTATATTGTGATATTACACGTGCCAACAGGTGAAGAGGTGAAAAGGTTGTCAAGTAAATTTTGATTGTTGAAAAGCAGGATAAAATCTCATTCCTTCTAGGGTTTTCCTTTTTTTTAAATTACACGTGTATATCATTTTGAGATTTAGCAATTTGAATGTTATTCCCTATTTTAACTTTCACGGTGAGAATTGGCAAAATTATATCAATTGAAATAGGTACATACTTACAGTGGGTACTATATATATAGTAGACTTTCATTTTATATTGTTTCAGTTGCGGAGGACCAGGGATTGTTTTCATATTTCAATAGAAATACCAAAATTACAAATTCTAGTACCTTCTACATTGTTCTTTTAATATCTATTAGAGCTAAAATTTATTAATTTGAGCAATTATTTGAATGAAGACCTTCGTCCTTTCGTTGCCATTTTTAAAGAATAAAAAAATATTGTCTAGACCTTTATCGAGAGACTTAAATTGTTAAAATCTAATTGTAACCATAAACACACAGGTGAAAAAGATAACTTTGGTACAGAAATGGGATGTAGAATAAGTCAAAAATTACGACCTCCAAATATACTTTTAGGTAAAAAAAAATTATCTCTACGCAAAAAAAAAATTATCTCTACATTGCTAAACTATACTCAAAACATTATTACGTTGTTTATTGTTGTAAAATAATAAAGATAGAAACAATATTCTAAATTATTCTTATCACGTGATATAAAATATATAAAATTTTAATTTAAAATCCGCGGCTGTAATTTTTATTTGCCTATAAAATAGTAATTATATTAGTCACAATTTAGATACCTACGATTACAGATTATAGTTGCGAATCAGAATATAAATTATTGTAATGAATATTAAATTATTGTTTACATCTTCACTTATACACTTTTTTCCCTATATAAAAAGCTATTTTTCATTTTAAGTTTTGACGTCACCTTATTTTTTCCATAATAAATTAAAAAAATTATGAGTCAAAACAAAGTTTATTTTTATATTTTTAAGTTTAATTGATTGTTTACCCTCTGCCCTCTACCCTGCAGCGCTAAAACGCTATACCTAATAGGAAAATTTCAAATTGTAGTCTTTATTTTATGCGTAGGTAATAAGTAGAATATTTAACCTAAAAATAAATGTCACAAAGTCGAATACTGCGTTGTAGGCACCGCTGAACTACACTAAAACACTTTTCTCTCTTAAAAACAATAGTTTTTTTTTTATCATTATAAGTTTTTTATGCGTCAAATCAAAGTTCTCTTGGAGAAAAAACCCGACAAATGCATATTTGCGTCACAAGTAGCAAGCAGGCTTCAATAACTACCTGTCATTGCATGCCGTGCCAGCCGGTGCCTTGCGCGCGCGCCGGTATCTCCCTCCCACTCGCACACATAGCCGCGTCTCCCTCGCACACACGTTAATACCTATTTACTCATCTCTTTCTCGCGCACGTGACTAGGATGATGAATTCACCTTGTTTTTATCCTTTCAAGTAAACTATTAACATATTTGTACACGTATTTTTGGAACAAGGGATTTTATTTTGAGTGTTGTAAATGATTTTATTATTATCATGTGACTTGTCATACAAGTTTACGGTTTGTTTTTACCTACCTACCTGTTCTTTTATTGTAGTGGGTAGGCTTCTTTGCAGAGGTCGCCTGGGGAAGTACCACAGCTTTACCATTTTTTATGCGCCAAGCGGTATAGGATATAATTTTTACGATTTTTAAAACTATCGCGAGTGTTCTCCATAACTAAAAACAAAAACGGCACAACTCACGTCTAATATTGTCGAGAATATCTCGACCACGGTTTCGGACAATTACGATGTCCTTCATCAATATAATTCGATATAATTTTTTCCCACAGGATAAACCCTTTTTTTATTACGGGTAACACTGCGGGGGGTTTACTAGCTTTTTTTGCATATTTTTAGCAAAATTTTAACTACCTTATAATGTACACTTATAACTTAAGTTAACCTATAACTATTTTATTTATTCAGGATGTCAAAAAAACTAACAATTTCATTATCTTTTCAGGTAATTTTTAATCCCGCGGCGGCGTATTTGAATAATGAAGTATCTAAGGTAATAAAGTTTATTTCAAAGACAAAGACCTCAGCAAAAATTCGTTTATTACAGTACAAGTTGAAAATTCTCAGACCTCTTAAAAATCATGTTTGAAGATGTGCTTGAATAAGATGGAAGAATAACCTTAACGTTCTATTCTTTACAATGAAGCTTTAGAAATTCAAGGAAGTTTTATGTTCTGACATGAATATTTGTTAAATTTTTTAAAACACATTCATAAAAGGTTCACAATTTATCAAAATCTTGTTTTTTATGTATGTTCACCGATTAATTGGAAGATGTTTGAAACGAGTCGGATTTTTTGTTGGTTTCAAAGAACACATAATAGGATGTCCCATAGAAGTTTAATGAAAATGCGTTAGTGGTTTTCAAGTTATGAATTAAAACGTGGGCTAGCAAAGAGTGTCTTATTGCTTTTGACGTGCCTTCTCTTTACTTTAATAAGATTGCTATGAATTGAAACCTCATGCGAAGTCGGTAAACAATATCTCTTCGTCAACAAGGCCTGATTTTGGCTTAGTTTAAAATGAAAGCGAAGATATGGTACGCGCTATCATCGCTATAGCCACACTTGGATCTGTTCGGAAAGTGTTCGTTACCGCGCCGCGCCGATTCGCGTCGAAGTAAAATTGTGTGTTTGTACCTAATGGGCGCGGTCCATTTGCGAGACGCCTGTACCGTATCTTCCCTTTATTTTATTTAAGGATTGAGCCTTATTTGAGTTGTTATTGTTTCTTTTGTAACAATTCTGCGTAAATCCACATGAATAATTATGAATTTTTAACGCGTTGTGATTGGCTGTGACGCCGTGACGAATTAGCGGAGGTTCCCTGCTGGGATCTGCATATATTTGCATTTTACGAACAGGACAGTTATTTGGGACTTTTGAAGATAAAGAATGGCTTTGATTTTTTTAATTAACTGTTTAATTGATGGATTGAGGGCTTCTGACCTACTTGTGATACCTATTTAGCTTGGAAATGAAACATGAATTGAACCGACTGTACCGGTTTTGTTCTTTAGGTCGCCTAGTTAAGTTAAAATATAATAATTCATTATAATACGAGTATAGTACTATGTTTTTACTGATTATGAGATCATACTAATTTATACATGTGAACCTTTATATCGAAGGCGGTATGGATGTTTATCACGCTTACTCGCCAAAAAGGCTGGACCGATTGGGCTGAAATTTGGTATGTAGTTAGTTTAGAACTTAGAATAACACATACTTCTCAACGGGTAAAACTACTGAGAACCAAATGTAGTTCTATTGCAACGTGTAAAACAGATAAGAAACAGTTTTAAAAAGATATAGGCCAGCAGCACGACTCTAGCAAATTATAAAGTTCATATTAGATTCAGTTCTGAGTAACATTGTTTTTACTGTGATTGGGAATACGAGTAAATGATGAATAACGCGAATGATATTGTCCACTGACATAAAAATCTCAATCCGAAAATAACTTCATATAAATCGAGGAAGGCACGGTTCGCGTCACACGGGACTGATCACAGGATACATTGGAAATGGAACGGTCGTCTTAAGATACCAATGAGCAAGAATGTTGTTAAAATGTAACTAAATGATGTAAAAGGGTATCAAGATTTTTGGTATATAGCTACAGATCCACCATTTAAATTATTCGAATACCTGCATCGCATAATAATTGGTATAAATACACTGAATCAACACAAAAATTACCTTTTTATAAAACCTTAAATTAGATTAGATAAATTTGTGATTGCAAAAACTTATTAGTTGAGGTAAGGCTGTGTATAAAGTGTACGACATAATGTGTTTAATTTTTATCATTAGGGTTCCATATCAAGGGTAAAAACGGGACTCTATTATTTTTCACTTACCTCGTTTTAACGTTGCAGGACAGTTGTTCGATCTAGTTAAAGTAATTAGTCGGATAGATCGGTGTGTTCGGGAGTCGGGACAAAGTGTTTTGTATAAAAACCGGGAGCGACGTGAATATTCAGTGAACTCGGTGGGGACGGTCGAGTTGGGTCAATATTTGATATGTGTCGCTGACGTCGAATGTACACTGTACACCAGTTAGGTACCGAGGGATGAGAGATGACATTACGTTTGAGCATTTATCTTTACTTGCTAGTAAGAATGGTGCTTCATAATAATTAGGTTTGGTTTCAAATATTAGTATTATAATCTTCTTCCTTCTTCCTGCCCTTATCCCACACTAGGTAGGGTCGGCACAACACGTTTTTCTCCTCCATTCTGCTCTATCATCCGTCATATCTTCATCCACTCCTCTAGCACGCATATCCTCTTTCACACAGTTCATCCAAACCTTTTTCGGGCGCCCCCTTTCCGGATTACCGCGAAGTAACGCCTGATTCCATTAATTAGGTTTGGTTTTTAATTTAGTATTTAGTTTTATAAAATTACAAGTAAAACACAATATTTTATGATTGTAAATAAATAAAGAGAATAATATTTATTATAATAAGAACCCTGCATTTCTCACTATTTTGTGAAATAGTTCCACATTAACCGGAGAACTAATTCTTGGATGCATTTTAAAGTGCATTACTATTACACAAAGATTAAAGTATCGTATTACAATTTAGATAAAATTGTCAAAAAGCTTGTCTACTCTACTTTGCACAACTTGCAACATGACCCAACGTCTGCTTTTAGCCCTTTTCAACAAGGTTTTAAATCCTAATAATAACCCTTTCTAAATCTAAATCTCAATACCTATATAAAAGGAAAGAGTGACTGATTGACTGATTGATCTATCAACGCACAGCTTAAACCGCTGAATGGATTGGATTGATATTTGAAACACAGATAGGTTTTATGACGTAGACCTCCGCTAAGAAAGGATTTTGATGTGCGGGCAAAGCCGCGAGCGTAAGCTAGTATATTATAAAAGAAAAGAGTGACTGATTGACTGACTGACTGATCTATCAACGCACAGCCTAAACCACTGGATAGATTGGGTTGAAATTTGGAACATAGATAGGTTTTACAACGTAGACTTCCGCTAAGAAAGGATTTTGCCATGCGGGCAAAGCCACGAGCATAAGCTGGTTCTAGATAATTAGCTTAATAGCTAGGTTACCTAAGCTCGTTGTAATCTCACGCCTCACGTCCAGACTAGGCTCTAACGAATCGATGAGTACCTACATCGTGCACAAACGTGCTAATTAAGGCCTACCCGCCACACTACCTCCAAATCAACTGCCACCGGGAACATTACCTACCGCTACCACCCTTAGCAACACAACCTTAATACGTGACGCAAATTAGCTATGAGCACACATTTGTTTAGATTGAAAACTATCATTACAAATCGAATACATTTGATTTTAAAAAGTGTTACAAGTTACAACTAGCGGTTATGTCGCTTATAAGTAGATAGATTATAGAGAACGCTTATAGAGAACACTTTTGACACACAAAAATTACAAAAATAGATCTTAAAAACTATAAAAGTACAAAACTAAGTGTTAAAATTGGCGGTCTTATCGCTAATAGCGATCTCTTCCAGACAACCGAGCAGGGAGAGGAAAATAATAAATAGCAATATCTTTCATACAACCAGTTTAGTTTAGCATATCAACATAAAACAAGTGAATTAAATTAAAAATTTAAAAAACCCCCAACGCAATACGTATTTCACCATTTTTTGTATGGCGGCCATCTTGGATTTTAAATTTTATATAGTGGACTGTAATCTACTCATTAAGCCCTTTCATTTGATACCCATATTGAGGGGGTCGTGGAAGAAAAAAGTAATCCGCCATTTTGTAGCGGCGGCCATCTTGGACCGATTTCCACCAAACATAGCTAAGAACACTCTCGACTAACTCTACTTTCAAACAAAAAAAACAAAATCAAAATCCGTTCATCCGTTTGGGAGCTACGATGCCACAGACAGACACATACACACACAGACAGACAGACAGACAGACAGACAGACACGTCAAACTTATAACACCCCGTCGTTTTTGCGTCGGGGGTTAAAAATTGGATCTATAGGTATAGAAGTTTTCCTTAATTACACTGTATAGGTAATTAATGGGATTAGCTCTCCTACTGTATAATCATTCTTAAATAAAAAAAATATTAGAATTGAATTTTATCATTGCTAACCCAAAATTGTATGTCATGAACATAATTGAAAACATTTCTGAAAACAAACGTTTTTATCCTGTTCCTAAGCTATTATAAAGCGTGTAGGTAATAGGTAACCATTAAATCGAGTCCCTTTGAAGCACAAGCATACAGGGTGATCGTGTTTTTGCCAAATTTCACAATTGTTCACATAAAAGGAAGTTTTATTGTGGCGAAGGGCTGAAGGGACGTTACTGTCAGTGTTTTTATTCGAATTGGTTTTACGTGCGTAAACCTTCAGGCCTTTTAAGAACATCAATTGAAAAAATGTAATTTTAAATGTGAAATTATTAATTCTCATGACGTAAAACAATTTATTTTTATTTTTTGCTTAACTCATCTAAGTATTATTTTATTATCCATACATATAATAAGAATGGAAATTTCTCCCCATTCATTGTGATCCTTTACTAAGATGAATCGTGAAAATACGCATATGAACAAAACGACGCGAAAAAGTCGCTTGCGCGATCTAATTCGTAAAACATTTTGTCAATTTTTCCAAGGGAAACGTAAAATAAAATGATAAAATAAAAAAAAGGTAGCACTCCGGGAGTGCCGGCAGAAGTGAAAACTTCAATATTAACGTTGTGTTTAATTATAAGTATAAAAATACTATCATTTATGAGGTAGAATACAATGTTTATTTATTGCGCTATCGTACACAAATATGACAATTTATATGTTGTTATTTATAATATTATATCGTTATTTATACACATACGTATACGTGTGTATACGTATCGTTATTTTTACATTAAATTTTATCTCTCAGAAAAATCAACTTCCATCCATAATTTCGACAATTTTTTACAACTGATACAATTGGTTTATGATAACTTAAGTAAGAAACAAACAGTTTTGATTCGAACCTATTTAAGTGTCTAATAAAAAAAATATAAAATATAAAAATATAAAAAAAAAATATCGGGCGCGCGCTTGTCTAAGCCCCCTGTGCCGCCTAAACAGAGCAGCACACTCAGGCACGGTAGAAAGAGTGGGAGATACTAGTTCCTCTCCCTTCCCCTCGATCTTACGCTTTTTCGATCAGCATCACGTGACCCTGACGCGAGTTTGAAAGTTTTTACCCATACAAAAAAAAGTGCTCAGCGCCGCTAAAGAAGTTTTCACTTCAATAATAATCATTTATATCGGACACATTGCCCCTAATTTACATCAAAAATTCTAAATAAAAGTAATAGAATATAAAGTAAACTCAATTCAAAAAAATATGGTGCGACAAACTGCGACAAACTAAAAATACGCCATCTATCGATGTGTTTGTAAACGAAACCTTTAATTTGGACTAAATTTGTAAATAGTTTGTGTCACTGGTGTGGTTAAACAACACCACCAATTTGAATGAAATTTTCACTAATACGTTGCAGTTTTCTCTACTTGAACCTTAGTGTTGGTTTTAGTCAAATCGGTTCATAAATAAAAGAGTTATATCAATCTAAAGATTCGCATATAAAATGCTAATAAACAAGAAAGGTAGTCATAGGAACCGCGTAATCAAAAGACAAAACCTCATCGAGTTTGGGCTCATTTGATTCGTCTTGACGAGTACTTTGATACTATATAGTAACCAGGGTCCGATGACGGAGCTGGAAGGTGGCCATAGGAACTCCGTGATTAAAAGAAAAAACCCCATCGAGTTTGGGCTCATTTGATTCGTCTTGACGAGTACTTTGATGCTATATAGTAGCCAGGGTCTGTACATAGGTAGGTAAATTAGTAAATGTAACTTATTTCTCATATGAATCAGTGCCAGCGGAAAATAATGGAACTAATCTAATGTGCGCATGATGCGTGTAAATATCAGTAATAAATATCTTTTTGCTGCTTATTTTTAATTTCTAAAACATGTAAAATCATCTGAAGATAAATAGAAAAATTCATTTAAAGTTCATTGTAAAAGTAAATTATTTTTCATACAAGCTAGCGCCACGGAAAATAATGGAACTAATGTCCTAAGAAAAAGAAATATCGTTTATTCTGCAAACAGTTTTAGAAAAGAGTCCCGCGTAACCTAGCGGAACTAAATAATAGATTTATAATTACTGTGAATACTTCATTTATTATATATTTTTTAATTGTTAGATTAATTAAATATTATGTACCTATTTAATTGAGAAATTAAATATGAGAAATTATGAATTGTTAAAAATCTGTAGATATTTTAACTTAAAATCACGCGATTGTGGCGCTCCATCTAGGGGGATCTTTTGTAAAAATCACTGGTTATCCGGAGACACACAGACATAAAATCTGTTCACACCCATTTAGGCATACATCCAGACACAAACTTTCACGTTTATAATGTTAGTAAAATTTTGCAATGATTATTATAGAACCTTTTATCTGTGTTATAGATAATCATAGGCGGATTTAGGGGGGGGGGGGGCAAGGGGCCAAGCCCCCCCCCCCCCCCGAGTCATTAAGCAAGCCGCTCGCGCACATATTATAAAGGATGTTAAGCCGCTCGCGCACATATTATAAAGGATGTTTAAGCTTTCTTACTGCTCAGAGCGAGTAGGCGGATTTAGGGGGGGGGGCAGGGGGCCAAGGCACCCCCAGAAGCATTGTAGAGTTACGAATTTCGCACATATTTCATGGTAAAGATTAAATTTTTTTTTCGGCGCTCGCAGCTAGCTGCTCGCGCACTTATTGTAATGGATGTTTAAACTTCCTAACCGCTCAGAGCGAGCTAAACATACACTTTTCGTAATAAAAATTATAATATTTTTGCCCGTCTGCACCTTGAAAAAACCAAATCCTGGATCCGCCTATGATTTTAGGTATACACCTCAGTGGTAGCACGGTAAAGAGATATACAGTAGTTTGACTGAGCGTGATTTTTGAACATAAATACCTACAGTCTCGCGGTACATGCGCGAGTCATAGGGCTGCCGGGCAGCCGCTGCCCGCATACAGTAGGTACCTACCTATTTCATATCATCTACTTACTTGAGCTAATATCTAGATGAGTTATTATAAATTAATTATATTATTTTTGTACATTCATTGATATTTTTTTTTACAAGCTTTTATTTCTATTTCATATTACCTACCTATATGTACCTTACTACGTCCGCTTAGGAACCACTGAATGTCCGTTACAAAAATGCAACAGTCGAATGAGATTTGAAAATGTATTGTATCAAACTTAGTACACGCGGGATGAGATGAAGCCGCGTTTTTTGCGGCTATGACTAAAAATACCTAAGAACACTTCCGCCTAACTTACTTTTCAAACAAAATCTAAATCGAATCTATGAGACAGACACGTCAAACTTATCACACCCTTTCGTCTTTGCGTCGGGAGTTAAAAATAAATACGATTGATCACTCTTCAATTCAATAAAAAGTAGGTACATAATAACAGGTAGATTAAAACTAAAGTTGGTTCATAATTAAGAAGCCTAATCTGGGAACTACAATAGGTTTTATTCCAGCATAGTATCCCTACTATACCTACCTACTTACCTATCATGTCGTGGCGGCGTATATTGAAACCCAAGACAAGAGACAAAACAAGACAAAAGACAAGACAAGAGACAAGACAAGAGACAAGACAAGAGACAAGACAAGAGACAAGACAAGAGACAAGACAAGAGACAAGACAAGAGACAAGACAAGAGACAAGACAAGAGACAAGACAAGAGACAAGACAAGAGACAAGACAAGAGACAAGACAAGAGACAAGACAAGAGACAAGACAAAAGACAAGACAAGAGACAAGACAAGAGACAAGACAAGAGACAAGACAAGAGACAAGACAAGAGACAAGACAAGACAAGAGACAAGACAAGAGACAAGACAAGAGACAAGACAAGAGACAAGACAAGAGACAAGACAAGAGACAAGACAAGAGACAAGACAAGAGACAAGACAAGAGACAAGACAAGAGACAAGACAAGAGACAAGACAAGAGACAAGACAAGAGACAAGACAAGAGACAAGACAAGAGACAAGACAAGAGACAAGAGAAGAGACAAGACAAGAGACAAGACAAGAGACAAGACAAGAGACAAGACAAGAGACAAGACAAGAGACAAGACAAGAGACAAGACAAGAGACAAGACAAGAGACAAGACAAGAGACAAGACAAGAGACAAGACAAGAGACAAGAGACAAGACAAGAGACAAGAGACAAGAGACAAGACAAGAGACAAGACAAGAGACAAGACAAGAGACAAGACCAGAGACAAGACAAGAGACAAGACAAGAGACAAGACAAGAGACAAGACAAGAGACAAGACAAGAGACAAGACAAGAGACAAGACAAGAGACAAGACAAGAGACAAGACAAGAGACAAGACAAGAGACAAGACAAGAGACAAGACAAGAGACAAGACAAGAGACAAGACAAGAGACAAGACAAGAGACAAGACAAGAGACAAGACAAGAGACAAGACAAGAGACAAGACAAGAGACAAGACAAGAGACAAGACAAGAGACAAGACAAGAGACAAGACAAGAGACAAGACAAGAGACAAGACAAGAGACAAGACAAGAGACAAGACAAGAGACAAGACAAGAGACAAGACAAGAGACAAGACAAGAGACAAGACAAGAGACAAGACAAGAGACAAGACAAGAGACAAGACAAGAGACAAGACAAGAGACAAGACAAGAGACAAGACAAGAGACAAGACAAGAGACAAGACAAGAGACAAGACAAGAGACAAGACAAGAGACAAGACAAGAGACAAGACAAGAGACAAGACAAGAGACAAGACAAGAGACAAGACAAGAGACAAGACAAGAGACAAGACAAGAGACAAGACAAGAGACAAGACAAGAGACAAGACAAGAGACAAGACAAGAGACAAGACAAGAGACAAGACAAGAGACAAGACAAGAGACAAGACAAGAGACAAGACAAGAGACAAGACAAGAGACAAGACAAGAGACAAGACAAGAGACAAGACAAGAGACAAGACAAGAGACAAGACAAGAGACAAGACAAGAGACAAGACAAGAGACAAGACAAGAGACAAGACAAGAGACAAGACAAGAGACAAGACAAGAGACAAGACAAGAGACAAGACAAGAGACAAGACAAGAGACAAGACAAGAGACAAGACAAGAGACAAGACAAGAGACAAGACAAGAGACAAGACAAGAGACAAGACAAGAGACAAGACAAGAGACAAGACAAGAGACAAGACAAGAGACAAGACAAGAGACAAGACAAGAGACAAGACAAGAGACAAGACAAGAGACAAGACAAGAGACAAGACAAGAGACAAGACAAGAGACAAGACAAGAGACAAGACAAGAGACAAGACAAGAGACAAGACAAGAGACAAGACAAGAGACAAGACAAGAGACAAGACAAGAGACAAGACAAGAGACAAGACAAGAGACAAGACAAGAGACAAGACAAGAGACAAGACAAGAGACAAGACAAGAGACAAGACAAGAGACAAGACAAGAGACAAGACAAGAGACAAGACAAGAGACAAGACAAGAGACAAGACAAGAGACAAGACAAGAGACAAGACAAGAGACAAGACAAGAGACAAGACAAGAGACAAGACAAGAGACAAGACAAGAGACAAGACTTGGACTCTTACTCACACACTTACTTGGTCTCTCACTTGCACTCTTACTCGGACTTTTACTCGGTCTCTTACTCGCACTCTTACTCAAACTCTTACTCGGGCTCTTACTCGCACTCTTACTCGGACTCTTACTCGCAGTCTTACTCGAATTCTTACTCAGATTCTTATTCGCATTCTTACTCGGACTCTTACTCGCAGTCTTACTCGAATTCTTACTCAGATTCTTACTCGCACTCTTACTCGGTCTCTTACTCGCACTCTTACTCGGACTCTTACTCGGAATCTTAATCGCACTCTTACTCGGACTATTACTCGCACTCTTACTCGGACACTTACACGCAGTCTTACTCGAATTCTTACTCAGTTTCTCACTTGCACTCTTACTCGGACTCTTACTTGGACTCTTACTTGGACTCTTACTCGGTCTCTTACTAGCACTCTTACTTCAGCAGAATACTTTTAAAAATAAAAAAAATAACTTCTTACTAACTTACCTCAAAAACAGCATAATATCGCATGCTATTTTTTTGACATTTTATATAATTTATTATATTATGTATACATACGTCAAAAGTAAATAACGTAAATTACACTAAATACTTGCAAAAAACTATCGCGACGTCCGCCCGTCGCTGCGTGGCACCCGCTTCTGTTAGCAGTGGTCTACGTCATGAAACCTTTCTATGTTCCAAATTTCAACCCAATCCAGCTAGCGGTTGAGGCTGTACGTTATACAGATACATCAGTCACTAGCTTATTCTCATGGCTTTGCCCGCATGGACGGGTTACGTTTCATAATACCTACGGTTGTTTCAACTACGGTCGATATAACTACGGTCGATTCGCATAAGTTCATTTCACATATTGGACGACTCGCTTACAGTGCAACTCGCCTGCGGTTGATTAAACTATGGGCATGTGAACTAATGGGCGATTCGGCCAATGTTCATTTGATATATTGGTTAATTCAACTATGGACGACTCACCTACGGTTTATAAATTCTTTGCTACGCGTGTTTTTAGTACAGTATTCAGGGCAAACCGAAATCTGTTGGTTAGGTTAGGTTTGAACAGTGACCACAATGCGCGAGCCGAGCGAGCGAAGCGAGCGTGCCGCGGCAGCGGCCGGCGAAGCGCCAGATATTTTTCTTATTACTGAATTATTTATCCTGTGTCATGGCATCTTCAGGCATTTTGGCATCTTCTTTCATCTACCTCATCATGGCAAAGTGGCATAATAAGCTGTCTGCGCACCTACAGATAGAAATCATTCAGGTATCAAAAACAACACGTTTCTGAATTCTGTACTATAAACAAGTATTTTTTAGCTGTCATACCTGACTAGCAGCCGGAAACATGGTCTAAAAATACGTGAAACGTCCGTTAGTTCGGTCAAAAATAGGCAAATCGTCCAATAGTTTAATCAACCATAGCTCAATCGACCGTAGCTGAGTTAACCGTAGGCGAATCGTCCAATATTGATTTCAACCAATAGTTATTATGAACGTAGGCGAAACGTCCAATAGACATTTTGAATAGTAGGTGATTCGATCGTAGTTACATATTGGCAAGGTTTGCCAGCCTTTACTAATTCTACGCCCATTAAGTCGCAGAAAACCCGTGAATTGAATCCCTCTTTTCCGTGGAATTGGAAATCGAATTAAATGGTCTGCATCAAATTCAAAATATATGAATAATTTACTGTCACGCGCTACGAAGTGCGCGCGGGTCAGCTAGTGAGAAATATAATTTAAATTAACTTGTAAAGGCTTGCTTTATAATGCTATTTGTAAACAATTTTACTTAGAATTTGGTTTTTAAGGCCACTAAGGCTTCGCTGATTCTCTTCAGACGTGTACAAGCACGTACCTCTTCATTTAATATTTTAAGCATATCAATAACTAGTTGCGTCCAGCGGTTTTGCCCGCTATACTGTAGCACATGTGTTATTCTACGGTCTAAGCTATCTCTGTACCAAAATTCAGCTCAATTGACCCACCCGTTTAGGCGTGAAAGAGTTACAAACAACATCTAGACATCTTTACATTGTTACAAACTTTCAAGTTTATAATATTAGTAAAATAATTGACTCTACAATTATAAAATAAACAATATATTTGTCCCTATAGGTTCTCGGGAACATTTCGTGTAGATAAATGTAATTTAAAAACGGTTTAACTATACTGTTCAATATTCTGTGTCATAGATAGTAGAGTAAGGAACGCGAGACGCCGGAAATTAAATCAATTGATGTAGAGTTGGTAGAGTGCAACTGAGTTAGCTCTTGAACTTTGTATCATCACTTATCATAAAGTTTGGATATACGTAATAATATATTTATTTAATATTTACCGATTTTGATAGGATTTCAAAACCTTATCGGTATCTAAGCGGTCATTGTGACTGTGTTCCGGCATGATGTTCAGTGAAGCCAGGGAGGGATTTATCCCGCCTCCTAGGTTCAGTCTGCTGCCATCTACGGCCGCGTTGTCGCTTAACATCACGCGCGATCGTGTTCAAAGAACTAATAAAAAAGACTTGTGAAATTACTGGACTGACTGAAAGAGTAACGTTGGTGCATTATATTATTGGGCAGCGTTATCGCTTATCATCAGAGGAGCGTTTCACTCGTCTTTGCGTAAATTTTTTTTAGTAAAACCTTACTTATTATACTTGTAATAATGACCGATCCAGTATGATACGTAACGTGTGACGTCACAGCGTGTCATCAACTCAATGAAGTGTGAGGTACGAGTCAGTGCGCCGGATGCAATCCAATCGCTCTCAGATGGACTCTCTGACTCAGTCAATGACCATATGACTTATGACCCATGAAGGGGAATTTACATCTCATCTTAATATGAAAGAGGAAAACGTGTCTAAATGACTGATTGACTGATCTAACAACGCAGCTCATCACTGAACGGAATATCATAATATAGTTCTAAATATAAAACAAATTTAAAAGTAGAGGTAAACAATTCGTTTCCAACCGGTACATATGGAAGTCCAAAGGCAGTGCCAGTTATTCTACCGCCTGAGCAGTGATGTGCAAACATTACTGTGCTCCGGTAGGAGGGCACTGTAGCTAGTGAAATTACTGGGCTAAAGAGTCTTAACATCTTATGACTCTTGAGTAAGAAGCGTTGGTGCAGTGCTCCTAGAATTTCACATAATTGTGAAATCCTAGGTAACACTGTACTGATTATGGGCAGTCGTTATCTCTTAACATCAGGAGAGCGTCTTGCTCGTCTTCTACTTCTTCACATAAAAAAAAGGGGGAGGCTTATGTTCAACAGTGGACGTCTTACGGCTGAGATGATGATGATGATGATATTGCATTTAAAATAATAATAATCAGCTCAATCTGCCTAGTACCTATTTTAATAAAACACCTGATTTAATGACCAGCCGGGTAAAAGACCACCGTAAGGCAGTTGATCATGTTTCCACAGCTGTTTATAGTCTCGGCTCAATAAAATGGCTCACTCCAATCAATGTAAAAGCCTCATTGCGAACCTCTCAATCTTGTAAAAAGAGCCTTCGCTTTCAGTTCATTCAATCGCTACAATAACTGTTATATCATACATGTTAATATATAGATTTACAATTCATATTTTTGTTGAGGCATCTTTGGTTGCCATGATGTTCTGGAAGCAGGGACAAAGAGTTAAAGATTCTTTATAAATTAAGATTTTTATAATATCTGGTTATATATGAATCGAAGGGTCAAGCTCTGGTAATATTTCGAAATTTGTAGCATCTCGTCATAGTGGCAAATCGTCATTGTAGCAAAATTAAGTAATGAAAAACATCAATCATGCAACAGCAATCATGCTTGAGAAAACTTCCTTAAGATAGCCTTTGACCACGTTCTCCCTTGATAAAGCAACGATGTGTCCGACGGTTGCAAACTAAACCTAGAAGGTGGAATAAATCTCTCCCTGGCTTCACTGTACAGCATGCTGTCACTAACAACCAATGAAAATGAACTCAAGCTCAATTTTTTTACACAACGAAGTAAGAAGACGAGCAAGACGCTCTCTTGATGGTAAGATATAACGCTGCCCATAATTAGTACAGTGCTACCTGGGTGCACTGCGCCACAAAGCTTCTTACTTGAGAGTCATAAGATGTTAAGACTGTTCAGCCCAGTAATTTCACTAGCTACAGTGCCCTCCTACCGTAGCACAGTAATGTTTGCACATCACTGCTCAGGCGGTAGAATGACTGGCACTGTTTGGGTACCCAACCTCCTGCAAAGGAAGTCTACCCCCGGTAGAATCATTTATTCAAATTGACTACATTAGAGCACTTTTACAAATCAATTTTAATTTTTCTATTTTAATACTTTAGCGCTCGTTCGCCAAAACGCCTATTTTGTTACTTCTTAGAATGACGCCTTAAAGTTGTTGTCATGGTCACCATACTCTAAAGATGCCATTACGTCCGCGATGATTTCCGCGATTGTGAGAGTTATTCAATAACCTCCTTGCGGGACGGGGACGAGACAGGGACGGGACGGGGACGAGACGGGGACGGGACGGGACACGGATGGGACGCAAATGGGATGCGGACGGAACGCGGCCGTCGCATTCAATCAATATTCTATTTGGGCTTTAGAGACTATGGGATGAAGGCAGATACCGCGCTTCAAACACAAAATTGAAGCCAAATTACAGTCAGGTAATAATCGTCGGGTAAAGCCCGTCTTGAACTGCAACACTATTAATTTTATGATATTTTCTTTTATTTTACGCATACCGATATTATAACTAATTTGTAAAATTGGCTCGCCATGATTTTGTAATAATACACATGCTTCACAGTTACATATGTTTTCACAGTTTCTACGGTATAATACTAAAAATAGACCTCGATCAATTCCTTAGACGTAGGTACTATTGCTACGCGAGGTTTTACAACTGATGTACGACTGGTTCGATAATTTCACGCAGTGGACGGAATAACGTATTCATTATATGTAACTGCTCAGCGCCAGTGTTGTTCAATGAAGTGCGGCATCCGTATTTATTTGTATAGCCTGTACAAGGTCTGTTATCGCGCCGGTATCGTTCCCGTACTCACAACTGAGGGTGTTTCTTTACAAATTCTTGCATGAAAGAGAGTATTTTGAAAGGCTTTTTCAAAATAAATGTATGTTATATCTACCTGTGTAATATGAGTAGGTATCCACCTAGTTACATAATATTATTTGTACCTGTACTCAGTGGTTTTACCTGCTGGAAAGTACCTACCCTATGTGTTATTCTAACTTCAATTTATTAAATTGAAAATAATATTTAACTTTTAAAGAAAGCCTCCTTTACAAGCTTTTATTTACTTTCACTTGTCTGTTGTCTGTAATCAAATCTTGCAACTTAAATTTGACCCACTTCCCGGTGTCCGATTGGGCTGAAATTTTGCATGCATGCATAAATCGGATGACAATGCAATATTATTATGACATGGAGCTGGTCATAGGAACTCCGTAATAAAACGACGTAACCCCATCGAGTTTGGGCTCATTTGATTCGTCTTGACGAGTACTTTATGGTAATAATAACAAAAACTTGTTTTTAAATTTTTTTTTTTAAATTTTACTTGTTAATATGTGCTATTCACACGCTTTGATATAAAATCTTGAAATAAGAAATTTGTTACTTAAGAAAACAAAAATTTCTGGAAGTTATTATTATTAAAAAGAAATGAAGTGCCCCAAGTATGCCTACTTGCTTGTATGGTGTGATTATAACTGGTACGTTCAGCACATACGCAAAATAATGCAAATATATATTTTGTTAAAAAAAGTAATTTAATTGAAAATGCAATAATGAATGTAAGACATCTTTGTAAATAAACGGCATAAACTCACTTCAGCTTCGTGCCGACCGTTTCGATCCTGTACGAGGGTCAAGAACACACAACACAAGAAGACAATATACAAATGAGTTTATGCCGTTTATTTACAAAGATGAATCTAAATAGGTTCTCACAAATCGTTTAGTGTAAAAATGAATGTAATAGTTAAAATTTAATTTGGTTTTTGTAAAGTTAGGTGTATAATAATTAACAAAATGTACTTAATTTTTTGCACTATTCCTTATTATCGTACATTAGATTAATATTTTATAAGCAAAACAAAAAAAAAGTCTCCTTCATCACGTTGAGTGCTTCATATGTTGTTCGAGTAACTCAATCCACTCGTGTCTTTATATTTTACGTTATTATAAGTTATGAATGAAAGCTTAAAAACAATAAAAAAATAATTAAAATTAAAAAGCTCCCTAGTAAAGAATAATTGGAGAATAATTATTCATTATTCGTAAGGACGTTTGGCATCTGACACGTTGGAATTTTTATTGGAAAACTGACCTGAGATTTATTCGTGAGGTCCCTATTGAATGCGACTCTAGGGTCGGGTGAGCTATCGATTTTATCCTCGATTTGTTCTATATCATTTATTTCAGATTCAATTTAATGGTGGCACAATAATATTCACCTAAAAAAATTACAATATTAATAACATTAATATTACTGAAGGGTACTTGAGCTAGTAAAATTACTGAGCTGCAGGGCTATTCACATATCCGTCAGGGAACCGTACCGAAGACAGAATTGTCAAAAATGTATGAAATGACGTATTAAATCGATACGACATAGTACGTCATTTCATACATTTTTGACAATTCATTCTTGGGTTCGGTTCCCTCACAAATATCTAAGTGAATAGCCCTACTGAAGAGTCTTAACATCTTATAAAATCATCTTATGACTCTTGAGTAGGAAGCGTTGACGCAGTGCACCTAGAATATTACATCATTTTGAAATCCAGGGTGGCACTGTACCAATTGGGCAGCGTTATCTCTCACCATCAGGAGAACGTCTTGCTCGTATTCTTACTTCTTTGTAAAAGAAAATGAGTACCCATAAGATAAGCGCCACCTGTAGCCTCGTGTCCCCTTTATTGCATAATATCTCATAAATTACCGCACGGTGGCGCGAACAGTTTGAATTTTTGAAGTGTCACGTGGAAATTACACGTCGTCCATTACTCGTGATGTGATAACGTGAGATTACATCCTTTTGGGGGCAGGGGTGTACTCAGGGAGGTCGTAGGGGCAACTGATTATGTTGTACACTTAAAGATAATAAAAAAAAAGTTGTAAATAATATTTTTGGGGATAGAGTTATATTAATTGTCAGATTAGCATAGCCTTTTATATAGTTGTTAGATATTATTATTCAGGGCTATTAAGACATCAAGCTGATCACTCTGCATAAAAATCTGACGCGCTCGATTTTTTTACTAGTCTGACCGGGCCATCTTTAGTAAACTGCCCTATATCTTTCTCCTCATATGATTATATGACGCGCTCGAGTGACTGCAAAAATTCTCTCTTACGCTGCCCAAAGTACTAAACTTTACTTTGTCAGCCAGCCCTACAAAATTATATTTTCTGTCCTATATCTAAATTAGCCCCCAAAGTGTCCTAACTGCCTCCCTGTGCTCCCAACAGGAGGCGGCAAATGAAAAACCTGGCACGTCAGTGATTTACGCGCCCGTTAATTTCCATATGAATATGAAGGCAAAGGGCTGCCCCCGCCCCCGGCCCTTGTTTCACCCCCTGGCCTGATGAACATCCTGACTTGTGGTTATTTGTTTGTCTGTTGATGGATTTCTAACGGGAGATGTGACTGCTTTGTGAACGAATATTTATATCTTTGCGTTATTTGAATGTATTTTACGTAAAAGCTTGTCTCTATTAAAATATCTATTAAAAGGGTCTCTATTAAAAAGGTGTTTTTTGTCGGCGGCCCTTAATAAATAAATAAAATATATGTATGTATAAGGTGGGTAGAGATTTAAAGACGATAGTGAAATAGGTACGTGCATGTACTCGGTTGTCTGGAAGAGATCGCTATAGCGATAAGACCGCTAATTGTAACACTAAGTTTTGTACTGTTTTAGTTTGTAAGATCTTTCTTTGTTATTTTTCTGTGTCAATAAAGTGTTAGTATCTATCTATCATGAAATTATATCTATCTATCAAAAAATTTGATCACAAGCTTGCTTTCAATAATAAAGGGCGAAAAGCACATTTGAAGAACCTGTGAAGTGAACCCTTGCAAACAAAATCAAATTGGATAAGGCGAAATTAGTCATTTGATGAACAAACATTAAAAATCTGCGAAAAAGGAGATTCATACCTTGTAAACAGTTTTAACGTAAAGTCGGTTACTAATATTATAAACGTAAAAGTTTGTATGTTTGTCTGGATGTCTGGATATCAGGATGTTTGTTACTCTTTTACGCCTAAACGGGTGGATCAGTTTAGCTGAAATTTAAGAGATAGCTTAGACTCTGGAATAACTCATAGGCTACATAAGTACTGCGGGTAAAACCGCTTGGCGCAGCTAGTTAGTGTTAAATATGCATGACTTTAATATCAGGTATGATTCAGAAATTATACAAATTAATTTCTTAGCAAAATAACACTAAAATGACCAAACGATTGACTATAATAAATATTTATTTATCGAGAAGTTTGTTTTCCTCCCATTGACCACAGATAAAAAACGTGACGTAATTTTTACATCTTTCTCAACAATTATAACTAGGCGGTGGTGATTTTAGGAACTAACATAAAAAAAAATGTATGCTTTGCACAGTAGCGCCAAACAAGCCAAGTTATGCCTTTTCTTTCTACACTCTTTATTACTGTTCTGAGTTCTGAGACAATGCCTTTGTTAGCAGTTACTGATAAGATACTGCCTTCTGTGCATATTTGTCATTTTAACAAAAGTGATAACAGTATGAATGTTTAATTATTACTAAGAAAACAAACAAATAAAGTAATAATTTTATAGGTTGGCCACTGAACCCACAATATCTTTGAAGATTTGCTACAATGAGGATTCGCTACTATGACGATTTGCCACTATATCTTTGATTTGCTAATATGACGAATAGCTACTGCAACTTTTCCATACAATAACAACCTGAGTTTTTTAATGTCAACTTGAGAATGTGACGAAATACACCTGATCCAGTTGTGATCGTGTATTTACTCTGCAGCTCAAACTCAAACAGCTGAACAGATTGTGGTGAAATTTGCCACACGTGTAAGGCTTAGGTACATCGTATACATTATGTGTACAGGAATTCCAAACAAGTGCAAAGTCACGTCCTCAAATTAGTATTCCATAAGCATATAGTTTCAAAGTAAACACCTAACTATGACAAATTACCTAAAGATAATATCTGTATCTATATACAGGTGATACAAAAGCAACGGGAGCCATTTGTCAAGCCACTATCAGAGAAATATACCCCTTCATAACGTAATTACATACAAGGAACACCCTGTAGATCTTCATTAGCCGTTGGAATACCGCCCTTATGGCCCCGCAATAAGAACTCGTTTCTTCATCTACTTCTGTGCTAAGTTTATTTGAATTTATGGAGATGAGTTTTCTTCAGGAAGATAGAATAATGCAGGTAAGAATAGTTTTACCTGTTGGAATGAATACGTATGGACTGTACTTAAGGGAATTTTTCTACTCTAATATATAAAAATCTCTTTTTTTGTCCTATTCTACTTCCCCCGTGTGTGGTGAAGGGGACATTGGCGTTCGATACACAGTTTCCTCTCAGTCTTTCATTCTTCACCTTGCGTGTCATTCACGCATTTTATTTTCGTTCATCTTCTTTCATTTCCGCGCGTGCTATTCCTCTCAATCACAACTTTCATAATCTTTTCAGCATACTCCAAGAACACCCCTACTTTCTTTCCTCCTATCACACTCGCTACATTTTCACGCGTCACATCCACTCTTAGTTCCTGACGAAGGTCTTCTCTCTGAAGCTCGAAGGCTTGGCACTCAAACAGGGCTCATGGTGGCTCATGAGCGTTTCATGCACATCTGGGTCACACGTATCACGTACACGATGGGCTTTCCTTGCACTCTATTTTAAAAAGTCTCTTGTCACCATGTTTGTTACCTAACTCCTCCAATTTTATATGATTGTTGGTATAATACCTACTATGTATGTTTAATAAGGAGTGAAAATACGAGCAAATAAGGTGATGGTAAGCATCATGAGTCCATTATAGGCTTAGAACTAAATTAAAGTACTTATATTAAGGTCCATAATGGGTGAACTTCGCTTAAAACACGCTCTCTTCGAAGCAACCAGTTTTGCACGGAGTGTTAGAAATTAAAGAGTAGGGCGTAATTATAATAGTAGACCTAGAAGGCGGGATAAATCCCTGGCTTCACTTAACATCGTACTGGGACACAATCGCTGCAACCGTAAGCCTATTTTGTAAATAAAACAGAATAGTGCGAGATAGTCCATTAGTAGTCAATCAGCAGTCAGTCAACAGTCAGTTAGCAGTCATTCACATGATGCGATCGATTCTAGCAATTAACTATTGATTCCATCGGCGATTGTTTTCGATTGCTTTGCATTGGCGATTGGAGCTGTTTAGCTGATAATTTGGTTTCAACTGATATTAACGAATTCGTTCTCGTTCGATATTGTTATATACTAACTTATAGGCTAGCGCATTTACCCACATTGAAAATTCCTTTCTTTGCGGCTATCTCGACGTAATACCTACGATAAATATTGTATTATCTCTGTACAGTCAACTACAAAGAGATGAATCCATGTCCATCCAGTCTTACAAAATGAAGGAACTTTTAGTATGCAAAAATTATTTACCCTTACTTCGTGACATTTTCAGTATCCACCAAATCTTATATTATATTCGATTCATTTTAAATGCTATTATTATGTATCACCTAAGGAAAATTAGTGGAATATATCATTGTTGCATAATAAACGAGTCGATGAAAATATAAAGTTTGATTGCTACTAGAAATGTCACGAACCAAGGGTAGTTCATTGTGGCAAATGAAAATTTACTTCATTTTGTAAGCCTAACATGGATACATCTCTTTGTAGTTGACTGTACAATCAACTCAACCGCTAAGAAAGGATTTTTCAATACAGATAAAGCCGATTGCATAAGTATTCAATACAAAAACTATCAAGAGTCACAAGCAACATGCAAGTTTCATCAACATCGGTGCAGTAGTTTCTAAAATATGAATCAAAACGTCGATCCCGCTCTCTGTTACTAAAAACGTAAAAGCGGTTTATTTTTCTTAATTTTATTCGTTTGTTTTTCTAGTTAAACACAATAATCGTGTTAGTTAAACTTAACTGTTCCGTAGAGAACAGAAGTAATACTTGTTAATGGACAATAATATTAAATTCAATGAGTCGAGGCGCAGTCGGACGGCGGACGGTAATACCACGGTAAAGAGATATACAGTAATGTGACTCCCTAGAAGCGGTCGAACTCAAGGTCGCGCGAGTTTGCAACGAGGTGGGTAGGGTTCGGTAGGCAGCGAGGTGCCGAATAGGCGTTATTATTGTGAATTACTCAAAATATCAAAAATAATTAAATACTTTGTGATATTTTTACTAATTCACAACCATTATTCGGAAGCTTACTGCATAAAAACGTCTATTCGGCACCTCGCTGCCTTCCGAACCCTACCCACCTCGTTACAAACTCGCGCAATCTTGAGTTCAACCGCTTCTAGGGAGTCACATTACTGTATATCTCTTTACCGTGGCAACACCTACCATTATGACAGTCTACTGTAAATACACCCGGCAGATCTTGTTGGTACTTGGTGTTAGTGCCGTTGGCACTCTTTAATGACTATTTTATTGGTTGGGTAAGGTCTTTTAATTTTAGCTAGAGTAAGGCCAATTTTAAATTAGACCAGTGTGTTTCAACATAATCCTGGTGTGGTGGTCCGACTGTATTATCAGAAGGTCCTGGGTTCAAATCTCAGTGAGTGACAATTTTTTTCCTGGACGCTACCGTGTTAAAATTAAACTATGTGGATGTTTCTATAGGTACATCATGTATGAAGTTTTTTAAGATATTTTCAAGACTAACTACAACTAAAATATGTAACTTATGTATAAATCTCATGAATATTTTGTCTTTTTCAGGTAATTTCCAAACACTACATGACCTGAAAAATTCTTGTCAGCATCAGTCACTAAGGAACCTATGAAAATGAGAGAAAAAGGCAAGTTTTAGATAAAACACAGGCTTTTAACTCTTTCCTTTTAAATATTGTTATATTATTAACATTCAGAATGTTTTACTTTACATTTTACCCAGCGGTTTAACCTACTGTCTAAACAACAAATTTCAGCTCTATTCGTTTAGATAGAAACCTAACTACAGCCTAACAAACACATCTACCTCTTTATCAACTATAGTATTTACATAGAAAAATCCTAATACCTATTAACAATTAATTTAACAATATTATTTACATAGAAACCCAAGTTAAATACCGTATTAACACGAGAACAAAACGTACGGTCCGCACAAGAAGCTAATGACGCGTATAATTGTCGTTTTTCCCTTCCAGGGCTGCCCTTGCTTGGCCGCCCTTTTTGCTGACCCTCCCTTTGTTGCACATCATGGTCAGATTAATGGTACTTGGGTATTAGTTACCATAGGGATAATTATACCATAATGTGATAAGGTTTTAAAGTTGTGTTAATTTTACACAAATTATATTATACAAAAACTATTGCTACTAATATAACAAATTATAATAATCTTCGTGTTAATTTGGAAGTCATTTTGCTAATAGCAATCTCATCGAGGCAATCATAGACAATTCCAATCTAATTATTAGAAAAATTCACTTCCTTTTGTATCTCATCAAGATTATAAACAGCCTTTTATCAGCTGTGAGTGTGTATTTTTTTAAATTTCGTTTTCACTTTGTAACAATTTTCTCCATCAGCTCTCCGTCTACCCGGACATATCTCGTTCCTCAAATAGTTTTAAATTGCAAATGCAATTACCGAGGCAGTGCGCAGTCGAGACGGGGAGACGCGGTTTGTTTTAATTACTGCTGCGCATAATTTGCAACAATTCAAAACATTCACAGTTCACAGTGGTTCGTTATCTATGTATGAGTGTTGGACATAAGATATTTTAGTACACGAAGTTCAGTGAACACAGGGAGGGATTTATCCCATATAGGTTTAGTTTGCTACCTTTGCGCGGTAAGTCATTGTTACCATTTGTAAGAGATTGCTTTATTCGATAAGACCGCCGATTGTTTACCTCTAGTTTTATGTTAGTCATATTATCCTATAACTATTTCTTATATTTTAGTGTGCAATAAAGTATCATTCTATTCTATATTTTAAGAGGAAGTGGCATAAGATGCGACCGAGTCACTGCAATAAGACATCAGAGGAAAATCAGTTTAGGTTAAACCTGACCTACACAAGCTGAGCTTTTACTTTTGCGACAAACAATATAAATTGTGAAAAGCTCGATTGTAATGTATTATTGACGCAAATAAAATATATAACTTCCTAGGATCTTACCCGGAAGAAGAAAAGAGGGAAGGTCTTAACCTTCATTGATCATCGTACAAAAAATGATTTATTATTAGATATTATTATTAATCCATCATATTAATTAATTGTCTTGTCGTCACGCGATTGAGGTGTATTTTTGTACAAGTTTATCTCAATAATAAATATATTTTTCTGAGATATTTTAATGAAGCTGAACATTTAACGTATTTATATTTGTTGAGTATTAACATTTCAAAAGAATGACGCCAACTCCTATTTAATACGGTTTTCGAGACTTATAATTTTCTTAAAATTTTATAATAATATATCTTACTTTTCAGAGTTTGATCGCAAAATCACTTTCGCAAAATGTTCGTTTTCGCAAAAATGACCCTAATGAAAAACTGGTACTAAGCAATGTGTTTATTAAAGGTGTATGCTTACTTTTAGCCAAATCGGTTTAGTCGTGTAACCGGAAAAGGGGAACACAACCTTTTATCTTTTACTGTGATATTTTATCCACGTAATAAAAAAAAATAATACAGGGTTATTTTTTTAATAATTTTTTAAAATTGTCACCTCTGGATTTATCAAAAAAAAACTTAAATAACTTGAAAACTTCCCCAATAAGGCCCTATAAACTAATGTACTGATTAATCAAAGACCCTGTATATTTAGATATTATTAATTCCATTCTACTACGAAGCTCGCAGCAAAATACAGGATGTTCACATAACCAGCGTCATTAGGCTATAACAACTGTAGACTGGTACTCGGTGCAATGTTGCGCACAAATGACATGACATGACATTATGACGTCACGGCAATGGCCGCCGCGGTGGCTCCGCACACCCTGTCAACCAGTCTCGTTACCATCGAATGTATGCTGTAGACTGCTATTTTAATCACATTTCAAAGTATACCCCTACTTACAACTTACAGTATGTAGTGTGTATAGCAAAAAATAAATAATTACTATATTAGTACTACTTCCTTACTAACCCAATATAATATGTTGTAAAATGTAGACAGACGACCATTTTTGTCAGTTCATAATTATTATCCAACATTTCCGATCAGCAGAATACTGTATGCTGATTGTTCTTATAATTTTTTTTAAATTATAAACATTAAGTGATATTGTCGCAGACTTGACGCAACTCAACTTTTATGTAAAAAAAGCCCTTTTGTCACTTTTGAAGGAATTTGACTTCCAAATGGGTGTAACTCGTGTAACATCCTGTGAACGTAGTGTCATTATAAGATGCATTTACCTAATGTGATATCTGAAAGCTTTCGTCCTTGGTGTCTAGGAGTAAAATGTCGATATCCGTTGCACACACACTCTGATTTACTTCGTAATTAGTGATGGAAGCATCTCGAAGTTGCCGCCATTATGCTGATTACAGGAGCTCCCACAAACGCTCGTCTTACCAACTCGGCTAAATATGTTTTGATGTAAACTAATTAGCACTAATCTCGGGGAGATTAATATACGTAACTCTGATAGATATGTTAATTTAATTAACTATGTCAGTTATTTTTAGCCTAGGCTTGTCTACTCACCTGATGAATAGTGCAGAAAGTGCAGTTGACTTTGAATCACATAAGATTCATATAACTATGTAAACAAACGACTAACACTCACGGATATAATGGTCGAAGCTAGGTTCGACCCTGGGTTTGGGTAGCCAGCGTCGCGACCGAGAGGCGTGAGCTCCTGATGAAGGACATCGTAATTGTCCGAAACCCAGGGTCGAGCCTAGCTTCGACCGTTATATCCGTGAGTTTTAGTCGTTTGTTGACATAGTAATATGGATAACACTCGCGTTAGTTCTCAAAAATGCACATAAGATTCATCAAAAATCTTTTTTTGTTGTCTTGCATAGTCATAAAACATATGAAACCAGAGAGGTTTAGCCTGCAACCATCTACAGCCGTCTCGTTGGTCAATATCAAGCGAGATTTTAGTCAAAGGCTAACCTATCATGAATAAAAAATAAATACGTAGTAGATCTACAATATGTATCTTGATATTCTTGCAACAGAATATACAAAACCGCAATAAATGTAAAATTAAAGCTGCAACTTCCAATATAAACGAAAGCTTTCAATTTATTCAAAGAATCCGAATATTACTGTAAAAAGCAGTCCTGTTTGCGATTTAACGAGCTTGCATTTTCCTAGGAACGTAAAAAATAACAACGTGTGAAAAGGACCACCATATACTTGAAATTCTACGTGTAATAGAGACAGCTTATAGGGTGAAGTACAATTTGCGGTATTTTCATTGAGTATAAAACCTGCTACTTGGTTTTTATGTAAATTATTACATAAAAACCAAGTAAGTAGATAATGAGTGAAATAGTATTGAGAAATAACACATCCTGTATCTTAGCGTTTAATTTGATATGTACGTATGTTTTTTTCTTAGTTTTAAAGATTATGTTAAAAATGCATAGTTTTTAGGTCGCCAAAATGGCAATAATTGCCCCTACGACATATCTTATTGGAAACAGCCGGGATCCTTAAATGCCTTCAGAAACCCGGTAGCGTCCAGGCGAAAAACTTACAACAAAGGCCAAATCAAATCACAATGCATCTAAAATACTACATAAAATTTTGCAAGTCAATTTAGTTATATTTAAGACTCTACCGCCCGTTTGGAAAATGATTTGCTCGTCTAGTCATTCAATATAATTGTTTTATTTTATTTGGAAAACAAACAGCTTCTGAACTTATATAGAAAATGGGTATACAATGACCACTTTTAAAAACCACAAAAAAATTTTTTTATGAAAAGACGGTTAACGTTATAAACTCCAAGGAGACAATAAACAATAACAAGCTAGAAATCTTGAATCCTGTACAATCCAGTGATCTCTATAAGAGATAGAAGGGATCTCACAAACGTGATGTTTGTCCAACAACCCGAGTGCCTGTTGCTCCCGTGACGTCATCGTTATCTTGGACGTGACTGATTTATAGGACGATACTGGGATATATTTAGGTATATCTACACGTTTATAAGTTAGCCCTGTCTAGGGGCTAACTATTACACTTATTACACTTGGCTGAATTTAGTCACTAAATTCAGAATCTAAATTAGGATGAACGATACTTTCTTCTAAATTTAGGATGCTAAATGTGATTACACTTGACTTAATTCAGTGGCGACTGAATTTAGGCTTCTAAATTTAGCCAGGTGTAATAAGCCTTTTACACATGCTGCATGCTACCTCAAATGTCGCGAAAGATCGTATTCCCACGCGTTGCGTACACGCAGGGTCATTGACCCCGCAGACTTCGTAACCTACCAACGGTACATGAGCCTTCACCCTCCTTGAACTGTAGCCTTATTACCTAGGGTGAAAGTTCATTTTTGCTTGGCTTTTGTGAGATTTGAATGCGTGTTCTATTTGAAATTCTTTTGTTCATATTTTTAGGATTCACTTTCGATTGTCATTTGTCTAAGTAAAGATGGTATAAGAATTTAGACTTTATTTCGTTAGTGTTAGAGGTGAGAGTTAAGTGTTCTATTCGTACTTTTCGCGTATTGTTTTGATCTATTGATTGGGCTCCGTACCTTATAAGGTAAAGTAAGGGTACTTTGGCTCAAAAAGAAAATTCAAATAAACTTCCACCTTTTTGTAGTCATGGAAGTAAGGAGACGATTCGTTACGACAATTCAAAAATAGTATGAACAATTTTATTCTACGATACAATTTGAAGAAACGCGCCGACTTGAAAATTTATTTAATTTTTAAGTTTTTTATGAAATGTTCCTATAGTTATAATATACTAACAAACACCCAAACTCCCACTATAATCCTAGTATAATGAATCCATCCCCATGGGAAGCGATGACATGTCAGTTTAACGTATAACGTAGTTACCGCATACGGTATGCGGTGGTCGTATAACCCGTATATACGTGTACATGGCACATACGATTCATTAGTCCTATCACGGATTGCCGATGTTAGGGAGAATACGCACTGGCTTTTGAAAATTATATGGGGATTTTTATCTAGCGTCTTTTTTTTATACAACAAAGTCAAAAGGCGAGGAAGACGCTCTCCTGGTAAGAGATAACGCTACCCACAATTAATGCAGTGCTAGTAAAATCCTAGTAAAATCGAAATTAAAAATAAGTATATGCAAATACTGCTCACTGGATAAAATCTTGCCGCCAAACGGTCATTATGACCGTGTTCCGTCATGATGTTCAGTGAACACCGGGAGGGTCATCCCGCCTTCCAGGTTCAGTCTGCTACCATCTACGGCCGCGTCGTTGTTTTACATCACGCGAAAATTTAATTTTAATAAAATATTGTAGAGCACTTTTGCAAGTATGTAAATATTTAATTTATTTTAAGAAAACAAGCTATTCGCGAAAAACCTCTGTGAGGAGAACGGGCAAGAAACTCAAAGGGAGACCGGAATAGGGAAATCCCCAATACCCTGGGTTAAAATCTCAGTGTGTGGCAAACAAAATTTTCGGCATGACGCTACTCGCTACCGTGTTTCGGAAGACATTATTAAAAGTTTCCTAGATACATACGTAGAGAAACATAATATTATGGTGGCCACACACCTTTACTTGGGATTTTGGGATTTGACTCTACCGATGTAGGATAACCCGTTCTGGGCCCGTAGCATGCCACACGGGATCCCGCTGAAATGTCAAGAGTAGAACTGTCATCCCATACATTGTACTTTTGTGAATGTATGAGATGACAGTTCTACTCTTGAAGTTTTGTCGGGATTCCGTGTGGCATGCTGCGGCCACTGTTTGAAAATAAAAGATCCCAATTTTTTTATTCATTCACCAGCCAAATTTTGAATAAAGGAACTGTCAACATGACGTATGTAAATACATACACGAATCATTTTGACCTCTTCATAGTTTTGCGAAGTTGATTAGTTATTAGTTGCCTGAAAAAGATCACTTTTAGCGGTAAGACCGTCCCATACAATTTAAAAAAGTCGTGCTTTTTTATTTTAACGAAATCATTGTGGGGTTGAGGTAGAAAGTGTAAAACAGCCCTAAATAGGTAACAATTAGCGTCGTGACGTCACAGATCTGATTACCGAACTACGCGCGTGTGCCGCGACAGCTACCACTTACCACTTTACTGTGGCTGATAGATGACTGTTGGGAATTGTCACTTGGTAGAGGGTGGTGAGGGGGTTGGAGAATACTCGTAGGTATCGGTAAGGGTTGGCTTTAGATTTTAATGTTATAGAAAAAAAAATTATATTCCTAAACAAGTGAAACTTTAGAAAAGTTTTTAAAAACAAGCTTTTATTATTATTACCATTTAGCACCAAAATACTCGTCAAGACGAATCAAATGCGCCCAAACTCGATGGGGTTGCGTCGTTTAATTATGTAGTTTCTATGGCCACCTTCCAGCTCCATCATCAGATCAACTTCATGTCGTATCTATTAATATTGCATTGTCATCAGATTTATACATGCACGAAAAAGTTCAGCTCAGTCGGAAACCGGAGAGTGAATCAAATTTAACTTGCAAGATTAAATTACAGACAGACAACAGACAGGTGAAAGTAAACAAAAGCTTGTAATAAAACATTTTTATGCTATACCCAAAAAAAAACATGGTAATATTTTTTTGCATAAATGCTAATAAAAGTGAAATTTAAAAACCGACACGAAATGAGCTTGAAAAACCTACTAAATGGTTAAAATCCGATCAATAATAGACTCATTTTACAATAATCTTTGTCTATATGACCTGACCTAATCACCTTGGTTTTATTAGATACCTCGCGAAGCACAAACTATTATGTAATACTCATTAATGCAAATTATTGATTGCTACCTAACTACCTACTTACATCCGCGAGCAAAATAGTCAACAGTTTTTTGTAAATATTAGAAAACGTGTCATTTGTGTTATGTGATCATTTTATTTTTATAAAACCTGACCTATTTAAGAAAGTTGTTCTTCCGATGACCATCTGTCGAACCGCTCAAATTTATAACTCATATTATAAATGCGAAACTTTGAATGGATGTAGGCCTGTTGGTATTATGTGGATTTTACCGGGGGTAGACGCCCCAACCGTGCCAGTTATTCTACTGCCTGAACAGTGATGATACAATCATTACTGAGGTTCCATTTGCAAGTCACCCTTCTACTCGTATACATATAAATGCATCTGTTAAACAAAATATTCGCGACGTCTAAAGTTTATGTGCAATTTAAAAATGGTCAGTGGTTTTTGCTAGCTTGATCAATTGATTAAACTTTTTGTCCCAGTGTTATTTGAATGTTTTCCTTTTACTTTTTTCTCGGAAACCTTGGACTTGAAACTCCAAACAGTCATTCGGAGAATTTAATACATAATATTTACCTTACTAATCGTGTATAAAGTCGTGTATTCTCATATTTGACTCAAACTCAACTTTGGGTCAAAAAGCCTGCACTGCCTTAAAAAAATATGTATAAAATATCATAGGCTAGGCATAGCGGCATAGGCCGCGGACGAGTGCTTCGGCGTACCCGTTGCCCCGGCACTATGGCGTCCCGCAGGAACACCCCCAGGTTTTTTAGTGAGTATCCCCGCCGCTCCCATCTTTGGCGGGGGAGTCCCACATACCGCACCGCGCCCCCCGGCGTTGGGTGATGATGCGTAAAGCATTTTTCCTGGGTCAAAAAAAAAAGGCATAGCGGCATAGGCCATAATAGGCCATGTTAGGGATTACTTTATAAATTCGCGATTCTCTTTCGATATTATTGTGTTCTCTTATGTAATTTATTACAGTTTAGTCTTCATTCTTCATGCGCCTAAGGAAAAAAAAAACTTAAATCCAAATACTTATGTTTATTTTGTTCTAGTAATTCAATTAATTCGTGATAAGCAACAAAAAGTACGCTCGTACATCAATCAAAAGTCGCAAGGTAGACAAGCACACCGGCGCGGCGCGGGCGCAAGACTTGTCATTCATATACATACACACCGTTACTTCACACATACAAAACTATGAGCTGGACTGACAAACAAAATTAAACTTTAACTCAATGGCATATGACACAAATTTCAATGTTCTACTTTTCAAGCAGGCTCGATCTTCAATTGTTTCATCGTAGATTCTGTTTCGAACAGTTTAAAGTTCAAATTCGATTTCTGTGAAGCGGTAACTTCTAAAAACCGTGTCAAGCTAATTTGATTCTTATCTGTACCTTATAAGGTTGTGTTTAGCTTGTGTTTGACCAGTGGACGGCCGTACCAAGTGGTACCAGGCGACGTAAGAATGCGCCGGAGTACTGTAACCAATAACTAAGACCCATATTCATAGTAGTGTATTGTAGTAACATTATTGTAGTCAACAATACTCCTACAATACGTGTACGACTTGTATACAATATGATTTTGAAAACTGTTGTGTAGTTTTTAATTTGTAATACTAGTTTCTTAGCTTGCGTCAAATTGTGAAATTATTGTGCAATTTTTGCGATAGCTTTTAATAAAATGTGGCTTTTTTGGCAATATTTGGAAGGTCAGTTGAGGCTTTAAGATTATAACAATTTTTAGGAATCTTGACGACTTGAAACCGCTACATAAAAGGAAAGTTTTAAAATTTCTCGGAATCAATATTTTTTGTATGTTCACCAATTTCCGCAAGATGAAATGATTTGCATGAATAATTTTGCTGAATGCAGAATGCACTAAGATCTTTACTCAAGCGGTAATATAAAATTTTTATCGAAATTAGTCGAGCAGTTTTCTGGTTATGGAATTAAAACTAGCATCGCGCCTTCGCGTACTGAGATCGAACTTTAATATGTATTTTTGGTCGATTTTTTTTTAAACAGATTGTCTAGTACCTCAAGTGTTTTCCCTCCTATAGATGCGGGTCCCATTGCTAAGGAGTCCATATTCCTTATGTTTATATAATATTTTGTCCGAGTGTTTGGACGGTCGACCTTGGTAATGGCATTTTCCTTAACCGATGGGGTTTTTGTGATAACTATTTTATTATCCATAGGTATTTTTGCATCGATTTATATTGATTGGAATTTTTATTGCTCTTTTATTTTGTTCTTAGAAACCTTGATGGGAAACTTTTGTATTTTTCTTTTTTTTGTACTTAATTAAAAATATTCATTATTTTACTATTTATACATTGTGTAAGTGTACTATAGAATGTTACAGTGCCCATTCTGACATGTAACTTCAAACGCCCCTCGAATCCGTCATAAGTCATGGATTTCGGATGTAGCGCGAAAGGGCTTTTAAAGATTAGTCTGATTCCATTTTCACCCCATCATCATTATGTAAAATATTATAATTACCTATATAAATACCCATTCATTTTTATTTCATTACCCACAAAACCTTTTTAAAAGCCTTAAATAAGTAATTAAAACAGCATTATAATAAATAACGGCGGAGTTTCCTCGTTCTATAAAGATAACCTTTCAACCGGCGACATCTGGCGTCACTTTCACTCACTGAGTAATTTATGTGTTTTATCTCCCTCTTATCAACCTTTTACACCGTCATTTAATGTTATTCTCGTAAAAACGCTATCTTTGTCGTAAAGGTGTGTTATTGTTGCTAGATTTCTGCAGGTTGTAATTTTTTTAACCTTATTGCTAGTGTGAAATTTTTTCACCGGCATTTTTTCAGCTAGAGGGTTCAAATCTTTGTGTGGCCAAATTTTCGGACGCAATCGTGTTTCGTAAGGCACGTAAAACTGTAGGTCTCGGCTTTTCATATTTTTAAATTGATCCCTAAAATGGACCCCTGTAATAACTAACCCTATTACCAAAGGATAAACATGTAATATCAAATAGTCCCAAACATTGATCATTACGTCATAATTTCATCCCCCAGGGTCCAGTAATAGGGATCCATTACAGGGCCCGTTACACCATATCTCCATTAAAATCACATAAAGGTACCTTTGGTCCTGACCTCTCATGGTTTTTGAAATGTTGCGCAAGGGTCAAAGCTTGCTTGATAAGATTTTAATTAAGTTTAAAGGCTCTAATGAAGCTTAATGGAAGCTTTATTTATATATCAATTTAATAATTTATTAAGATTTTTCAATGCGAAGTTTGAATCGGCATGGTACCTGAGGTATTGAAATTTATCTAGCAATTAGTACTTTTATTAGTTATTTCTTTACAGGTACAAATGGGAAGATTTTAACCTTCAAAATATATTATCTTTCATTTCAAAACGACGAAGTATGTAACTTAATGTAAAGGTAGTTACTTAAGCTGCGAGCAGCGGTTTTAGGTCACCTAATGTGGTTGTTAAATGATATAGGCCTAGAGCCTAGTGATATTATAATAGAGGAGGCTATGCTGTCTACATACCAAAGCTTCTTTCAGCTCAATTGGTAGCCATTTAATCTCAAAGAGGTAATAAATAAACACACGTCCATCTTACTAATATATTATAAAAAGAATATATGGATGTCAGGATGTATGTTTGTTACTCTTTCACTCCGAAACTAAAATTCTAATTATAATTGAAACGACAATTTAAAATGAAATCTCTTCAAATAAACGAATAAGTATTATAAAACCACCCCCTATTACACTGTACGATAGTATGATTCCAATAAATCACCCCCAAATGATGAGAAGGGCCCCAACGGTCGTCAAAAGAGACCCCACTATTGACACATCGGGGTCCCGGCGCGGCGGTTGTACCAATTACGCGCTCTGTAGATGAGGACAACGCGCATAAATTTCTAGCCCTGCGTTAATTAAATATAGGGATGCCCATTGGGATCGGGAAATACCGATAAATTATAGATTATTATGACAAATTTGAAACTGGATATTTTCAGCTCGTTTAGTTTAATAATAAGAAAACCGGGACCCACAGTTTAGTGTGCATTCCTTAAACACGAAAAGGTGTGAATTCGACTCATATGTTTGTCGTCTGTACCTTTCTTATATATGGTTTTCTCATGGATGCCATTGTTTGCCATTGCAACCAAATTGTAATGGGAAAAGACGAGAAGTACCAGCTTTCAAATAAAAAAGAATCATCAAAATCGGTTTACCCGGTCGAAAGTTCTGAGGTAACAAACATAAAACAGTCAAATTGAGAACCTTCTCCTTTTTTAAATCGGTTAAAATAGATTTAAGCTCGAAGTCACAGTCTCGAAGAAAAACTAGTATAGAGGTAGTTAGTAATGAGAATTCCTGGTAAAATGTTTGTTGCTATTTCGATTTTATCTCAGTTACGAATATTTTTCTAAAATAATATTATTTTCTTTGTATCTATCTGGCTTGTTTAAGGTAATTGGCAAAAATAACATGTACTGATAGAATATTGGTTATTATTCTCTTTCTTGGATATGTTTAAGACAAATATAGTACATCAATGTTGTCAGAGTTGTTAAATTATTACGCTCTATATTCTATATCAATAAACAACTAAATTTTTAGGTTAAGGAAACACTAGCTGCACCCACCGGTTTTATCCGCTGTAGCCTATGTGTTATTCCAAGGTCTAAGCTATCTATGTACGAAATTTTAGCTGAATCGGTCCACCCGTTTAGGCGTGAAGAAGTAACAAACATGCACACTCACAAACTTTCGCATTCACGAAACATGTTCCACTCCATTCACCAATACGTTGCCATTCCCTTCAAAACTCCCTTCTTTCTACTATGGTTTTTTAAACCCTTAATCTTCATCCTTGCTTTCCCATCTCTACACAACCATAGAACAATGCCCTCCCGCTCTACGAGTACACACTGGTAGAGCGGTAGAGCAGACGAAGGTCGCAAAGATTACGTAAGGTAGAGTTATGGTACAGCTATGTGAATGTGACTCTACATCACGCGCTAGATTTACGACTAGGGTTAGCCTTCATTATTAAAATGGTGACAATGCCTATCTAGATCCTGTAGTTAGTTTGTTATTAAATACTAAATCTCGTGTACCTTAAGGAAATTTTTATGACACAGGCTTCTCGTAAAGCAAGCGTAAATCTTTGAAAGTATGAAATTAATGGGCTAAAGAGTCTTAACATCTTATGACTCTTGAGTAAAAAGGTGGTGCAGTGCACACCTAGAATTTTACATCATTGTGAAATACTGGGTGGGACTGTACTAATTATATATTTATCGGCATCTTTATCTCTTACCATCAGGAGAGCGCCTTCTTACTTCTTCGTATAAAAAATAAAGACATCTTCTAAATATATAAAAGGAAAGAGTGACTGACTGATCTATCAACGCACAGCCTAAACCGCTGAACGGATTGAGTTGAAATTTGGAACACAGATAGGTTTTATAACGTAGACCTCCGCTAAGAAAGGATTTTTCACGTGAGCAAAGTCGCGAGCGTAAGCTAGTATGTTATAAGGCAAATGCAAATATATAACGCATTGGTTATAAAAGTAAAATAACCTAAATGATGACATTTTGCTGACAAAATATAAAAGTGCTCATAAATGAGAGGCCCGAGATTGTTTGAAGTATAGCACGAGAGGCTACTTCAGGTTAAATCATTTTATTTCATTTGCAAATTCTTTAATTGGACACTTGGCTGTTTTGTTTATTGAAAGGAGAGGTTTTAAATTAATTCTCATGTTTTTTATACAAAATGCCCCAAATATAAAAGGTTCAACTTTATTATTATAATACTAGCTGCGCCCAGCTATTTTACTAGCTATCTTTATTATTTATTTATTTATTATACACACAGTACATATTATACACACAGTACATGCTAACAGTTATAACACCAAAACGCACACCAAACTACACGACTAATACTACTACGACTACTATGACTAGTTGTTTGGTCCTTTATACCAAATCAAAATCATAGCTCAATCGGTCCACCCCATAAGGCGTGAAAGAGTAGGTAACAAACATACATCCATACATTCTTACACACTTTTGGGTTTTAATATTATTATAGTAGGATTACACGAATTTTGTGAATGCAAAAATATACATATTGTGTTTATTTGCTGTGCATTTTTATTTTTATTTTGTAGAGGTAGATAAGCATTGACTACTAAAAAAAATAATTTTATATAAAATTAGTTATTATCCATATCCATATTTCTCCCCATTCATTGTGATCCTTTACTAAGATTAACTGTGAAAATACGCATATGAACAAAACGACGCGAAAAAGTCGCTTGCGCGATCTAATTCGTAAAACATTTTGTCAATTTTTCCTAGGGAAACGTAAAATAAAATAATAAAATAAATAATAATCATTTATATCGGACACATCGCCCCTAATTTACATCAAAAATTCGAAATAAAAGTAATAGAATATAAAGTAAATTCAATTCAAAAAAAAAATAGTGCCAAAAACGCTTCAGACGCCATCTATTGATGTGGCTGTAAACTTGTGGTTGACCTTTAGTTTAATTTGGGCTAAATTTGTAAATAGTTTGTGTCACTGGTGTGGTTAAACAACACCACCGATTTGAATAAAATTTTCACTAATACGTTGCAGTTTTCTCTACTTGAAACTTAGTGTTGGTTTTAGTCAAATCGGTTCATAAATAAAAGAGTTATATCAATCTAAAGATTCGCATATAAAATGCTAATAAACAAGAATGGAAGTCATAGGAACCGCGTAATCAAAAGACAAAACCTCATCGAGTTTGGGCTCATTTGATTCGTCTTGACGAGTACTTTAATACTATATAGTAACCAGGATCTAATGATGGAGCTAGAAGGTGACCATAGGAACTCCGTGATTAAAAGACAAAACCCCATCGAGTTTGGGCTCATTTGATTCGTCTTGACGAGTACTTTGATGCTATATAGTAAACAAGGTCTGATGATGCACGACGAACGTAAATATAGTAATAGGGTAAATATAGTACATTTTGCACCTTATTTTTAATTTCTAAACCATGTAAAATCATCAGTTAACAAATTAGAATTCATTTAAATTAGTAAATGTAACTTATTTCCAGCGCCAGCGGAAAATAATGGAACTAATCTAATGTGCGCATGACGCGTCTAAATATCAGTAATAAATATCTTTTTTCTGCTTATTTTTAATTTCTAAAACATGTTAAATCATCTGAAGATAAATAGAAATTCATTTAAAATTCATTATTTTTCATACAAAGTAGCGCCACGGAAAATAATGGAACTATAATGTCTTAGGAAATCTCTTAGATAAAATCGTTCGTATTTTTCTCTACAATTAACCTGGTATTGGTTTTATTTAAATCGGTTCATTAATAAAAAAAATATATCAATCTAAAGATTCACATATAAAATGCTGAAAAATAACCGATCGTTTGAATAGGGTTGATGCGTGTTTTAAGTAGTGTTTATTATTAAGTACCGTGTAGAATAGAACACAAGCATAATTAAATTATAATTATAATAAATAATGATGCAAAAATAAATGTAGTTTGAAAATAAAAGTTTGTATTTTCGCGCTTTATTTGAATGTATTGCTTTAGTGTAGCCAGATCATAGCGCTTTTTTGCTTTTTTTTTATCCGCGGCATTTAGCGGAACTAAATTTAATTTATTCGATTATAATAATAACTGTATGTCCTAAATAATTTTTCTTTGTAAGATTAAAAAATAACTAGGTATTTAATTATTAAGAAATTAACTATTATTATGTGAAATTACGAGGACTCAAAATCTAAATGTCGCCACTGAATCACAAAATTATCCGTTACACAAAACGGCCGCCGTTTGCAAGCGCAAAATGTTTATAAATACGCTTAAGGAGAAATTTTAATTATTTAGCCATTATATAAAAAGCCGCATTATCTTATTGTCGATTCAATTGGCCGCTTGCAACCCGCCGCGGCTCATTGCAAATATTTAGTTCAATTTCTAACAACAAAACTTCATAACAACAAAAATGGCGTCGACAGCTAATTCTGTCATACAAAAACAAAACTTTAAAAACAGTGAAAATTCGGACATTTTGGAAAAAAAATGTGATTTATAAAAAGCTTTATTTCCAATTATTATTTATTGTAATGATTAATAAACGAGAGCAATGAAAAAGTGAAAGTATTTGGAGGTTATTCTACACGTGAAAACGCTAGGGTGTCTATGGAAATTGGTATACGGCGAACGTCTGCAGAATATTATTATACCTTCATCGGTTCCAAGGGCGGATCCAGGATTTGGTCCTGGGGGGGGGGGGCAAGGTGCAGACGGGCACATTATAATTTTTACTACGAAAAGTGTGTGTTTAGCTTACTCTGAACAGTTAGAAAGTTCAAATACCCTTAATAATAATTACGCGAGCAGCGTGTTGCGAGCGCCGAGAAAAAAAAAATCTTAACCACCCCCCCCCTTCTTTACCCCCCCCTTAAATCTGCCTATGATTGGTTCTGTGGCTATAATGTAAATTGAGCACTCTTAGTGACTGATTTTTTAAATGTAAATTTGTATTATTGTAAAACACTCGGCCAATCATGATGACCGATGGTAATTGAGTTTAGGGAATTGCAACATCAGTTGGTTAGGTTAGGTTCGAACCGCAATGCGCGAGCCGAGCGAGCGAAGCGAGCGTGCCGCGGGAGCGGCCGGCGATGCGCCGGATAAGACTTTTTCACATTATTATTTTTTAATTCTCTTTATTTTTTTGTTATTTTAATGCATCTATACCTTATATGATAAAAATGTAATAAGACATTTATTCAATAAGTTTCAATAATATTAAGTCATTAAATTAGTACTTGATTACTGATATAAAGTCTTGACAATCAGTCTGAGGTGTATTTCTACACATTTCACGCATGCAAATAAGCGGTGGCCGTTTGTGAAAAGAGCGCATTGTACGCACACCTTTCGTAGTCAGATAAAAACAATTTGATATATTATATACTACTAGCTGTGCCCAGCGGTTTTACCCGTTGTCCTATAGCCGTTGTGTTATTCCAGAGTCGATGCTATCTCTATACCAAATTTCAGCTCAATCGGTCCACCCGTTTAGGCGTGAAAAAGTAACAAACACTCATCCAGACACCCTCACATCCAGACATCCATTCTTACAAAACTTTCACGTTTATAATATTAGTAAGATAAATCCGCGTTTCTTGAGTGTTACTGCCCGGTTTTTAGCTTTCGCTGCTGGCAACACCTCTCAACTCCGGTCAACAATAATAATTAGTTTGAAGTTTGTAATATGAATAATATTTTGTGAATGATTGAGTGTTCTTTTAAGTTTCACAAAATACTAATAATGTGTGTAGTACACATACATAATTATTTAGATAATAATTATTATAAATTGTTTTTTGTCATGGGGTAAAAGGGCTAAAATTTTAGCGTATCTAAGTGAGATTTTTTAGGTTATGTTTATTTGTTTCGATTTTTGACATAGGTAAGTTTTATTAATTATTATAAATGTTAGATATTATTAGTTAAATATTTCAAAAATATTCCATTGACAAATTAGATTAATGAATTATAACTTCTTTTCAGTTTGTATACACAGAAAATGAAACGAAAACAGAGAAAAAGAAAACAGTCTATGAAAGGATAAATATTATTATAATTTGAAGACTATCAAAGAAAAGGTTTGTACAACTCTTTGCCTATAGAGGTACCTACAATAGGTACTTACTCTTAATTCCATTGATGTAAAAAATATTATTTTCATTAATGTATTAATACTTTACACCCAGCAGTTTTACCCGCTGTACCTTTGTGTTATTCTAGGGTCTAAGCTATCTCTATACCAAATTTCAGCTCAATCCGTCCGCCTGTTTAGGAGTGAAAGAGTAACAAACATTCATCCAGACATCTATACATTCTTACAAATTTATTATGTATTAAGACTAGCTTGCCTGTCTGTTTGTTATATCAATGTCTTAAGCTATCACTATATGATGTTCAGCTGAATCGGTCCATCTATTATACCCAATAGGTGTAAAGAACCAAACTGCAGTAAATTTAGACTGCCAATTGTCTCACTGTTTATAATGCAAACTGTTTTTAGATTTAATTTATCTTAAAATGTTACCTACAATATTATATTATGATAGGACTAGCTGCGTCCAGTGGTTTTTCCCACTGTACTTATAGTCTATGTGTTATTCCAGGGTCTAAGCTATCTCTATACTAAGCTTCAGTTCGATCGGTCCACCCACTTAGGCGTGAAATAGTAACAAGCATACACACCTTGGTGTCCACACATTCTTACAAACTTTCACATTTATAATATTAGTAAGATGACTACAATATATAAAATTTGTTTTACAGCCTTAAATAACTCTTCATATCGGAGATGTACACGAGTGAATTTACTGAATCTACTGATGAAAGCACTGCAAAATGAGTAAGCACCCGTTCCAGAGGAATAAAGTAACAAGTTGAAGAACCCCTCGAATTATATTTTAAATATAAATCTTTTATCATTAATTTTCTAATTGTAGGTATACCGTTCACATAACAGTTATTAAATGAGTGACTTTTAAGATCAAATTTATAAGCTATTTATTTGAAAATTATGATAATACATTAGTTTTTATATATGCATACAGTGGTTTTACCCGCTGTACTGTAGCCTATGTGTTTTTCCAGGTTATATGGGAAGTAACCGCTGCTGATGCTGATTTAACTAACTTAGTGTAGATAGTTTGAGTTTCGGGAAAGAAAATCGAATTGTTGCCTGGGGTAGCGAAGCAAAACTGCATTGAAAAACCCTGCGCCATATTCTTCGCTACTCACAGCGGGAGCGAATATCGGTTTAGTCATCCATCATGTCGAAATGGGTGCACGGTGCACCAAATTCATTATGAATTGATGTGACGCGTTACGAAGTGCGCGCGGGTCAGCTAGTAGTAAATAAAGCCCGGAAAACATAACAAACTGTCGTAAATGCTATATATAATAGCACCAGCAGAATGCAATAATCGTGTAACATTCCAAATGACATAACATTGTAAATTGTAAAGCCGTCAGTGTCCTTGTACTTGACACCGCCGGAGCCTCCGGAAATAATCGGCCTCGTTTACACAATATGCGGGCGCATGCAATACATAGCACTCAAACATTACTATGAACAATAATATTAACTAGCTGAGCCCGGCGGTTTTACCTGCTCAAAATGAGTTTCATGCAACTCTGCTAAGATGCGCAAGACGACAAGATTTTATGTCAAAATTATCTTACACGCATCACGCCTGTAAAAAAACTATATTATAAACATTATAATATGACATTTCGCGTGAGATCCATTTTAGCCATACCTGTATATGATTCCTAAATGATTCTGAAGTGAAGTGAAGTGTGTATGATTCCTAAATGATTCTGAAGTGAAGTGAAGTGTGTGTATGATTCCTAAATGATTCTGAAGTGAAGTGAAGTGTGTGTATGATTCCTAAATGATTCTGAAGGGCCATGAAACACCACAGTTGTGTTGTTGTTGTGTTGTTGTTGTAGCTCTTTCCATTTTTGCAACACAAATAAAAGATCCAAACTCCAAATACATCTTAAAGGATTACATAAAAATCCGCAATTAATTGAATAACAACCAACTTCTCTAAGGGAGACTTCTCTTCGAAAAAAGGAAATAAAACCTTCCAACTACAAAAGCCTTAATTGAATTTCTCATTGTTATTCTCAAAGGATAGGAATTTGATTAAGAGTTTTTATTTTAATGAATATTAATATTTAATTTTTTTTTCGTCTCCCACTCGCTCTTGAACAAACAATTATTTTACGATGATATTGAATGAAAAAAAAAAAGGGTAGCACTCCGGGAGTGCCGGCAGAAGTGAAAACTTCAATATTAACGTTGTGTTTAATTATAAGTATAAAAATACTATCATTTATGAGGTAGAATACAATGTTTATTTATTGCGCTATCGTACACAAATATGACAATTTATATATGTTGTTATTTATAATATTATATCGTTATTTATATATAACATTAAATTTTATCTCTCAGAAAAATCAACTTCCATCCATAATTTCGACGACTTTTACACCATCGTTATTATCAGAATCATCATCGCAAATTTTTACAACTGATACAATTGGTTTATGATAACTGAAGTAAGAAACAAACAATTTTGATTCGAACCTATTTAGGTGTCTAATAAAAAAAAAAAAAAATATAAAAAAAATATCGGGCGCGCGCTTGTCTAAGCCCCCTCTGCCGCCTCAACAGAGCAGCACACTCAGGCACGGTAGAAAGAGTGGGAGATACTAGTTCCTCTCCCTTCCCCTCGATCTTACGCTTTTTCGATCAGCATCACGTGACCCTGACGCGAGTTTGAAAGTTTTTACCCATACAAAAAAGTGCTTAGCGCCGCTAAAGAAGTTTTCACTTCAAAAATACCTATCGCAAAAGAATATAAAAAATTCACATAATAATATGGTATCAGAAATGAAGCACCCATAGTAAGCCCACTTGCTTGTGTAAACCTTACACGAAAACAGCACCACTCATTAGGAACGAGCAGTTTAGGTACAGAAAGTTATCATAACAAGCGCATTTGCTTACTACGCGTGCATCATTTCGTTTCAACGCCAACAGCAAGTTTTTATGAAAACCATAATTCTAGTTGCCTACATGTTTAATTATCCAAATCGCAAAATATACATATTTAGTAAAAATTATCCGTAAAAATGTCCTGCAAAAATATTTTAACAGTAATAATCTTTCAAATCCGACCAAAACGAGCGTAACCCTATAATAACGCGGGTACAAATCGCCGCGCGTTGTTGACCTCGGGGTCTGAATGACCCATGTCCGAGATATATGACCCCTCTTAGGGAAGGTCAAAGGTCAGGACGACTTTGATGTTTTGGATGACACTTCCGAAGAATAAGTATGATAAGATGATGTACCTAACATGATTTTACTTAAGTGTACTTGAACCAACTTAGATCTTCCAGAAAAGATGAACTTCTTTTCTGGAAGATCTAAGTTGGTTCAAGTACACTTAAGTAAAATCATGCTAAGTTATAAAGTTACGTACATCTATGGTAAAACTAATTGTGCCTGCTGTGAAGTAGCCCATGTATTCCTGGGTCTAAGTTCACAAATAAAGATTATAATTAGCTCTTAGTAGATCTGAACCACATTTTTAGCAAATTTCAGCTTAATCGATTCAGTCGCTAAGACGTGAAAAGCACGTCCACATTTCATATTTATAATTGTAAGTACCATAAAGTACCTATATTCAAAAAGTTTCTCAAGTACCTGGTTGAACGAAGGGAATCAAAAAGCTCTTGTTAAATTTGGGACATTTAGCATGGCAGTACAAATTATTAAAACCAAACAATTTACATACCATATTCCAACATCATATTCCCCTAAAATGTCACAAGTTTAATGAAGTGTTGTATCATTGTTCACATCCCAAAGTCTCCAATAGTTGGATGCAGTGCATCAATATGCGGCGAGTGGATGCAATAATTCTATGCACCACAGCTGACTGCAGACGTCCTCTACATTGAATTATATAATCTGCTGGATGTGGCAGTTTATTTTTAAACATCTAATTAGATTTATCATCTAAATACTATATGTACTGGTTTTACGCATACTGGTAGGCTTTGGCCGTTCTAGTTACCACCTTCCGGACAAAATCGTGTCGCCAAGCGGTCAATAAAGCCATGAGAGAGGATTTATCCCGATCTGACGACCGATAAAAGATCCGGCGAAGTCATGGTCAAAGAGTGAAAGGCTTAAAACGAATAAAAACATTTTATAATTCCTATTAGTTTATTTCTTGTTGTCTGTGATAGTCCCACTGAATTCCAAAAGCTTTAGTCTTTTATCCATTTTTTTTGGTGTTGAACTATTTCTACTAATTTAAATAGACACGATTAATTTATAGGTACCTTTTCTTATATAAATTAACATTTCTCGATCCAGTTTTAATTTCTTAGTATACAATAATTATAAAAGCTTTGTCTAAACGGAAAAAAGTCCTGAAACAAAACATTTTAATGTCTTCCACGACAAATTTTACGTCCCTCGTCTAGGAGTCCAATATCCATGGACAACTGACATCTGCGGTAGATTTATACCCACTACGATCGCAGGACACAATGCACTTTTATATCTAGCTAGAATATACTCGCGGTTTTGCTCCCGTTGGCAATATTGTCATTTATAACATGTTTAGTATCTTTGTAGGCCGAAAGGTTCTTTATATACATACCTTCAACCCTGCTGTGCTCCCTGAGGGGTTGAATTATCGATAATATCGTTTCTTAAGGGATGACAACCTTTTTTAACCTATTTGCGTGCTAAATTTCAACCCAGTACGTCCAGTGTGGTTAGCCTATACCACAGATAAAAGAATACTAGTACCTATACGTTGATAGATCAGTCAGTCAACCAGCCAGCCCCCATTTCCTTTAGCTAGCTAGAGAGCTAGGTATTGATTTCAGTTGGTTTGATTAATGGCGAGCGGATTATAGAGGAGCAGTCTTTCATCTGGTGATTTACAATGGCTTGGATTTGCAGATACGTCTCTTTTCATTTATTATCTGGGGGTCTTTTAAACTTTGAACCTGTGGTGGCCAAGGTGTTATGTGGTACTGATGTTATTATGGATCACCGAGTTCGAATGTTAGCCTCGCATTAATGACTGTAATTAGTCATGTGCGGTTTTTTTTCTCGCTATACACCTAATGTAGGTTGGCTTCGGCCGTTAACAATAATAAGTGCGAATGTCTGCCTGTTACCTCTTAACGCCAAATCCGCTGAACTTATTTAAATGCAATCGGGTATATAGGTTGTTCAAGTCTCAGGAAAGGACATACAATTCCCCCCATTTCATCCTACGGTATAAAAATACCTTTAACAACATCGCTTACCTTTAACAGGTAACATCGCGGGCGGGACCAGTTATTTTAATAAAGACATTATAACGAGCAAAAGTAGCATAATATCCCCGGAAACCTTATATTCGTATGTGTTAAAAATAGCCATATTATTATCACTCGGTAGTCGGTAGTATTAAATTCCTCTAATTCTTGTCGTCGCGGCGCGGAGACAATTTTTGAAATTGTGCGACGTCGCGTCGCATTTCAGCATTTTCTTCCTGGATGAGTTTTAATATTCCCCCGCCTAGCAAAAATAGCAATGCTATGAAATATGGGACTTTCGTGCTCTTGACAGCTTCCTATGCAGATTACTGCAGATTTTTTAATCATTATACAAAATAGCTAAACCTACAGTATACGAGCGAATAGAAAAGTATGCTATCATTAATATTCGGCAATTATATGTATATTTTTGCTAAAATTGATACATCTCATTCAAGTTGCAATATCTTAGGATTTTTTTCTATATTCACCAAATTGTGAACTATTTTGAAATCGAAAGACAAAAGAATAATACTCGTCATAATATTATAATTATTTGAGGGTTAATAATACTCCAACGGATTACCCCATGTGCACTGTCAGAGTCAAAGCAGATTCTGAAGGATTTTGAACCTTTCTCGCTTTAATAACCGACCTAGGTTAGACCTCGTTTTAAGACTTTGTGTCCCAAATCATAAGTTTTCCATCACATAAAGTGCATGTTCGTACATACAATGTGACACGGAGAGCATTCCAAAGCCGTGTCGTTCATTACCGCACGCGCACCAAGAATGCCTAATGAGAATTCTTTGCGTTTCTGAACTCCTGGTCCAATCGTTTGTACTGCAGAATGCATGTTTTAAACTACCCTGATTTATTCTACATTTTAAATTTAGAAGTATTTATCAAGTAAATAAAATTAAATAAAAGGTTTTAAAAAAGTTTTCAGCCTTTCAGAGGCAAAATACACGTTTTATTTTATAACTTTTAAACCACTCTACCAAATTATTTCGATAAATTTAAGTGAACACCTGGGAAGTACGAGTTTGTTCTTTGAAATACAAAACATAAAAATGTTTTTCCAAATAGATTTAGGCTTCGAGTATGCACAGATATAAAAATGAAGCTCCTTTTTTTTGCAAGTTGCAAAGGTAACTACTAGTATTGTGAAGTAGGTATTTTGCTATCCAACGCTGGACCTCATCTGACAGCGGTTTGGGGCAATTAGATCTTTTGTAGAGTGTCATGAGTCTGATTTGTGGAGTGTACAATTCTTATTCTTCTTTGTAGTTGCTTATTAGTTTGTAATAAAGTGTTTTTTAATAATAATTGCCATAAAAAAACTAACCTATTCTTATTATCATTTGACACGATTCGTGCATGTCATGATCACTTGTAATTCACATTGCATGATGACATCCACAATCAGTCATGGTGCTTGATTCTGCAAGGTCGCGGGCTCCATTTTACCTATTTTATGGGAAATTTTACAAAAGAGTAGGTAGTTACCTAAATATGTAGGTATACACCTCTGTAATTACTATTAGTTCTTTACAAATGATCAAATGACGTTAAAAAGGTACATTTTGTATAGTAACATCAGTGACAACTTAATGAAAATGTAACTTAATATGTTAGTCGGTCGGTTGTCTGGTAGAGATTTTCGATAAGACCACCAATTGTATCACTTAATAGTTCAATTCTTAATTGGGCTTATGTTTTGGTTTTGGTTTACACGTGTGAGCACCAACACCATCCTGGCCACAATATGCAGCAAATGGGATGGTCCTCTTTGAAATAGCAGACATTGTAGTTTTGTTGTAATTTTATGCATGTTACTAACAATAATTTTTAAGTAGTACTACTAACAGAATATGGGCTTGATTGAGGCCTGAAATAAAACATTTTTTTTCCATATTGTAATTATTATTGGGTTGTGTTTGTGTTGTGTCATTTTTGTGTGTTCAATAAAGAGTTTTCTTTTCTAATATGAGAACGAGAGTAACGACATTTGAGCTTAGTACCTAGGTTACTGAACTATCTGTGATCGTAATATCAACCCTGATATCTCTATTTTAATTCCAAGCTATCTACAGTACGATCTATTTGCTGCAGCAAGTTTTAATGAAATCATAAGTTATGAAAAGCGAACACAAGTCAATTAGTACGTCCACAAAGGGGGCTATTCTGGTGTATTTGCATGAGAAGGCGAGCTCGGAACAATGGCAGTCGACGCGTGATCGCAATACTGACGTGGCGATAGATTGCAGAATACACCCCGCTCGACTTGATGCAGTTGGGGTGAGACTGTACACTTTTTTTAATTTGGAATTGAGAATAACGAACTTCCTTGTTAGCTTGTTAGGTTGCCTATCCATTGATGCGGAGCAAAAGTAGCTCTACTTCGATGAAAAGAAAACGAGAGTGTATAATTTTCATCTATGTAGCTCTACTTTGGTGGGTAAAAATCTAAGTATTGAATATCCGGAGCAGAGTTTTATGCATTTCTGTTGCTGAATTTTTACCTTGTTCACCGTTTGCCAGTTCGCTCCGTATCAGTGAAAAGTTAGCCTAACTGTCACTTTTCCGTTCAATATCTTGCAGTAGTGGTAACAATATACTTACCAAATAAACTAAGACAGGTATTTCGAATCTTTTAAAGCATAAGATAAGCTATATAATTGTATGATGATTCAGTGGCGATGAAAGGTTTGAAAGCGTTTCTATCTGAGTTTTAGCGCAGGATAGGCAAAATTAAGCTCTTTTAATTACCAAACTACAATACGATTATACAATTTTGCTTTGTTTTATAATATTTTTAGTTTTTTTAGGGATGAAATTCAAAATGAAATTCAACAAAATATAGTTTGAAATGTAAAAGTGAATGCAATAAAAGTGAGTACAAAACGTTCCATTCTCAGTTGATGACAGGTTAAACGTTCTGGAATGTTGCCATATGTACGAATATGCAGCGGTTACAATATTTTGACGATTTTTTACTTTTATTTGAAACTATTTTATGTTGTGATAGAGTCACTGTGTAGTTGTTTTTTATGTTTTTGTATTTTTTTCGGACACAATAGATTTCGCGAAATGGCTTGAAGTATTAATATAGTCTTAATAATAATTAATTGGATTTTGATGTCAGTTTTTTGTTCCAACTTAATCAGGAAATCTAGTAGAAAATGCTATTTTAGCATAAAGTTAATACTAACGTTGCGTTGAGCTGAATAATAAATGACTATTTGCACCCAGCGGATTTACCACCTGCAATAAAGGTGCATATGCTTTATTCAGAGTTTAAGTTACCTATATACGATTAGTTAAGCCATATTATACTCTCATTTATTGTTTTTTGATATTAGTAATTCATCTTAAAGTTTATTATATAACACTTTATTGAAACACAAGAATTTAACACATGAATTTAGGCATTATAATATAATTTGTATAATAAAAATTGTAATAATTGGCGGTCTTATTGCTAATGGTATCTTACAGACATCTCAGTATTTTTTTTTAACTTTTATTTACAACTGAGAGAAGGAAAATGGAATTTGTGTTATCGGCCATATTCCTTAATTAATTAGTCTGATTACCAGTGCCAGTCACCGAACAGAATAGCAATGCAAGTGGGTCACCTCTCACCACTCAGTTGTGACCCACCTGTCTGCAGAATGCTAAGCAGGACGCCTCGGTATTGTTTCACCCACTTCGCTGATTCTACTCATTGTTACTACTATTCATAACTTTACTAATCTATTTCTTGACACATGCAGTGAAACCCTGCATGTCGATTTTGCACCAAAATAACATGATAGCGAAGCAATATGACAGCGACTTGTAGGTTTAAACATATTTTACTCGTTCATCCACTGGACTTTCCCACCTCACTTCACCACCGGGAAAGTCCAATTATTGTCAATTCCCCGTCTACCCACTACGATAGAGTGGACCATATAAACGCACCTAGTTATCTAAAACCCTAAAAATTCGATAAATGCACAACAAAATATGTTTATTTTTTATAATGAAAAATCTAAGGTAGGAACTTAACCTCACAAAAATCTCGATGTTAGCGCCATTGGGTCAGATGTCCGATTTTTTCGGCTTTCCACTTCGGACCTTGTAGGTCACACATAAGGTTTGGTTGATTGTTGAAGCAATCGGACATCCAACCCTATGGTTCTAACGTCGAGAAATATAAAAATAAATGATAATATATCGATAGTACCTGTCACCTTGTAGAGAGGCTACTGTCACATTGATTCAAAATCCCCAGAAACCTGCTATTAATAAAGTTGAAAGTGCCGCGGAGGCAGACAGATGCCCTGAGAAGATATTGAAATACGAAATGAAGATTTATTAAGTTCAAAATAAGTCTTTGTCTAACTTTTATTCAATTTAAAAGTAGTTTAATCCGAATGGTTTGCGAAGCTTATCTGCTTCTGTCAGTAACGATGATATTGTCAAATTATATCCGATTACAAACTGGTTGAAATTTAGTTCATATTTAATTGGTTTAAAATTTGACTTTGTAATTTCTTCAAAACAAATTTATCATAATATCACATTAATCTCATCCTTCTTCATATTATTGATTTGTGTTTCATAAAAGCGAAAATTAAAAGTGGATATCTTTTGTTGCTTTTTACGCTTAAGCAATTCATAAATATACCCTCTAGTTTCCGCTTACAAATGCATCTTACGTGTTATTTGGGTGCATAATCATAGCTTTTATTTAGTCCAGTTATAAAACTCAGAGGTCTCCTGTCACCACTAACATGTTCCGTGAGGTAGCTTCTCTGAGCTAGAACTTCTGTACTTCTCATAACTTCTTTACACTTGTGAAGTTTGATCGCAACTTCCCAACGAATCTAGCCCAATTTAAAGTTTGCTATTCTTACGTGAAATGCTAACAATTTTATTTTTATCACAGTCTAAGTTTATGTAGTCGAGTTCATAAAAGCTGTTATTAAAAGTATTAAAGTAACTCATTTCACGGCATTCAGGAGCTTAGGGGAAAATTATGGGGTCTGTGGCTTTTGTTTTCGCTTAAATTTTTAATATCCAGTAGATGATCTCGGTAAGCTACCTTTTGTCTTGTGATAATATCTTACAGTTACGGATAATCCTGAACGCGGGCTTAGTGCACGGAATTAATTTATTCCAGATTTTAGTCTGTAAATAAGTATTATGGTATACATTTATCTGATCCACTAATTTGTACAATACTTTGTGGTCTTGATAAGGAGTAATTTGTCTGTTTTAAAAAAAGGGTTTACCAAAATTAAAGTGGACTGTAGTTTAATAGCTTTTTAACAAGTGAATTAAATTAAAAATTAAAAAAAACCCCAACGCAGTACGTAATTCACCATTTTGTGGAGGCGGCCATCTTGGTTTTTAAATTTTATGTAGTGGGTTGTATTCTAATAGTTAAGACCTTTCATTTGATACCCATATTAAGGGGGTTGTGGAAGAAAAAAGTAATCCGCTATTTTGTAGCGGCGGCCATCTTGAACCGATTTCCATCAAACATGGCTAAGAACACTCTCGACTAACTCTACTTTTAAACGAAAATAACTAAATCAAAATCCGTTCATCCGTTCGGGAGCTACGGTGCCACAGACAGACACACACACAGAGAGACAAACAGACAGGCAGACAGACTGACAGACAGACAGACACGTCAAACTTATAACACCCCGTCGTTTTTGCGTCGGGGGTTGAAAAAAATTTACATAAAATGATCTTGGAAAGTTGCAACATAACATAATTTTATGTTTAATTTTAAAAAAGCGTGTCAAAACCACGGCTCAAATTTTAAGATAAATCCAACAGAAATACACCCAAAAAGTTAATCAAATTCACCCAATGAATATAACATTATTGGGACCCCATAATAAGGCGGTAAAATTTTACGCGAAACTTCCAGCGCTTGAACTCTTCTCACCAAAATCAGGTCAGCATCAGAAGGTCGCCTTTAAATTTTACGAGAATTGAAAAGTTCTCGAAGACGAGTATAGTAGCTATTAATAAGCTTCTTGGACCAGGTGTGCGTTTGTTTACATTTTAGTGGAAGAGTTTCCAGTTTATGTTGGAAGTTGTCTCGTTTTGGCGACGCGGTCTTAACTTTTAACGTCTTGTTGTTTATTAAACAGCGATTAGGAAGCGGGATAAATGGGACCATAAATTACGTGGACAAAGGGAGGATTTCGAAACATTTGAATTAGAAAGCTTTTTTATTTGATAAGCATTTTCTTAACATTACATCTTGAATCAGAAATTAGGGATCACTTAAATTACATAAAAAAAACTAATTCGCTAAGTAACGTTGGATAAAATTCGCTAATGTTTCAGAATAGGTGCCATTTCAAATTATTTTTCACTTCTTTCAAAGTGATTCTTTGGAACCATATTTTATCTCACAGATGGAGCCTTTCAATAGTCCCAAACTAAAATCAATCACAAACCTCGCTGTAAGCTTATAATCCGGTCCGGGTCTGCCCGCGCCGCCGGACAACCTGCTACTGGATTACTTAGATGGATTGGATTTGGCCTTGTGGGTTTTTGTACTAAAATAACATTTAGTTATAAAAATAATAAAATGATTTCGTAAACGACAAAAGCACAATGTAAAAGATTTGCCCGTTAGGTGCCATTTCTCAAATTAAACTGGCGCCCAACGTGTGGCCACCAAAATGAGATTATTCTATTTTATTATAATTGATTTTCAACATAAAATCTAAACATAGAATAGTAAAGCTCACTTATCTTTTATGTAATATGCAGAATGCAGTAAATCATAGCTATTATATTCTACTTTGTGGCAAAAAGCACTAGTTTACCAGAGCAGTAACTACCCGCTGATAGCCGGCGCGAACCGGATCAAACCGGTACCGGGATATAACGAGGTGGCGAGAATCCTGCTCTTTGAATAGTGTATCTTACTTTATACCACTTGGAAATACACACCTTTTCCAGAAAGTATAAGGGGAGCTGTATAAATTCTTAAAGATACTTTTCTAGTGCTAAACTGTCCATTCAGTATTCGTCATTCCTTTTTGCTCCTAGATAATGCTCAGAACGATAACACTGTTCATTAATAAAACCACCAGATTTTTTTTCTGTTGCTGGTACACTGTGAATAAAGACTTTTCTATTATACATATTATGTGTTATAGATTAAACATTGTTATAATATACAAGTGCCCGGATGCTAGGAAATCTAAACCAAATCAAAGACAAGTGAGTTTAAAGCGTGTATTTAGATATGCTTTGAAGATTAATTTAAAATATAAACAAAACAAAATGCTTCGAGCAACCACTATTATTATTTGACAAAGGATCTTTTTCGCGTTGCAAAGAAACAGTAGCAATCAAGTAAGCCACTCGTATTAAAATACGTTTAAGATAGATGATATAAAATCAATCAAGCTCTCCAATGATGGGTCGAATAAACTGCAAACTGCACAATAGTTGAATTAAATGCAAATGCGACGCCCGAGCTCGAGCCGGCCGCTCCAAGATACGAACGGAATTGCAGACACAGACAGCCATCTGTCTCCAAACCAATAGAGGTGGAAGCACGTTGGGAAACGATTAGTTAAGCGGATTTCATTGAATTACAATGAAAAAACAGACAAATAACTGATCGAAGTCCGGCTCGAAGGACCAACAAAATGCTGATCATTGGATAAATTTGGTACATTTTTCTAAAAACGGTATTCGAATAGGATCTATGGTAAAAAAATGACCAAAATACCTACATAATATGTCAGGTGACATCTTAAACAATAATCTAGAAGAGAAGAATGAACAACGACCTCATAGTTATCGCTTATTTTTTTCAAGATCAGTTATTATTCTCTCCCGTAATTTTATGAGTATAAAAAAGGTAATTGGAGTAATGTGACAAGATGTTCAAAGAAGGTGAAGACTGAAAGGCAGTATCATTAGCGTCTTCTATATTCAGTCACTTACTCATAAGCAATTTAGTAAGGGTAAATGCATCGATAGTGCGGCACTGTAAATGGAGACGGTCTCAACTGACGCAGGGCAGAGTGCACACTGCGCATACATTTTCATGTTATTAATTATTTAGTCTGATGTTGATATAGCGTCGCCTGTCGACGCGGTAATGGTAACAGATTGCTTCTGCTCGCGACGATTTATGTACCACTGGTTTAAAGTTGAAATAACACTATAAACTATAGTAACTACGAGTCAGAGCCTACATAGTTACTATATTACTTTTACTAATAGCAAAGATTTTTTGGAAATTTTGTAGGTTGTAATTGTCTGCAGTTAAAACTCGTGATTTTTCTAACAAGCCTGTTTCGAACGAATCCGAAAAATAACGGAATTACTAATATTAAAATTTTGCAAAAGAACGAAAGTGTGTGTTTGTTTGTAACATCTTCACGCTTGAACGGTAAAACCGATTTGACTATGAAATAGAGCATTTAGACCCTGTAATAACACTGACTATTTTCAGCGCTATTATGTGGGATTCTCCTATATATGGTTTGAATTGGCTTATTGACTTGCCTCACAAATATGTAAAAATCATCCAATCGTGAATCTCAATTAACGTGGTATAATTATCACCTAGTGCTGGATATGAGCGTCACGTCTGCAAGTTTCCTCCGCTTCCAGTCCTTGGCTGTCGGCGCGTGCATCCATCATGAGCTGCAAACTTGGTGCACGCCGAGAATACCGATACCAGTTGCTACGCTCGACTTACGTGCTAATTAGACATAATATTTCTTTATTAGTTTTACCTGGTAGCTGTATTTCTTGTCAGAATGTATTATTATTGTTTTTAACCCCCGACGCAAAAACGACGGGGTGTTATAAGTTTGACGTGTCTGTCTGTCTGTCTGTCTGTCTGTCTGTCTGTCTGTCTGTGTGTGTGTGTATGTGTCTGTCTGTGGCATCGTAGCGCCCAAACGGATGAACGGATTTTGATTTAGTTTTTTTGTTTGAAAGTAGAGTTAGTCGAGAGTGTTCTTAGCTATGTTTGGTGAAAATCGGTCCAAGATGGCCGCCGCTACAAAATGGCGGATTACTTTTTTCTTCCACGACCCCCTCAATATGGGTATCAAATGAAAGGGCTTAACGAGTAGAATACAGCCCACTATATAAAATTTAAAATCCAAGATGGCCGCCATAAAAAAATGGTGAATTGCGTATTGCGTTGGGGGTTTTTTTTAATTTTTAATTTAATTCACTTGTTAGTGAAATCTATACATGAACTAACTGCGTTCGACATTAAAATGTACCGTATGTGTTATTTCAGAGTCTAAACTACTTATACACCAAATTTAATCCATCCATCGTTTAGAGTGGCGTTAAGAGATCTCTTGCGTGCTATCTCTCCCAGAACACTTCAAAGAAAGGGGAACATCTCCGTATTAATCCCTCATTATTCTCATTTAATTCTTAATAATAATGAATGTAAGTATTTCTTATTAATTTTACCAGAAACAGTGACGAAATAAACCCACTTTCATGTATAACATGTTCCAGAATGAGGTATGATTTACGAGTAACAACCTCCATAACTTTTTCACATGTTTATTTCATATCAACCTCGTTAGCACAGTTTCATGAAAACACAATTTGCTGGTTTATTTGTGGTGCAATTTAAACTGGGTGCAAGTAATTTGAGGAGCTTAGAGACTTAGGACTTATACAGGAGTCTAGGTTCGATGTAGGTTTAGTGCCCGATAGTGCAGCGAGCTCGGGATTCACTGGGATTTATGTGGTGTAGCGGTGACATCGGTGTAACTTGCATTTTGTTGTTTATGTTCAAAATGTCTTATAGAAAGCGGAATTTAGTACCTGAGTCTTGATAAGGAGGAATATTATAAGCATTTTAACATTCCTAAATTTTACAGGCCAATAATATTATAAAGCAAATATCCTTCAGAAATCCCTTCCCTGTGATCTGTAAGATATTGCTCAGTTTGGGAAGACCGCTGATTGTTGACACTTTTAAGTTATCTAGCTCAGTAAGTTTCTTATCAATAATTTGATATGCAATAATGTGTTATTTATTCACTCTATACTAGCTCTATTAGGTTAGACTTAATTGTCCATAATATGATATATCTAAAAATAACCGTGTGTAATGAACCTTGGTGGAGTATAATCCTTGTTTGTTGTTGGGGCTGATTCAATTTGCTATCGCGGCCGAGTTTGGCATCTCGTGCCACTTCAGAGTTATAACTGTTGTTACTTCTTACAACATTAACGGAAACTGTTCATATAACAACTTATATTACATTAAGGAACTCTTTTGGGCGTGGGATTATGGTCTCCATCGTTTACCTTATGTGGTATTAATGGACTCTTTTGTGCGTTAAACACTTTACTGATTGTCGTTTTGTTATTTTCAGGTAATAACTGCTTGACACTTAGAGGAGTTAGACGTATAGGACACTTGTAAGTACTAAAATGTAAATTGAGCTTTGAAATCCGGGAAGAATAATATCAAAAATATCACAAAAATATAATTCCAATTGATGTATGAGTATTATAATAATATAATATCTCTTACAGTCTTATAAATCTGTCTCACGATAATATCATTTAAATCAAGCTCATTCACTCTATACAGACTCTAATTCAATGCGAATTTATCATTTCAAACATTTCAAGAGACAATAAAATTATTACGAATTTCTCCATCAACGAGTTAATCTTAAAAGCTTCGGAAATATCGAAATGCTTCATCTTAATAAATGTTAGCTGATTGTGGCACTTTGTTCAATTTGAACGGATCAAAGAGACGATTGTGGTTGCAAATCTAGAGGAAATCACTCGATAATGGCGCCTTTTTAACGCCTTTGAACAATTGCGGCTCGAAGGCGCTGCCTTGGGACACTCCTTCAAATGTCTTTATGATTACTGTTGCAATTTTACTTCTGCAGAAATATATTACGGACATTTTCTTGATATAACATCTTCTTTAATACATAAATATTATTGCCAAATCACGGTATTAGCGATTTAAGTACTACACAAATGTTAAATTGTTCAAAAACGCAATAACATAATTACAAAAATCTGCAGCTTTTGTATATAAAAAGTCGCTGACACAGCTAGCATCTAGACAATTTAGCAAGAACAGGTAATTTACTAAACATTTAACTACACTTCCTAGACAAACGAGGTTGAAGCTGAGCTCCACCAAAGATGTAACGATAGGCGACGGCAACTGCGCGGTAACTTCCGTCTAATTGGTCCTCACGAGCTGACTCCAGCCTAACTCTTGCTTAACTGCATGTCGGAGGTAATCAGATGTGATACCCGCGTCTAACTTCAAACTTTAAGCTACTTAACTAATATACAAGGGCGAGGAAAGATTATAAATGATTATAAAGTTAGTTTAATTAAAATTTAGTTTCCTCTGAATAGTACATCATCTAAACAAACTACCTTCAAACCGAATTTCAGTTGATTGTTTCAATAGTTAAGGTGTTATCGAGTAGCAAACATACGCACTTAATACATATGTCGATTGTATAAAGTTTGTGTCAAATCTTCAAAAATTTGTTTTGCATGCACCTAATTTTTGATTTCAATATTCTTAATTTTAATTTGCCTATACTGTTCCACTACAGGGCAAAACCGCTCTTTTCTCTTTCCACTACCAAATGAATGAAATTTCCAATTAAACTCTAAAACTAACCTCAACAATTCCTACAAAAGCTCTCGAAAGTCGATCAAGAATGCTTAGAAATCCAGCATTGGGTGAGTAGAGTACTTGAAGTCTAGACCCCCTGAAAAATCCACCGTCCTCGAGTCTAAGACCTAACTTTAGGTAATCAAGACTTGAACAATAGATTTAAACCGATCTAGGTATTTATTGCCAATTGAACTTTGCGCTTTTCAGTTTACTAACTTTATCGTATTTCGTAAGGTTTTTAAAAACTTATGGGTGGTTATTTAGAAAATGAATTTACCATTTTCTTTAAAGTCGTATGTACAATTTGAAAAGAGTTTTCGCTGATACAAGGAAACTGTAGTACCTTTTATGTTTATGACATGTTAACGCCGTTGCGTCGTGTCTATTTTTTTGTTATCGGTAGACGGCTTGTCCGATTGTGACCGTGACCTATAGACGTCTGCTACAGGATTTTCATTTACAAATCGTAGTTATTGTTTAAATGGAAACCACTATAATAACACTTGAAAAGCCTGTGTTTTAAGAAACCTTTAATATTCATTGAAGCTAGATCTCGATAACAGTAAGGTGACGTCGTATCTCACGGCAGAAAGGCTTCAATTGTAGGAAAACAACGTTATAATCGGCAATCGGCAGTATTTCGTCGGCGCGCTTCGATTGTTCGAATAAATCTGCCGACAACTACCGCCTTTACCCTAGGGTGCGATAATGGAGCCTTTACTCTGCTATATCTACTGGAGACAGTCACTGTATTAAAGAGTAACTGAAATAAAGAATGTGAAGAGATGTGTCTGTATTAAAGAGTATATTCAATTCATTTTTTCCGGGGAATTGCATTATGCATACCACCCTTAGCAATCGTAACGCTAGTTGCAGGTTATGTGGGACTCCCCGTCGGAGAAACCCGCGTATATCCCCACAAAAACCCCAGGGTCCTTCCAGCCGCAGTTCAGCGGGGACGATAAAGGTACACTCTCGCATTCCTCTCCATCGATAATATTCAACCCCTGAGATCTACTAAGTGCATTTGTGCTTCGTGCGCATTGTCAAATTCTCATTCAACAAGTGAATTAAATTAAAAATTTAAAAAAACCCCCAACGCAATACGTAATTCACCATTTTTGATGGCGGCCATCTTGGATTTAAAATTTTAAATAGTGGGCTGTATTCTACTCGTTAAGCCCTTTCATTTGATACCCATATTGAGGGGGTCGTGGAAGAAAAAAGTAATCCGCCATTTTGTAGCGGCGGCCATCTTGGACCGATTTTCACCAAACATGGCTAAGAACACTCTCGACTAACTCTACTTTCAAACAAAAAAAACTAAATCAAAATCCGTTCATCCGTTTGGACGCTACGATGCCACAGACAGACACATACACACACACACACACACACACACACACACACACAGACAGACAGACAGACACGTCAAACTTATAACACCCCGTCGTTTTTGCGTCGGGGGTTAAAAAATGCTTTTGACTGTTTTTTATTTTTTGTTTGAGAATTTGAAACAACGACGCTAGTGTGTCGCACGTGGAGTTAGCATGTTCCATATCCCGAAAGTCTGTATGAATTTCCTTAGCGCGATAATATCGCCGATTGTTGAACATATCGTTTTATATTTAAGCTCCCTCGTATGGTATGAAATAAAGTATCATTCAGATTTATGTGGATAATGGTTAGGACCCTTTTTTTGCTAAACATACTGAATTAGCCTAGTTGTGTTTACTAGCTGTACTCTACTGGATCAGTACAAACGCTGCATCGTCAAATTTCAATGGTCCACGGTGGGCCCGGGTGTAGAGACGGCCAGAATCTTAATGAAACGCTTTTGTTGTTTATCGCGCGATATCACGTCACAAGTAAAGGGTTACAGACTGGCGGTGAAGGGCTGGGGCTGAAGATTATTGCACTCTGTAAGCAGAACTTTACTTAAGATCTAAGGGCGTACACAGATAGGACAACGAAAATCTGATTTTTTTTTTCATAAAAAAAAGAAAATTAAAAGAAACTTAGTTTAGCGCGTCAAATAAACAAGAGCAAAACGCATCTTTTAATACATAAGATATGGCCTGGAAACTACTGAACCGATTTCGATGTAACTTTCTCTGTTGTCAAAGTTTAAGTTAAATCAAATTTCATGGACATGTAGTCTAAGAATACACATAGAAGATACATACATCTAAATATATATAAAAACATATACTTCAAACATGTATCTTTGTTTGAAAGGTAACGTCCTATGTAAACGTCCCGCAGTTCCAATAATAAAACATAGGTACCTGTGTCTCAAGCGTTAAAAACATCTATACCTAAAATGAATTCCATCAGTTTGAGAGCAGATTTACGAGTGAGCTATCAGCATATCGCGGCGCAATGTGGAGGTACATTCGACCAATAAATACCTCATTTGAGAGGGTTTACTGCGCGTTTATTATTCACAGATAAGTTGTTACTTCGAGCTTAATCGCTGCTCACTGCTGACACACTTATCGCGAGAATAATGAGTGTGGGCCGTTTTAGGAGAACACGTCTTAAAAAAACCGTTTTCTTGGAAACTTGCTTAATTGAAAGCCTATTGCCTTAATACGCAATCAATACGCTTTCTCAATAGAGTACGATGCACGTCTTATTATTTTTTAAAATTTCAAAATATTTAAAACTGAGTCGTTTTTGCTCAAACTAGGACGTTGCCCGAAATTGAACTATCCACATGAATGCATAATATAAAGAATGTCATTATTACTTATTATTTAATATTTAGTGTTAATTCCGCTCTAAATTGATCTTGATTTAGAGCGGTATTAACACCATACATATAATAAGAATGGAAATTTCTCCCCATTCATTGTGATCCTTTACTAAGATGAACTGTGAAAATACGCATATGAACAAAACGACGCGAAAAAGTCGCTTGCGCGATCTAATTCGTAAAACATTTTGTCAATTTTTCCAAGGGAAACGTAAAATAAAATGATAAAATAAATAATAATCATTTATATCGGACACATTGCCCCTAATTTACATCAAAAATTCTAAATAAAAGTAATAGAATATAAAGTAAACTCAATTCAAAATAAAAAAATGTTTTTAAGTTAAACGGTTTTATTTTAAACATGAACTAAAAGCTAAAAAATAAAATCGTGAGGCTCGTCAAATATCTAAATCTCTAATGAACATTTTCCCTGACAATTGTAGATATTTGACGTGCCTCACGATTTTATTTTTTAGCTTTTAGTTCATGTTTAAAATAAAACCGTTTAACTTAAAAACATTTTTTTACTTTTTTTATTTTAAGGCTTTTTAGTACAATGTATTCTACTTGTCAAGCCCTTTCATTTGATACCCATATTGATGAAATTGAAAAAAAAAATAGGTTATCCGCCATTTTGTAGTGGCGGCCATCTTGGATTTTAATTTTGTATAGTGCACTGTATTCTACTTATCAAACCCTTTCATTTGATACCCATATTGATATGATTAAAAAAAAATACGTTATCCGCCATTTTGTAGCGGCGGCCATATTGGATTTACAAAAATATTAAATATACATAATTGTATTGTCACCAGAACCAAAGGCGTATACCAAATTTCAGATCAATCGGTTGACAGGAAGAGGGTGAAATTTCAATTACTAAATTTGACCCAAGAAAAAAGAAAAAAGAATAAAACAAACAGAGTAAGCTAAATAAAACCGTTTAAAAATATGGTGCGACAAACTAAAAATACGCCATCTATCGATGTGTTTGTAAACGAAACCTTTAATTTGGGCTAAATTTGTAAATAGTTTGTGTCACTGGTGTGGTTAAACAACACCACCGATTTGAATAAAATTTTCACTAATACGTTGCAGTTTTCTCTACTTGAACCTTAGTGTTGGTTTTAGTCAAATCGGTTCATAAATAAAAGAGTTATATCAATCTAAAGATTCGCATATAAAATGCTAATAAACAAGAAAGGTAGTCATAGGAACCGCGTAATCAAAAGACAAAACCTCATCGAGTTTGGGCTCATTTGATTCGTCTTGACGAGTACTTTGATACTATATAGTAACCAGGGTCCGATGACGGAGCTGGAAGGTGGCCATAGGAACTCCGTGATTAAAAGAAAAAACCCCATCGAGTTTGGGCTCATTTGATTCGTCTTGACGAGTACTTTGATGCTATATAGTAGCCAGGGTCTGTACATAGGTAGGTAAATTAGTAAATGTAACTTATTTCTCATATGAATCAGTGTCAGCGGAAAATAATGTAACTAATCTAATGTGCGCATGATGCGTGTAAATATCAGTAATAAATATCTTTTTGCTGCTTATTTTTAATTTCTAAAACATGTAAAATCATCTGAAGATAAATAGAAAAATTCATTTAAAGTTCATTGTAAAAGTAAATTATTAAAACAAGCTAGCGCCACGGAAAATAATGGAACTAATGTCCTAAGAAAAAGAAATATCGTTTATTCTGCAAACAGTTTTAGAAAAGAGTCCCGCGTAACCTAGCGGAACTAAATAATAGATCTGGGGGCACGGTAGTGCCCCCGCCAAGTCGAGCGCGAAGCAAGCACTGCCGTACCATCTTTACAGGAACCATTTCGTCGCATTTTCAGGCCCCTATTTGAGAACCTCTGGATAAGACCAGAACACAGAAATTTTCGTCATCCAGTAAGCTATAATTACATACTTAAAATCCAAAATTTCAAGTCTGTAGGTCATTAAGTTCCGAAGTTAAGCGAAAGCAAAGTTTCGCATTTTCGACACTCATTCATTCACTCACTCACTCATGATCATCAAAATAGAACTAGTACTTCCCATAAACTCAGAGAGCTGAAATTTGGTACATACTTAGAATTTATTGTATAAGCTATAGGAAAACTAAAAAAACATGCAATTTCGGTCTCGTTTTCGAGATAATTCATCTGCATAAATAACTTTGTAATCTCATATAAATGTATAGGATTACAAAGTTACATTTGCAGTCAATGGTTAAAATTGTGTAATATCCAACTTATTAATTCAAAATATATTTAAGGCATAGTATATGTATAATATGTGAGTGTGTATATGTGTCGTAAATCGTCAGTTATGATCAGGCGATATCTAGCGTGGCCAACTAAAATAAGAGCCCAACCAAACTATTAGAAGAGATCGACATACCGCCTTTACTACAAGCTTTTATTTACTTTCACCTGTCGGTCTGTCTGTCTGTAATTAAATCTTGCAAGTTTAATTAGGCCCACTTCCCGGTATAATATTATGATGCATTGGACTAAGAGTGAACGCACACGTATCTAGATGGCGCTGACTGTATTTTAAAACGCGCTTACGGTTTGTATTTCTGATAACCTTATAATATAGCGTTTCTACAAAAATAAGTGAAATCCCACCAAAAACATTCTGTAAAAAACTAGCCAAGTCTCGATGGAGCTGCTTGTTTATCTCTAAAAAGTAATGAAATCTAGACAAAGTCGTGCCAAGTATAAGGTTCCTTACTGCGATTTCTTTATTATTATAGTTAATGTTGTGTGACTTGGCCGTTGAAGGGTACACAAGGGTATTATACCAGGTGCTCCATGACACTATTGCACCAATCTGTCCGCTACCCATTCACGATAGAAAATTTCCACTTGGAAAACGTTGATTGGATAACCAGTTAATTGTAGGCTTGATAAAGCTGCGTATTTCAATAATACTTATGTTTAGGCGATCCAAGTGTCATGGAGCATCTGGTTTTGTACCCTTGTGTACCCTTCAACGGCCAAGTCACACAACATTAACTATAATAATAAAGAAATCGCAGTAAGGAACCTTATACTTGGCACGACTTTGTCTAGATTTCATTACTTTTTAGAGATAAACAAGCAGCTCCATCGAGACTTGGCTAGTTTTTTACAGAATGTTTTTGGTGGGATTTATAATTACTGTGAATACTTCATTTATTATATATTTTTTAATTGTTAGATTAATTAAATATTATGTACCTATTTAATTGAGAAATTAAATATGAGAAATTATGAATTGTTAAAAATCTGTTGATATTTTAACTTAAAATCACGCGATTGTGGCGCTCCATCTAGGGGGATCTTTTGTAAAAATCACTGGTTATCCGGAGACACACAGACATAAAATCTGTTCACACCCATTTAGGCATACATCCAGACACAAACTTTCACGTTTATAATGTTAGTAAAATTTTGCAATGATTATTATAGAACCTTTTATCTGTGTTATAGATAATCATAGGCGGATTTAGGGGGGGGGGGGGGCAAGGGGCCAAGCCCCCCCCCCCCCCCCCCCCCCCCGAGTCATTAAGCAAGCTGCTCGCGCACATATTATAAAGGATGTTTAAGCTTTCTTACTGCTCAGAGCGAGTAGGCGGATTTAGGGGGGGGGCAGGGGGCCAAGGCACCCCCAGAAGCATTGTAGAGTTACGAATTTCGCACATATTTCATGGTAAAGATTAATTTTTTTTTTCGGCGCTCGCAGCTAGCTGCTCGCGCACTTATTGTAATGGATGTTTAAACTTCCTAACCGCTCAGAGCGAGCTAAACATACACTTTTCGTAATAAAAATTATAATATTTTTGCCCGTCTGCACCTTGCCGCCCCCCCCCCCCCCCCCAAAACCAAATCCTGGATCCGCCTATGATTTTAGGTATACACCTCAGTGGTAGCACGGTAAAGAGATATATACAGTAGTTTGACTGAGCGTGATTTTTGAACATAAATACCTACAGTCTCGCGGTACATGCGCGAGTCATAGGGCTGCCGGGCAGCCGCTGCCCGCATACAGTAGGTACCTACCTATTTCATATCATCTACTTACTTGAGCTAATATCTAGATGAGTTATTATAAATTAATTATATTATTTTTGTACATTTATTGATATTTTTTTTTACAAGCTTTTATTTCTATTTCATATTACCTACCTATATGTACCTTACTACGTCCGCTTAGGAACCACTGAATGTCCGTTACAAAAATGCAACAGTCGAATGAGATTTGAAAATGTATTGTATCAAACTTAGTACACGCGGGATGAAGCCGCGTTTTTTGCGGCTATGACTAAAAATACCTAAGAACACTTTCGCCTAACTTACTTTTCAAACAAAATCTAAATCAAATCTATGAGACAGACACGTCAAACTTATCACACCCTTTCGTCTTTGCGTCGGGAGTTAAAAATAAATACGATTGATCACTCTTCAATTCAATAAAAAGTAGGTACATAATAACAGGTAGATTAAAACTAAAGTTGGTTCATAATTAAGAAGCCTAATCTGGGAACTACAATAGGTTTTATTCCAGCATAGTATCCCTACTATACCAACCTACTTACCTATCATGTCGTGGCGGCGTATATTGAAACCCAAGACAAGAGACAAAACAAGACAAAAGACAAGACAAGAGACAAGACAAGAGACAAGACAAGAGACAAGACAAGAGACAAGACAAGAGACAAGACAAGAGACAAGACAAGAGACAAGACAAGAGACAAGACAAGAGACAAGACAAGAGACAAGACAAGAGACAAGACAAGAGACAAGACAAGAGACAAGACAAGAGACAAGACAAGAGACAAGACAAGAGACAAGACAAGAGACAAGACAAGAGACAAGACAAGAGACAAGACAAGAGACAAGACAAGAGACAAGACAAGAGACAAGACAAGAGACAAGACAAGAGACAAGACAAGAGACAAGACAAGAGACAAGACAAGAGACAAGACAAGAGACAAGACAAGAGACAAGACAAGAGACAAGACAAGAGACAAGACAAGAGACAAGACAAGAGACAAGACAAGAGACAAGACAAGAGACAAGACAAGAGACAAGACAAGAGACAAGACAAGAGACAAGACAAGAGACAAGACAAGAGACAAGACAAGAGACAAGACAAGAGACAAGACAAGAGACAAGACAAGAGACAAGACAAGAGACAAGACAAGAGACAAGACAAGAGACAAGACAAGAGACAAGACAAGAGACAAGACAAGAGACAAGACAAGAGACAAGACAAGAGACAAGACAAGACAAGACAAGAGACAAGACAGGAGACAAGACAGGAGACAAGACAGGAGACAAGACAGGAGACAAGACAGGAGACAAGACAGGAGACAAGACAGGAGACAAGACAGGAGACAAGACAGGAGACAAGACAGGAGACAAGACAGGAGACAAGACAGGAGACAAGACAGGAGACAAGACAGGAGACAAGACAGGAGACAAGACAGGAGACAAGACAGGAGACAAGACAGGAGACAAGACAGGAGACAAGACAGGAGACAAGACAGGAGACAAGACAGGAGACAAGACAGGAGACAAGACAGGAGACAAGACAGGAGACAAGACAGGAGACAAGACAGGAGACAAGACAAGAGACAAGACAAGAGACAAGACAAGAGACAAGACAAGAGACAAGACAAGAGACAAGACAAGAGACAAGACAAGAGACAAGACAAGAGACAAGACAAGAGACAAGACAAGAGACAAGACAAGAGACAAGACAAGAGACAAGACAAGAGACAAGACAAGAGACAAGACAAGAGACAAGACAAGAGACAAGACAAGAGACAAGACAAGAGACAAGACAAGAGACAAGACAAGAGACAAGACAAGAGACAAGACAAGAGACAAGACAAGAGACAAGACAAGAGACAAGACAAGAGACAAGACAAGAGACAAGACTTGGACTCTTACTCACACACTTACTTGGTCTCTCACTTGCACTCTTACTCGGACTTTTACTCGGTCTCTTACTCGCACTCTTACTCAAACTCTTACTCGGGCTCTTACTCGCACTCTTACTCGGACTCTTACTCGCAGTCTTACTCGAATTCTTACTCAGATTCTTATTCGCATTCTTACTCGGACTCTTACTCGCAGTCTTACTCGAATTCTTACTCAGATTCTTACTCGCACTCTTACTCGGTCTCTTACTCGCACTCTTACTCGGACTCTTACTAGGAATCTTAATCGCACTCTTACTCGGACTATTACTCGCACTCTTACTCGGACACTTACACGCAGTCTTACTCGAATTCTTACTCAGTTTCTCACTTGCACTCTTACTCGGACTCTTACTTGGACTCTTACTTGGACTCTTACTCGGTCTCTTACTCGCACTCTTACTTCAGCAGAATACTTTTAAAAATAAAAAAAATAACTTCTTACTAACTTACCTCAAAAACAGCATAATATCGCATGCTATTTTTTTGACATTTTATATAATTTATTATATTATGTATACATACGTCAAAAGTAAATAACGTAAATTACACTAAATACTTGCAAAAAACTATCGCGACGTCCGCCCGTCGCTGCGTGGCACCCGCTTCTGTTAGCAGTGGTCTACGTCATGAAACCTTTCTATGTTCCAAATTTCAACCCAATCCAGCTAGCGGTTGAGGCTGTACGTTATACAGATACATCAGTCACTAGCTTATTCTCATGGCTTTGCCCGCATGGACGGGTTACGTTTCATAATACCTACGGTCGTTTCAACTACGGTCGATATAACTACGGTCGATTCGCATAAGTTCATTTCACATATTGGACGACTCGCTTACAGTGCAACTCGCCTGCGGTTGATTAAACTATGGGCATGTGAACTAATGGGCGATTCGGCCAATGTTCATTTGATATATTGGTTAATTCAACTATGGACGACTCACCTACGGTTTATAAATTCTTTGCTACGCGTGTTTTTAGTACAGTATTCAGGGCAAACCGAAATCTGTTGGTTAGGTTAGGTTTGAACAGTGACCACAATGCGCGAGCCGAGCGAGCGAAGCGAGCGTGCCGCGGCAGCGGCCGGCGAAGCGCCAGATATTTTTCTTATTACTGAATTATTTATCCTGTGTCATGGCATCTTCAGGCATTTTGGCATCTTCTTTCATCTACCTCATCATGGCAAAGTGGCATAATAAGCTGTCTGCGCACCTACAGATAGAAATCATTCAGGTATCAAAAACAACACGTTTCTAAATTCTGTACTATAAACAAGTATTTTTTAGCTGTCATACCTGACTAGCAGCCGGAAACATGGTCTAAAAATACGTGAAACGTCCGTTAGTTCGGTCAAAAATAGGCAAATCGTCCAATAGTTTAATCAACCATAGCTCAATCGACCGTAGCTGAGTTAACCGTAGGCGAATCGTCCAATATTGATTTCAACCAATAGTTATTATGAACGTAGGCGAAACGTCCAATAGACATTTTGAATAGTAGGTGATTCGATCGTAGTTACATATTGGCAAGGTTTGCCAGCCTTTACTAATTCTACGCCCATTAAGCCGCAGAAAACCCGTGAATTGAATCCCTCTTTTCCGTGGAATTGGAAATCGAATTAAATGGTCTGCATCAAATTCATTAATATATGAATAATTTACTGTCACGCGCTACGAAGTGCGCGCGGGTCAGCTAGTATTAAATATTAACTGTTGTGATGGATTTCCGCAAAGTAACGCCTAGTTCCATTAATTATAAAGAATGTCCAGAATTCAACCGAAAAAGTTAGTTTCGGAGAAATTCGCACTAAAAACCGCCGTTTGTAGCTATTGTTTTTTAGACTATAGCATCGATATACTTCGTATTTTTCATCATGCCAAAGCTTGTGGCATTTTTACATTTTAAATTGAATAACTGTAAACCAAACCTAAGTGAAGTAGTAATCGTAAGTTCCAATCCCGGATGGTTCCCGGAATAAAACAAGCCGAGGAACCTTTTAAAAGTATTTTTTCATCAAAGCCTTAAACTGAACGAGAGAAACCCTCACGTAGCCGAAACTATCAGCAAATATTTCACAAGAACTTGTCGGTTTTACCACAGATACTGTACCAGGATATATTGCGCGAGTACGCCAATATTTATGCTCAAACACACAAACGTGACCATTTCTGCTTGTTTCAACAGAAGAACGATTCCTGCGATCGTATTTAGAAATAAATATGGTGTTTTATAACCCCGCCGAAATGTCTAATATAAGCTATTTATTATACCTACTTTGCTATGTCTATTGTTTTAGCACATTGATTATAATTGATAGTGTTGAAATTCAGTAATTGTAGCCTAAAGTAGCCTAAAATTACTGAATTTCAGGCGTAAAGAATTACATGAGTTTCTTACTCGTTCTTCTCATAGAGGTGCCTTGCGAACGAGCGGTAGAGTGTTAAAATAGAAAAATGTAAAATTAACTTGCAAAAGTGCTCCAATGTAGCCTATTTTAATAAATGAATTTATTTGAGTTTGAGTAACAAACTGCACACGAAGACACATAATTTAGATTTTTTTAATACTCGTACTGTTATTAGTGTTAAGCATTTTTTATTACGTGGGCGAATTGCTCCTATTACTTTAGATACGTCAAATCACAGTACCTAATATGGTATGTTATCAGTGGTTCCAAGCTTCTCGTTTCTTACGGACGTTGAAACCAATTAAACTGTTTGAAGAAAGTTCTCGATCGAATGCACTCCATCCGCCGCCGATGTGAGTTTGCTCCTTACTTCTGTGCTCTTCTCTTCTGTTTCTGATTGTTTGATGTCCATTGACCTCATAGGTTTTTACAAGACTGCGAGAAAGTATCATTTAGACTGGCTTTCGCTCCTGGCTTTGCTTCCGTAACAAAATACTAGGTACTACGAGTACATCAAAAACCTATCCGTGTTTCAAATTTAAACCAAATTCGTTCTGATGTTTGAGCTGTGCGTTGGTCTTTACTAATTTTAGATATTTTTAGGTAAGGTTTGTAATCTATGTATATGTCACAAATTAAATACTTGTTTTTTATCGAACACAATGCAACAAAAATAAAACTACAAAGTGTTAAAATTTTGCATTTTAATCGTTAATAATAAAGGTAAAAAAAGTTTTTTAAGTTAAACGGTTTTATTGTAAACATGTACTAAAAGCTAAAAAACTTTTTTTACCTTTATTATTTTTAGGCTTTTTAGTACAATGTATTCTACTTGTCAAGCCCTTTCATTTGATACCCATATTGATGGGAATGAAAAAAATAGGTTATCCACCATTTTGTAGCGGCGGCCATCTTGGATTTTGATTTTGTATAGTGCACTGTATTCTACTTATCAAGCCCTTTCATTTGATACCCATATTGATGGGATTAAAAAAAATACGTTATCCGCCATTTTGTAGCGGCGGCCATCTTGAATTTACAATAATATTGAATATACATAATTGTATTGTCACCAGAACCAAAGGCGTATACCAAATTTCAGATCAATCGGTTGGCAGGAACAGGGTAAAATTTCAATTACTAAATTTGACCCAAGAAAAATAAAACAAACAGAGTAAGCTAAATAAAACCGTTTAAAAACGAAATGTAGAGGGAGGGTTAAATAATAGAAAATAATAAATGAGAATAATTAACAGACGATTTTTTTTCTTTGTAATTGTAATCTAGATAATTAAGATATTGAAATCAAAATGTCTGCACTAAACGTACATTCTAATACAGCTTCACCTTAATCCAATGTATCACATTGGTTAGTACTTACCTATCAGCCGTAACCAAAGACACAGTTTTTCACTCAATTAACCCCGGTCTCCTCCGTCGAGGGGAGAGTGGGTAAAACCTGCGAGCTCGGTTTGCGGTGCACTCACGAGCTTACGAGAATCTTCCCGATTTTATTTAACTACAAAAAATAAATACCGATTGTTTCGTTTTTCCATTTACCTTTTAACAAATGAAAATAAAAAATTGAAAAATTTTGACAGACTTCGGAGATCGTTATTATATTATTATCCTTGTGTAGTTTTAGGACAAGTTATTATAATTAATTTGGACAGGTAGCAAACATATAAGTTCGTAATTAATGTGAAAGTTTATATGGTTATATACGTTTGTTCGTTTCGTCTAATCGTCTCGTCTCGTGTAGATAACAAGTGAATTAAATTAAAAATTTAAAAAACCCCCAACGCAATACGTAATTCACCATTTTGTGGTGGCGGCCATCTTGGATTTTAAATTTTATAGAATGGGTTGTATTCTACTTGTTAAGCCCTTTCATTTGATACCCATATTACGTGGAAAAAAAGTAATCCGCCATTTTGTAGCGGTGGCCATCTTGGACCGATTTCCACCAAACATGACTAAGAACACTCTCGACTAACTTTACTTTCAAACAAAAAAAAAACTAAATAAAAATCCGTTCATCCGTTTGGGAGCTACGATGCCACAGACAGACACACACACAGACAGACAGACAGACACGTCAAACTTATAACACTCCGTCGTTTTTGCTTCTTATAGCCACTTTTCTTATTGTTGGTTATTTTTATCATTACAAACTTTCCTCACCTCTAAAATATTATTGAAGTACAATCACAGTAAGAACCAAATAACACAAAATAACATTTCCCATTTTCCTTGAAAGCCTTTGTTTGTCCTCTCGTAGTTTTATTTCTCGATCGGAAACAAAACTGTCGATTTCGTTCCTTCAGACAGTTTTACACGAGTTAAACATTAAATGCTCGCTTTTATTTGGTTTTAAGTTTAAGTATCTTTGAGTACTTTTAAAATTGATTTATTTGAAAAAAATATACGTTAAAAATAGACGGAAAGAATCCTTAGTGCTGGCAAATCGAATATCTGCGTTATCTTTTAACGTCGATATCTTCGAAACTAATTAAGTTATCTTTAAGTAATCTTTACTAGTTTTATTTAAACCTCTACCTGTTATACTGAGTTATGAAGTTGTGAACTATTGTTGGGTATTTCCCAATAAAGAAGATAATTTTCATCCCAGTATCATTCTCGTGAAACCACTTCTATTTTTGGTGAGGTAAAGACTCCAAAGCTTGCAAACTTTTACACTTAATCCGACTCAACTTTATAAAAGCGCTTCAAAAAAAGTACTTTCATAATCCCGCCAAAGTACCAAGATATTCGCTAACAATCTCATATCGGTTAGTGCGCCGTACAATCAAGTTTAATGCCGCACCAAATTGCACCTTAAATCTATCGTCTTAGAGTGGTTTCTCGAGTGACACACCTTGATAGTTTAATTTCATGTCGGCGATTTATTTTCTTGATGCGTTGAGATGTTTCTTTGTTATCGAGCTCGTAATAAAGGAAAATAGTCAGGTATTATTTTTGTGCCTACAGAAGGTTTAATAGATCAATTTGGTTTAATAGATAGAGATCTCGAAAATGTGGCTTTATTCGGAGTTTTTATGAAGAGTAAAATGAGATGGATCAAGATTTATGTTGGGTTATTAGTTTGTATGTATGTAACAACTTTTTATATGGCTCTGCGCAATTAAATAACTTGTCAACATTTTTTCCCAATTAGGAGTAATCTGTTTCCCAAAGAATAATAGTTGTTTTAAAATTTCACTTGATCTTTCTTCTTACTTAAAGGTTTCAATTTTTACTGCTAATAGCCAATGGTCAACATTTTTCCAACGAAGAGATTTTCCCAACAAACAATATTATTTTTATAATACTCAATTTCTCTTCTAGCTCAATTTGTAGCAGTTTATATACTACGAATTATTAATAATCCTTATTGTCTACGGGCAATGGCCAGTGATGGTCTAAGAACTAACAAGTAATAAATCGAAACCTATCGGGTATTATCACGGGGTAGTTTCTTGAATGACAGTTACAGAGCGTTGGTGCAATACCACCATTGTGGTCAACAATGAAGTAAACGTAAGGTGAAGTTTACGTTACCGTAAACGTGACCTCTAAATGATCATAAAATCATATATTTACCTGCCTGTCATATGGGTTAATCATACCTTACTCCTGTATGTTAATGTTATGGAAATCAAAATTACCATAAAAATGAAAAAACAAAACACTCCCGCCACTAATCACGACAAAGAATTAAACGTTTATAAACGAAGGCTGAACTGTTTTATATTCCGTTCAGAAATCCGATGTTTTCGGAAAAGGGTCGGTTATTTTTTAAAAGGGCTCATTCCGTCAATTTGGAGTAAATCCGCGGGGTCCCTTGTAATTATATTATGCAGATTTGTCTCCCGCGACTAAACGGTCGCTGTAAAGGGTTTTTATTAAAGCCTTGTGATTGTGGCCAATTAATGAAGGCTAATGCAATAATTCCGACCTCTATTCAAAAAGAAATGTATAATTTTCGTCACGACCAACAAACCTAAGAACTTGGTCAATGTATCGTGGGACTAAAATGTTGGCTTATTGAATATCTGACCCCACGAAGAAGTATTGCCATCCAACGAGGCAATGCTGCCAGCATTCTGGGCACGCTGCCATCTGACAGTGGTTTGGAGCATGCGGATTGTCTGTAGCCGATCTGTAGGTTATTTAAGTTCATAATTGTTGGTGTAATAATATTGTTTCCTTGTTTTTCTCAAATATAGGCAGGTACCAGGTACATGCCATAAAAACAAACCCAATACTTATAAAAATGTTCATGTCCTGTTTTCTTGCCGCTGCTGGTCCCTCGGCCCCGGCGCATAATGTAATTAGCTCGCGTTGTTTTCACATTTTCCGTTATTTTCTTTTCCATCGCTTGTTTCATTAGAACGCCTGCATTCGCGTCCTCATAAAAATGTAAATGGACTCGAGCCAGGGGAGATGGACGCTTCGCTAATTATTTTGAATGGTGTACTGCATTTATGTTTTGTGATTTCGGTCGGGAATCATTTATTTGAGTGCCTTCAATGCTTTTAGAAAGAATTAAGTTTCTTCAGTAGGAAAGCTTTACTGTAGTTAACTTTTGCTTTAAATGTTGTTCTATGAATCATTTTCAATCATAATAATCTCTGTGAGTTTCTTGACCGTTCTTCGCTATTATAGTAAATAGGCAACAGTTTAAAATAAAACCGGTCAAGTACGAGTAGGACTCGAGCACCGAGGGTTCCGTACAAACCTACGGGTTTCTACGGAACCCTAAGGAAAAGTGGGTATAATATTATGTACTGAAGGTTTTGATTCCCTTGCGAGTACTTGTGAGTTTGAAAATATGCGGCTAAAATTGCTGTTTCTTTTGATTGCGTTGAAATAGAGGTTTGATTTTTTTACAGCTTAAAGTTATTATAAAGCTGAGTATTTGGAATGAATTTAAATTTAATACCTGTACGCGTTCTTGAGGAAAGGGGTAGTAAAACAAAATTATTAAAAATATTTTTTTATATGATGTAACTAAAAATTTACAGTTTTCGCAATTTTTCCTGTGCTTGTGATTTAAGACGTTGCTGCGTACCAAATTTCAAGATTCTGAGTTAACGGCAAGTACCCTGTAGGTTTTGATTCCCTTGAGAGTAGTCGCGAGTTAAAAAATACGGCTAAAATTACTGTTTCTTTTGAATGCGTTGACATAGAGGTTTGATTTTATTACAGTTTAAAGGTATTATAGTCTTGAGTATTTGATATGAATTTCAATTTAATACGTTTACGCGTTCATGAGAAATAAGGTAGTAAGTATGAAATTAATAAAAATATTTTTTTATATGATGTAACTAAAAATGTACAGATTTCGTAATTTTTCCTTTATCTGTGCTCTAAGGAGTTGCTTCGTGCCAATTTTCAAGATTCTAAAATCACGGCAAGTACCCTGTAGGTTTTGATTTTTTGAGAGTAGTTGCGAGTTTAAAATTGCGACTAAAATTGCGGTTTCTTTTGAATGCGTTGACATAGAGGTTTGATTTTATTACAGTTTAAAGGTATTATAGACTTAAGTATTTGATATGAATTTCAATTTAATACGTCTACGCGTTCATGAGAAAAGGGGTAGTAGGTATAAAATTATTCAAAATATTTTTTTCATATGATGCAAATAAAAATTTATAGTTTTCGCAATTTTTCCTTTATCTGTGCTCTAAGGAGTTACTTCGTGCCAAATTTCAAGATTCTGAGTTCACGGGAAGTGCCCCGTAGGTTTTGATTTATTTGGTAATGTCGAAAATTTGCTGAAATTTGTGACATATTCGACTATATCTTTTGATTGCGTTGGCCTAGAAGTTTGAAATTTTCACAGCTCTAAGAGGCAATGGACCTTAGTATTTCCTATAAATTTCAGTTTGTTAGCTCCACGCGTTCCTGAGAAAAAGGGTCTTGACAGACAGACAGACAGACGGACGGACAACAAAGTGATCCTATAAGGGTTCCGTTTTTTCCTTTTGAGGTACGGAACCCTAAAAATAATAATATTACTCTGTAACAATTTACTTTAGGTTGCTGTTATTAGAGCTTATTTGAATAAATGCATTTAAGGTAGAGTATGATTTTCTAACAATTAAAGATCCACGAAAATTAAAAACTTACTCATAGCATTGTACCTAAATAAATTCAACAAATCAATCTAGACAAAAAATCTAACAAAGAATTTTTAATAAAATATATCGGGTAATTTCCCATCAAAGCAAAAACTACCCGACGCAGAAGAAGACCAATTACTAGAGGCTTGCTACTCGGTTACTGCGGCGGACTCCCGAAGGAGCTCTGTCCGACGTAGCTTTTTACTAAAACGCGCTAAAGGAACGGAAATGAGCTTAAAGTTTATCACCAACTACCAACGAAATATACGCTCAGGACTTCCGATTGCAACAACTAGAATTTTGTGTTACGTAACGTTAGAGCTACGTGGTTTGTTTTGAATAAAGCTACTTTTGTTTATTTGCCGTGTTGTTAGCTCCTAAGAGACTGATATTATAGCCACAAAAATTTCATTAGTATGACATAATATATCAAAAAAATAGGAACATAATATTACAAATACAATATATGAATAGTACATAATATGTGTTAATATTAGAGTATGTTAGGATATTTTTATTTTTATGTTAAGACTATCGCCTACGTCTGTAATATTGTCGAAGCGGTGTCAATCATTATTAACAACGCGACGCGATGTGTCCGACATTTAAAATTTGACTAAATTATAGCTAAGATAGAATATGTAATATAATACAGCTATTTATATATACTTTTTTTTTTTTATTACATACTTTTTAACAGGTAAAATAGCTGGGCGCAATAGTTTTAAACGAAATTGAAATCTAAATTGAGACAAAAGTCGTTGTAATATTTCGTTGAGTCGCGAGCGGAGAGTCGAGCCTCAGTAAAGAAACATACAAAACCAACAAATAGTCGAGGCTTCGCGGGTTTGTACAAGTGAACTTGAGCTGACGTCTCCGCTCTGTCAAGGGCCGAGGAAAGGCGCTGTTTCTACTTACTATGTGTGTACTAGCTTTTAGACACGATAGGTATTCCGTAATTAAAATTTGATTACATTCTATTTGGAAAGCTAACTAAATAAATAGAATGGAATAGAAAACAAATTATTGTAACACCACAAATATACAATGAATCTACTAAAACACAATTTCGTAATTTATGTGTAACTATACACCAACATGTAACTTAATTTAAGTAAAAACAAAACTTACTTAGATATCTGTCTTTATTATAAAATATAGAGTTCCCTACAATTATTTTAAAATTCAATAATTATAAACGCAAAAATCATAAAATAAAACAAATGGTGTCTAACGGACACGGACAATGGATTTTCTAGATTACAATTTAAATTATGTACACATTTAGACATATTTAGATTTAGTTATTAATATTTATATAATAGGTACTTTAATAATTATAATAAAGACAAAATTATTACTAATGTTAACTGTCCTTAACTCAAGGATCGCACCATGAGTACTTGAAGCTAAATGAAACGACAATCTGTTTGAACACTGATATTATATTTTCCCAAGTCTACACACTTTGAGGGTATAATCTCGAATACCAAATTTAGCCTTCGCCCCGCCAAGTTACAAATCTCCCCACCGTTCCCACAGAGTGTTGCTATTACAAAATATATTTTTACCACAGATAATTTCCGAACGATATTTTTCACCACAGATTAAAAACCTTACACTAAACAGATCATAAACTCTGATGTATTTAAATTCTTCTATATTGGGAATTTACCCAATCTAAATGTGTTTTCTCTTCTTTCAGGTAATTTCCGTGGATTATGAACAACACTACTATGCGTTATCATGTAAAGTTTACCTGCATTTTGTAAGTATTTATGCGACAAAAACAACATTATTCTGTTGAAAAACATGAAGAATTAAACTGAATTGGCCCCTTTCAGAGTTCAACTCGATATTACTGAAATAACATGAAATAATTCCAGTGTCTGAAGCTGTGGACACAGGTGGAAAACTCGTTGGAACTAACGCTTAATTTTGGCTAAATTGAAACATTCTTGAATTAATATTGTATTATGAAGGCGGTACTTAAATGTATCTTGCTATTTAATAGTGAAATTCAAAAGAAATTTCATTCAAAAATATTTTTTGTTTAAATTTTCTTTAACAGACAAAATTACATTAGCATTTTAAAAAGAGCTCTGAAGCAAGGCTTGGCTTACTTCACTAAGATCAATAGCCCATCTTGACTTCATATTAACGAATGCGCGAAGTGCAACGCCGGTTTTAAATACCTTATACTCGTTTAATTTATTAAAGAGTTTTAAATGAAAACTAAATAAAGGTAGGGAGACATTAAAGTGAAACACATTCACAAATCTAAAGTAATTCGTGTAAGCAGGCTTAACTCTGCATTACAGGATATGAGGATTGGAGATGGGAAATTAATTTGACTAACACGTACTTTGTTATATTGGCAGACACCACATACCAAAATCAAAGTGAAGCCACACCTAGAACATAATACTTTTGTGAAAACGATCTATGGTTAATAGAAATTGCGGCCGTAGTACAGCTTACAAGAATGTCAAGTTCTAGACAACAAACAAGAGACATTATTATTATTATCAGAGAAATAATATAAGGAATTAGGATTGCTAGTTATTGTCTTAACAATCCCACAGACCGCGGCTCCAGTTTCCATGTATTCATTTGTTACATCTCATTTAGGTAAAATTTTTTTACTTTAATTCTTGCTAAGTAAAAGTATAATTCTTTTGTAGTGTCACTGTGTGGCACAGTGTCAGTTTTGAGGATCACGGCATCTGACCTTGCTATAGTGTCAATCGTAGAGCATGTGATTCAGGAGGCGAGGTAGCTACCTCCTCTCTCCAGTAATTGGTGTAATAAGCCACGAACAGGAGATATTTCTACGTGGAACTGAAATTGTTTAATCCGCCGGGAGATATTGTATTAATTCTACATTCGGACGGAATTCCACTCGTTGGCTGTTAAATAAAACTGGCGGTTCGTTGGAAGCTGTTTGCTTAACTTATTAAACACATAACATTTTTAAAGGTCACGTGAAATTTAATCTACAATTTTAAAGTAACCATTTAGACTTTAGATTAGATTATAATTAATCAAATTTCAAGTCTAGGCCTCTAGAGGTATAGTAGAGGCTGCCTGGACAAGTACAACCTCCTAGCCAGTTATTCATCCGCCAAGCAGTAATGTACAAACACACTCAGTAATGTAAAGTTAATTACTTTTTTTGTACAAAAGTCGCGTTCTATTTCATCTTAAAATATCTCATCAAAAGAAGCCCGCGGTCGAATTATAATACTAAATGCTTCATTAATTCTCAATTAATCCGCAAATTAAGACTCAAATGGAGATTATTCCATCGGCTTAGATGAAATATTGAGCCGGGGGGTGGTTAGAGAATCATTTATTGGTTAATAATGGGAAACAAGCTATGATGCCATAAGCTAGGTTTCAATGTTTAAGGAAACTTTGAGAAGGCTTCTTTGGAATTGGAATCGGCTTTTATTTTATCGGATTATGCAAATATTTATGAGGATTTAAATTTCAAAGTGACTTAATATTTTGTGATGAATAATTTTATTAATAGGTTTGCTATTAACGTACGTAATATAATTGACTAATAAATATACAATTATAATCAAGTTAATAATGCGACAAAACAATGTTATTAATTATGCTAAAATAATAATAAACATATTAAATAGCTCGTTACAAAACCTACGCAAAAATAGATTAATATACAAAATTAATTTACCCATTGGCGGTCTTGACCTAAGCGATGTCTTCCAGACAACCGTACTGGAAGAGGAATGTACAAAACAGAAATCCATACTTGTTTCCTAATACAGTTATTAAAAGTAAAATTCCATACATCTGAAGACATCGTTAAATATATAAATACCTATCGTTAACCTAGTAGGCATAATCTCACCACCTCATTAAAAGGCCCCTAAACCCGACTCCAGAAATAATTGGTCGCCACCAGGAGCGAAAATAAAATGATTTCTTCGCGAAATTATTAGGAAACCCCGTAATCGGGCGAGAATTTGCAACGTCACGTCGCGCCTTCAATCGGAGCCTTATGTATTAAACAGGAGACTTGCGATAAAACAACTCTACAGATAGCATGCTAGGGGTGCCACTACACACTGACCTTTGACCTTACTGACCTTTGACCTTGATATTATTATTTATTGAACTCAAACTCAAAATTCATTTATTCAAATAGGCTACAGTGAAGCACTTTTGCAAGTCAATTTTAGATTTTATTTTAATATTCTACCGCTCGTTCGCAGGGCACCTCTATGAGAAGAACGAGGCACACACTTAATATAAAACTAGCTTATACTCGCGGCTTTACTGGAAAAATACTTTCTTAGCGGATATCTACCTTAAAACCTACCTGTATGCCAAATTTCAACTCAATCCGTCCAGCGGTTTGGGCCGTGCGTTGATAGCTCAGTCAGTCAGTCCCTCTTTCCTTATATATATTTAGAAGATAGAATATAGTGTTAATTCCGTTCTAATTTGTGAGATCAACAAAGCTTAAGAGGAGCAAGGATTGCAAACGATACCCATGCAATTATTATTCATTCCACCTCTAAAAACCCGCCATTCGTATGTGTATGCTCAATCTCAAACTCAAAATTCATTTATTCAAATAGGCTACATTATTGCATGTATGCCTTAAGGATTATTAAGTAACTAATTGTTATTGTTAATTAATGATTACATCATAAATTTGTAACGATATTTTATAGCTAGATGCACGTTAAGACGATATTTGATTAAAAGGAATTTCCAACACACAATAAAAAAAATTAAAGTTCCTCCGATCATCTTTATTGAAGTCTTTTATAATGCTAGTTGGTATAATTATTATTGATTGATGTACAAGCTAATTGGCAGAATCACGGATGTAATCAAAACTTAGTTTTTGCTAATTGGCAAAACACTTTATTTTAGTCTGGTTCTTTTTATATTGCTTATTTACTCTTTAAAAATATCTTGACTAATACAATTTATTTCATGTTATAAATATTATATTAATCATATTAATGAATCTTTAATAGCGGCTGATTTCCATATGGCCTATTGACTATCGCGCACTGTCTATGATTATATTAATTAACCTATATAAATAATTTAAAAAACCTCCTAACTCTGGCACTATGACACTACTACAGTGGCCGTAGCATGACACACGGGATCCCGACGAAACTTCAAAAGTAGAACTGTCACCCCATACATTGTACTTTTGTGATTGTATGGGATGACAGTTGACTTGACAAGTCTACACAGCGTCTGTGCTTGAGGGGTAGGTCCTTCTTAAAGGTCAAAGGTCAACGATTACGAATGGTCGGCTTAGTGTCAACCCTGACAGTGTCAAGTGGTCACAAGTCTCCGGTCGGCGGCGCGGCGGAGGATTATCCTGATTTCTTCATTCCGCAGTCGTTCTTGGATTAGACGCGCGAATTAACTCGCAATAGCCTCCGATCCTGCGCCAAAGAAATAAGGATCGGTTTACACTAACTTATAAAATACAGCTTTATGCAAGACACGGTTTAAAAAGTCTACTGCCATCTTTGATCGCATCTCGAGAAATCGTGGTCAAAAACCAATTGTAGTTATTTATTTAATTGTTGTTAAAGTTCTTTATATCCCATCAAAAACATAAATGTGAAAAGAGAGCCAAGTTCAATATTACGATGTATGTACCTACTCATAGTTACCTATGATTTGGTAGTTGACTTCAACGACAAAAGAAATGAGATCTAAATGGGTGCCAAGTTCAATGGTCAGTCCTGAAAAATATTTACAACATAAAATATTTTATTACAACTTAAAAGATTATTTCTTCTTATCACTTAGAATTAATATTTTTTGAAGCCTAAAGACTGACTTGGCCAGTTCTCATAATATACTAGGTAGGTTCTCTCTTAACTTTAGCTTGATCACTATTAAACGCACTTAATACTAATTAGTGCGCCACCGTCTTTTATCGTGTAAATTAGTCCCCTCCATCCATTGGTTGTCTGGAAGAAATCGCTCTTTAACGAGAAGACCGCCACTTGTACATTGTAATTTTTAATTTTAATTATGTACTTATGTATTTTCTAACATTATGTGGTATACAATAAAGTATCTATTGTCTTATCCCAATGATACTTCGTCGTATGGTACCCATGAGAACTAGCCAAGTCAAACTTTGGGCTTCAAAATAATATTAATTCTAAGTGATAAGAAGAAATAATCTTTTAAGTTGTAATAAAATATTTTATGTTGTAAATATTTTTCAGGACTGACCATTGAACTTGGCACCCATTTAGATCTCATTTCTTTTGTCGTTGAAGTCAACTACCAAATCATAGGTAACTATGAGTAGGTACATACATCGTAATATTGAACTTGGCTCTCTTTTCACATTTATGTTTTTGATGGGATATCATTGCTTTTTGTACAGTACTTTTTAGTATGTAATAGGTTAAAACACTCAGTCATTATAAGATTATAATACCAAATGATTATTTATTGTACCTCCCCCCACCCCACTTCTCCACGGCACGGCCGTCGCACCGCGCACCGTGAGCCTCGCCGTGCTTCGATATACCTATACCTATAATTAATTTAGTACTTATTTATATGTAGCATTCATGTGCACTATTGATTTGAATATTGTACCTTATCAATTGATTTTTAAACAATACTAGTTACTGATAAATTTATCTATATTCACCCAGTTATCTTATACCAACCGCCTACCTGGATGGCAATTTAACTTTTTGAGATCATCTGGAACTGGATTAGAATTTCGAACTAAGGAGTAACCTAACCTAAGCCGACAAGACTTGTAATGACGACGACATGGCGGGGGCACTGCCGTGCCCCCAGATACCGCCACATACCTATAATATTATGACTGTATAGTTATAATACAGTTACAGGTACGTAGGTATCTAAAATGTTTACACCAACTAGCACCTAAGGCGATATACATACCTACATTATTTTTATTGTAAACAATGTTAATATTATTACCTCTATGTTACTGAGCCGCCTTGTGCTGGTGAGTCGATATATTGATAGGTATTTACATAGGATATACAATTGTTACGTAGCGTAGGTACCAGGAACCTATTTTTATTAGTGACTAGCTGTGCCTAGCTGTTTTACCCGCTATACAGTTTGGTACAGTAGTGTATATTATGTTATTCCAGGAGTCTAAGCTATATTTTTTATTATACCAAATTTAAAGTCAATCGGCCCACCAGTTTAGGCGTGAAAAAGTAAAAAAAAAACATGTATCCATACGTACAGTAGGTATAAAGGTATAAAGTTTTTATTTATATTTATAATTATATTAGTAGGAATAGTGGACTCGCGCGCACTTCGTAGTATCTAACGGAAAATAGCCGCCTACACAAAAATTATAGCAACATGCACCATGTATTGCTTTATGCGTTCCTAGGCGTTCCAAACTTTAATATCATACATTTTTAAAAAATTAATAATAATTTAAAATGATATAAAAATACTAGTTTCTGATTTTTCCCTTTGTTACTACGACATTACCTATCGGGATGCCAAATTTCAGCTGTCTAGGTCATCTGGAACTGGGATATTACTTTTGATCTATCCCTCAGTATGTATTAACTTCACCGATTACTGGATGTTTATATCTAAATAACCGTTTGAGCTGTGTTATTGGAATTTGGAACAGAGATATAGTTCGTATATTGTAGTATATGTGCCAAATTTGACTTTTCTATGTGCAATAGTTTTTGTATAACGAGGGTGTAAAAAGTCGTCAAAACGCGCTTTGGACGGTTCGTGTAATATAACACACGGCGCGGTCGCCAGTTCCTTTGCTTGAACTTGGCTTGACTCGCTGCCGCGTGTCTAAATAGTAGGTATTATTGTCCGAACTACGAACATAACATTTTATAAAAGAAAAATATAAAAAAAGATAATTTTGCGTAATAAACTCATCATTTCACATTCAGCACTTTAAAGTTTGAATGCCACTTTCAGCCCATATTCAAATTACTTAAGTGGGTATGGAACAACTTTACATAATAATATTATACAGAACTTGGTATCATCGAGTACAAACCTCTTTAAATTTTATCGTAGGGTTCTGATAGCTTCTTTTGTTGTTTCATACAGGCATTGTAATAATTTAATTAAACAAGGTTAGGGTTTAATTATTATTGGTAAAATTAGAATAATTTATTATCATTATTCGTACAAAAATGACAGATAATGGTAATAATAAGAAAATAATATAGCAACACAGAAAGACACGTCGTTGCTATTAAATTTCGGAAGGCGTTCCAAGCATGGAAAAGGCACACTTCCTGTAATTCCCTTTCTGTAACAAGTATATGGAGTTGGCTATAAAATATTAAGATCTTCGCTTAAAATCAGGCTGTATCGAGATCAAAAAGTATATTATAACCAATGGCAAAATTTATTAAGTGGACAAAAGAAGTGTTATAATTTAATGTATAGCCATACAACTAAATATAAGATTATTTCATCGGCGTGTATGTTTACAGGACGCCAAGGACGTGTGAAGCAGGCGCGTCTTTCAAAGCAATTTCTAAAAAAGATTCGCTTCAAAGGTACGTCTGTAGAGGGCGCCACTTGTTTTGTTTTCCATTCTCTTTGCCACCTATGACGTAGTTTGGGATTCATAAATTTCTCGACATAACTTTAGAACGAAGTCACATCTGAAAAATGTTTTTTTTTTTTATATGGGACTTTTTTCTACGAATAGGTCGTTCTGTGTGTTTTATGCTGATGTTATGATTTTTTTGTTTTTATTTATTTATTTATTTTATTTGTTGACTGTACCTTAGACTATCTTTTCAATTTTTATTTTGCTTTATATTTCTATTCAAGATTTTTGTATTTTTTCTGATTTTTAGCATAATATATAAAAAGGTTTCTCAAGTAGCTTTAATAATTTTACATATATTTTCTCTATGAATTTGGGTTCAAATGTTCCATTTAAAAGAGCAGTTCTCTCCAAATGTTTTCTATAAAATCACATTGGTTGGAACATGCACTTACAATGAATTTCAAATGGAACTTTCTGGATGTTGAATAATGCAGGCGTCGATTGTTCACGAGCTGGTTACACACACCATGAAAAAACACATTTTTTACTAAATTTTATCAAAAATCAATAAGGATTCTAAAGAATTGGATACATTATTATAAATAATTTTACGCAGATTTTTTAAAAGTCATAATAGATAGTAATATTATGCGTTGAGTCTATTGTAAAGAACTTATTCATTTGTGTCTACACTGCTTAATTTTTAACTTTGATCGGTTTCGACTTTCGAGTAAAGTACCTACAGCTACTTCGTTTTTGTATTTTTAATGTTTTTATATTTATGTATGTAGTTAATTTGGAATGTGTGTTACCTAATTTTTATTATTACTCGTATAATTTGTGTTATGGTGTAACTATGTTTTATCTCTTTATAAGTAGCCAATACTATAGCTGTATTAGTATTGAGTAGTTTTCTGTTTTATAGTAATAAGAAATATAATATGAAAATGCATTAAAATTGAGACTTCCTTGAAAATATCGTAAATCAAGCCGCTGCAGAGGTAAGTACGGTATAGAAACGAAGACATAAATGAGCCATTCCACGTCAGTTATATATCATTTAAGTCTCATATATTTCTCCAAAAATTCTTTAGACAATTTATAGGGAGTCTGGGCGTAAATTACCACTGTATTCTTATCTATGGGTCGTTATCAGCACCGCATCATAAACTGCTCAGCACCTCATGGCAACACCGGCCGGGACTCTTTGTTCCTTATCTGGCAACTTTGCGGTTTTACCCCAACTTTGGGGAAATTAACTCGGGTCATTATTAACTCCATTTTATCGATTGTTTACTCAAGTTTTAGGAAATTAAGATCTTAAGTGTTGATTAAGCGATGAACGATTATTTAGATGTTGGTTCGTTAACTTAAATTAAGCTCTTAATTAAGAACTTTGGAAATTGTTATAATTTACCTAGATTTTACTTTTTTCCAAATAATCTGGATATTGCTAGTTTATAGTTAATGCGTACAAAGTCACGTAGATTCTTAACAAAATTCAAATCATTATTAAACTTTAGGCAATGTTGACCATATAATTTTAGCCCTTCACCTGAGGAATTGGAGTCCTTGGATTATCCTTTTTTCTCCATAAAGACATTTGCCTGAAAAAATCTAAAATACAAATTCAACAACTTTTTCAAACATAGAAAATGCAAAATTTACTGAACTAGAGTGGCGTGTCGACAAAAATCAGAATAAATCCGCGATACATCCATGTAAGTCCACAACCGGGCTTCGGGCGAAGTGATCCGGGTTTACGGAAATATTGACTGTAGCCTGTAGGTACTCGTATTTACAGGAGGTGTTTGTTGTGCGCGATGACAGCTCGGTTTACAGAGCTGTGTTGACAGTTGACGGCCGCCGGCGAATGTTTGGGTTGCCATCGAACCGAGACTGAGTTGCCGCGAGACTACTGTTGACAACTTACTGTTGAACGCGTATTTATTGGTAGTTATTGGCGTATGATTTACATTTCAGTCAGTTAATAGGAGTACAATACAATACTCTTTATTACAACCAAAAGATGTCTACAATAGGCGGCCTTATCGCTTAGAGCGATCTCTTCCAGGCAACCAGCTTTGCATGGAGTGTTTGAAACTAAGGAGAAGGGTGTATTTTGGGTTTTTATTTTAATTTAGCGTCTGTACACCTCGAGTTCAAATCTGTGTGTGACAAAATTTTCACCAAGACTCTACGCTGCAGTGCTTTGAAAGGCACGTAAAAAACTATGGGTCCTGGCTGTTCCCTATTAGATACTTAGGAGGCAGTCATTAGTAATGTTGCAGGCCATGTAGTACTCTGAGCAACCTTAATCTAGAACATTCAACCTATATTTGTGATAGTGGGTCATCTGTTAGAGTATAAAACCCCAGATTGATGAAATATTTTGTGATTTACAATCTTTCCTTAGGCCTTCTTCTTCCTACCTGACACCCTAAATTGTATAGGTATCGATATTTTTCCCTGAAATACAGCCTATGTGAACAAAAGCCTTATATCATAACATGTCTTTAACCTGCCGCCAGGAAATCTACCTCAAAGCCTAACCTGTGTGATTAATCTCCCTCGATATTTGATCCGATTACGACCACAAATCACAGCCTACCTACACAGCCTCTACGTAAATATCTACACACGTTAGTAAGGCGTGCATTGGGAGGACCTAATTTACTATAAATAATTTATCTCAAAGCCAAAAACATTCTAATGTAAAATATTACCAAGACTGGACCATATCGCTATATACACACAACCTGTTTTTACAAGCTCTAACTTCATAAACCTTTATAACACTTTAGTCTTCCGTGATTTAAACTCATCTTAATTTTTATTAATTGGGGCTTATCGCGTAGATATTTTAATGTTAGTTTTCCAAAAACAACTCAGCCAAAACGTTGAGGTTGGTTTTATAATGATTTTGTAAAACTAACATTACATTTTTTTTTAATAATAACATGTCTCGACGCTACGCTCTTGCATGTCTTGCGAGTCGGTACAGAATCCCCATGCATGTCCAGCGGCAAGTCTACAGGCTATAGGGAATGTTAATGGGAATCGATTTTCGTTTAAAAATGAATACGGAATTGGAAACGAACCTCTGCTCTCTGTCAATGTCAATGTTTTACGCGCACAGTTTTTGGAAGCAGCGTTTTAAACGGAAAAAGCAAGTAAATGGTGGAAGTTTATTTAACTAAAACTTGTACACACACTTCATTTTACTGGTGGTAGGCTTTGGATATAGCTAGTTATTACCCACTAGACAAAACCGTGTTGCCAAGCGGTCATTACGGCTGTTTTCCGACACGATGTTCTGTGAAGCCAGGGAGGGATTCATCCCGCCTAGGTTAAGTCTGCTACGCTGAACCGATCTAGCTGTAATTCAGCGTAGAGATAGTAAGAGTTACTCTATGGTTGTCAATAAACAAAACTGCACTTAATCCAATAAAAATAATTGCTCGTTTACCGTTTCAATAAAAATGACAATAACAATATCAAATAAGGACCGCGAATATTTTCCGCTGGCCGTTTATTGTGCAAATATGGCAGTTAAATATATTCGGCTTCATAAATACTCGACGAAAGTAAATAGAGCGTTCATAACGAATATGGCGGAAGGGTGCGCAGGGACGGGGTAACCTGCCCGTGGGACAAGATGTAGGTTCACTACTGTAACATCTAGGAAACTAACTGGAAAATTACAATGAAGTGATGACACAATGCCCATGAAAATGAGAGTCGCCGACTTTCACAGATCTAACCTAGGTGGAGACTGTTTTTAATTAAGGGTGTAACATACCTCAAGCTTTGCTTCAAACTTAAAAGGCATTTATTCAAATGGACTACAAAGCAAAATTCCTCTATTGTGTCCTACATGACATCATCATTCATTTGAAATCAGAAGTCAATCTCTTCGAAGCAAATTAATTATATTATATTGTTAGACTCTATCTGATCATTCCGAATTTACCTCTAGGAGAAGAACGGACAAAAAACTCTCACAAATACAAGAAGACACTAAAGAAATCTTTTTTAGTCTAAGATTTAAGCTCAATTATTATTTCATCAAGATGTTAAATTAGTAAAGATTCAAACATATTCAAGATACTAACTTCACTTTTCAAAAGATTTTCAACTCAAGATGGACTTTTTTAATTTTCGCTGCAGACAAAGTTTTAACTTTGTTATGGAAAACTGTAGGGAGAGACGACGAATTTCTTTCCTTAAAAAAATGACAAAAACATTTTGCACTAGAAAAGAAATTCCGAAACACGAATATTTTTACAAATCTTTTTGCTTGTTCTGCGGTTCTCGATTTTTAGACTAGGTTATCGGCGTGTAAACCTTTATGTCCTATGTTCCGCTGTATTCTCGTAGCCTATGCCCCATAAGCCTCGGTTACACTAGTCGAGATATACGAGGGCCGATCTAAATACTTTTTATGTGAATATTCGCGTGCAGGTCCCGTTATAAACTACTATGGGTTTACTATCCTAAAGATGTGATATTAAGATTAGTTTGGTTAAAAAATCTACCAAAACATTATAGGGCAAACATTTTATAGGTATTTGACAAGGATAATATTAGTGAAATAGTTATACTCAGGGTGCGTTGTCATTGATACGAGGCGGAAAAAAAAAAGACTTGGATTGTCCATAAAAGTAGGTGCTTAAATTTTTTGAAATCCCCATCCAAGCTCGGTAATTATTTTACTATTCTTTAGACACACAAATCAAAATACAAATGTTAAAAAGATTTGGTATGTTTAACACGCTCTTTTTCACTCCACATCAATAGTAACTTCCCTCAGTAGGAAAGAGAGATCCCACATTCAAGCTAAGTATATACTTATCTCAGTTGCTAATTTCTCCTCTGATATTACATATGTAATTCCCCTGTAAACATTAGAGGCCCGGCAGAGGCCGCGGATGGGCCGCAGAGTTATCGCTACTTGTACAATAGGAAGGCTATTATCTTTTAGCATATGAATGAGTAAACATGGTTGCTTTAATGAAATGGCAGTTTCAAAGTTAAACGGTTTGAGTTCGGTCGCAGATTCGGCCCTTTTGTGTCTATGAACATTAATAAAATGGACATCTGGTATTTTTTATTCATTATAGGTTTTTCACCACGATCTTCCGTGATGTCAATGGTAGCAGACTAAACCTAGATGGCGGGATAAATCCCTCCCTCTCAATGTCTAATATCTGAACCGATTTAACTGAAATTTTGTTTGTAGATAAGGCCTTAATCAAAGCGTGGTCATATTTTTCAGTGAGTAACTCAAGACATAGTATTTTTTCACACAAAACAAACAAGCAATAATAAATATGGTTTTTATTAAAATAACAAAGAATCGTGAATATGATTTATTTATTGTTGAGTGGTTATAATAATGGTGATGAATATCAGATTGCATTTATTACTGAGAGGAAATTACATTTCGTGATTACAATCAAAACACGGAATTGCTTATTTACGTAATAAGGTATAGATGTAGCTGAGCCAGGATAAATATTTATTATTATAATTATAACGCAACAATTCAAATTCAAAAGCATTTATTTCAATAATTAATAAATATATCAGAAAGGTACAAGCAAATCAATTAGCTATTTTAATTCAATTCGTAAATCTATTTTGATTTTCCTATATTGCTATTCTGTAACATAATTATTTTTCTGATTTAAATGTATTATTTTTATCACAATAAATATGCATTTTCAAATGCATTCTAGTCTTATTCTTCGTAATATTTTTAATTCTTATAATAGTATTATGCCAGCTCCACTTAGCATTATATTGTTCGCGCGAACTGTCATAATATAAAAAATGTCAACAGCACTTTTTAAAGAGATTTTCACGATTTTTTACGCTTTGTAGTTCGCCGGATTACACGTACAAAAAAATCAACAATTTTGTGTAGCTCGTAAAAATAATGTATTGAAGAAATGAGGTCATCCCATGGGGTGGTGTCATCGATGGGAGCATCCTCCATGGCGAGGTTCCGCGCCATCTACCGCGATGGGTTTGTCACGGGGGCCATCGCTCCGTTACGTTGTCATGGCGTTTTTAAGGAAATGCACTAACTTTGATCGAGTTTCACCACTCGACGAAGATTTTGGTCGTATGCTTTTCCTATAATGGATTTTATGAAAATTGGGACGTTTTGATACAAAATTGATGCGTAGATAATTTTATTTTTACTTCATCAACATTTCTTGTCTGGACCTTTTAGTTTTGACGACCTTATTGCTACAGAAAACATCAAGTCTGGAAAAAGCAAAATCAACCAATCGCAACTCTATAAAGATATTTTTAAATAAAAATTAATTTGTACATTGTCCAAAAATTCCTGGCCTGAAAATAAAAATAATTTTACCTGAAATTCCTTTAATCTGACCCTTCCTTTGAAAACTTTCAATCCTTTGAAATATGAAAGAAGTCGCATCATTACCTTTGACTCCATATCTCTGTAATTCTATACTATACAGTGTCAAACATACTCTTGTCTCTTTTTATCAAAAGTATTTTATTATATCTGTCTCGTATGTGTCATCTTTATTTTAAAAATCTACACGAACTAAAGAATATCGTGACGGATTAAATGACTGACACACCTATCAATGCATAGTTTAAAAACAGCTGAAATTATTAAATGTAGGCACATACTTATGTATAAAGTAATCATTAAATAAAAAACATCGTTGAGGTCATGACCGCAGGAAGTGTACCTAAAAGTTTTATCGTTATATAATGTAATTTTTTAATAAATATATCAAAGAAAATAAATTATGTTATTAAACTTTACAAATACGACATAGCTATACTTACTGCTCACGTAATAATTTTGTTGAGATTGTCTCAACCACGATTGCAGAGAGTTCTATTGAGATGGGATTTCTAAGCGGAAGAAGTTGCGAGCGTAAGCTAGTGGCTAAAGAAAGAACTGTAACGAAAACGTAACGAAGTTTAAAAACAATCCCAGCGCCGCTGCCTATTTATATTGTTGTGAGTTTCATTTCTGGTTGTGGCTCACTCACAGGCCAAGAGATATGGCGACATGACAATATTTTATTTTGTGCCCACTTTAACAAATATATTTAATAATATGTTCCATCAACAATTTGTTAATTTAACTTGATATTAATTAATGAGTATATTATAATAGTTAAAATAAAAAATCTCCACTAATATTATAAACGCACAACAATGTTGTATAGTATAATAGTGGTATCAGTCTAATCGATTAAGCTGGAGTATTGTTCGTAGCTTAAACCACAAAAACCTCACAGATTTTTTTCAACAAATTATTATCACACAAGTTCACTGACGTTTTCATTATAAAAAACGCAACCATACTTTGGCTTCAATAATACCACTTTAGAATGATGGTAAATAAATGAAATTGAACTGAAAAACACAATCATTTTTGTAAACATTTTAAATCCTAGTCTGTTATTGGAGACCTAGCGTCTAGCATCTAGATCCAATCTAGGTTCAAGAAATGCGCGTCCCTTTCGAGAGCTAGTTTAAAGATAGCGATCGCGGCAGTGCTCCCGATTTATATCTACTTTAATACTAGATAGGATTGCTCTAAAGGCCTAGGCTATCTGGTCTAGCCTATACGAGACATTTAGGAATCTAGTCATGTGCCTGTAGGTACCCATTGCGACTAGCATTTACCTCTATAATAATATAACCTAACTATATTATATATGCATTAAAATATGTAGTGACATAGATTGTTATATTTTTCATGTTTCGAAAAATAAAAACTTGGTTTTCAAGGGCCCAAAGTAATTATGCGAATGAAAGGACCTTTAAGGGCACCTAAGCTTCTCATATGCAAATTTTCAGCACAATCGGTTCACTAGTGTAGAAGTAACAAACACAGTATCAGTAGAATAAGGAATCGTCTTTTAACATAAATATTGTGAAAGTAAAAGATGCTTAAGTTGTCGAAAACTAAAATAATTATAATGTGTAAACTAAAAACATTATTAAATTAAGAATTAATTTAGCTTTCCAGACAATAAAACAACAGGTAACTCATTTTCTTAAGATTTTTTATAGTAATTCATGCTTTTTTACAAGCTTTATATTACTTTCACCTGTCTGTCTGTCTGTAATCAAATCTTGCAAGTTTAATTTGACCCACTTCCCGGTTTCCAATTGAACTGAAAATTTGCATGCGTGTGTAAATCGGATGACAATGCAATATTTTTATGACATCGAGCTGATCTGATGATGGAGCTGGAAGGTGGCTATAGGAACTCTGTCATTTAACAACGCAACCCCATCGAGTTTGGGCTCATTTGATTCGTCTTGACGAGTACTATATGATGCAAAATGATAACAATAATTAAAGCTTGTTTTTAAAAAGTATTTTTTAAATTTCACTTGTTCATATCTATTCGTTTACTGTTACAATTTAAAAAAAAACTTAAAATAACCGACAAAGGGAGGCTGTATTGAAAGAAGCAAGTTGAAGGACCCTGTAGACATACTGTGATCGGGACCGGAAGTGCGACACGCTACGAGCGTGGAGGCTCTTCCGGTGTCATGGCGGATGTTACTCTCATGTACTCCTGGTGTTATTATAGGTAGGAGTGGTTAGTTAGAATAAGGTTCATAGTTTACATCGATTTACGAAGTTCTTGAATCTTTTATAGATGTAAGAGATAATAATTATTATGGGAAATGGATTTTGGGCTTTGAATTGTAATATTTTCTAATAATTATTATTCAAAAGAATCAAAATATAATTAATGCATATTTTAAACCTTTAAAAGTTTAATATATTTAGATATTGTTACACTCGTACCAAGGTACATAAAAAAGCACTGAGAAATATGTAGCACACAACCTTTTCCTTTTAAAAATCAAAACTTGCACTTCCTTAATGTTACCTCTAAGTCATGAAGATAGAAATATAATTTAATTTCGGCTTTATAACAATTTGATTTAATGGAAATCCGATATTGGAGTCGCGGCTTCTGAGAAGATTAAGGCGATTTCATATTTAAAAGGCTTTCAGTTCCTTTCCCTTTCCTTTATCCAATAGTAAAAATAAAACAAATTATAACAAAAACGTTTACATGGAAATAATACAAAAATGTATTAAAATTCTATTAAAAAACAAGTGAAATTAAATAAAAACTTTTTAAAAACAAGCTTTTATTAATATTACCATCTAGCACCACATCGTCAAGACGAATCAAATGAGCCCAAACTCGATGGGGTTGCATCGATTAATTACGTAGTTCTTATAGCCACCTTCCTGCTCCATCATCAGACCAGCTCCATGTCATAATAATATTGTATTGTCATCCGATTTGAATGAATAGTTTATTTGTATAAATTATAAATACAGGTATTAATAAGGTCTTAAAAATATAGTATACATAGTTCATTCCGTATTTGACAATGATGTAATGTCGTGTGATTTATACATGGATGCCAAATTTCAGCTCAACCTGAAATCGGGAAGTGTATCAAATTAAACTTCTAAGATTTGATTACAGATAGACAGAAAGACAGCAGACAGGTGAAAGTAAATAAAAACTTGAAAGAAAATTTAAATGTTTAAAATTGAGTGTCCAATTGTATTAAAAATAATTAAAATGAATGTCCTATAGTAAATCGTAGCACGAGCTACGCGTGGTCTACGCTCGTAGCACTGCTACGAGACCGCGTAGCATTAGCGTTATGTTTGGCTTTCAGGTGATTTTTCATCATTTTCTTGTGTTCTATAGACTTTATTAGTACGTGACTAGATTTAAAATATGTCTTTATACGAATTTTTTTTTTGTTTAATAAAACAAGATATACGCGTCACAAATACATTATTACAGTGCGTTAGGTCAAAAATTCAAATATAAACAAAATTCTTTTTTTTTATTATGTGTTGTGACGTGAAGGTACACACTGTAGTGTTGTTATAGCCCAATGCGTAAAAATGTACTGATAATACAATACAATAATACTTTATTGCAAACCTGGTTACAAGAAATTGTTTCATTAGAAGACAATACACATAAAGATAAAGGTATACAATCGGCGGTCTTATCGCATAGAGCAATCTCTTACAGACAACCTGGTTGGAAGGAATGTACTTATATTTTAAAAATGTTTTCTTAACGTTTATATTTTAATCAAAATGGCTAATAACTAATGGATTACAAGCCTTAATGTTTCCGTCAGATAAACTAATATTAAAAATACCACAACACTAATAAGCGACATAGTTTCAAATCCCCATAAACCTCAAACGAGTCATAAAACATGTGCTATAACATACATACATACACATGTGTTGTTGTTCTAACAGGATTTATACAGGGATCGACTTCACTTTATAGTGTCAGTATTACTATACTACCACCAGTGGGCACTAGGTACTGTGCCCACTGGTTTAACACGCTGAATAAAGCCTTTTTTTTGTGAATATCTAAATAGGCATGTGGACAGAAAAAATTTTTTTTGTCCATAATGTAGATTTAAAAAAAATATTGGACACGTATTTTTATTCTTGTAAATTTAATGAAAAATGAGTAAGTTACAGCGCCTTAAAGTTGCGGAGAAGGGGGTAATGACGTCACGCCTCAGTACGATTTGTACTGAGGTGTGACGTAGTGTTTCTCCCCCCATAATTTTAGATTCCTTATATCTCAGTCAAATTCAATGATATTGACAAACAAAAAAATACGTATCGAATATTTTTTTATTATTTTAATTACGGACTAATAACATTTAAAAAATGTTAGCCTTGTCATCACGCCTATTTTATTGAATAGTTATTATATGCCTGCTGTAAGCAAGTAATACAGGCTTAGACTCCTGAAGAAGATCATAAATGTCCGAAACCTTATTTGAGATATTTTAAACATTATAATATACTAGTTTTACCGTTTTGTAGTTTTAATCATAAAAAAATAAGGATAATAAGGGCTTAATCAAATCATGACTTCAAAATACTTCAGCAACAAACAACTCTCAAATATTTAATTAAATAGGTATAACAACTTAAGACTGTCCGTTAGTCAGTGATATAATAAGCTATTGTTTAACGTAGAGTTTAATTAACTGGATAGTTAAAGTTAACTCGACGCTGACACCGGGACGCTTTCTTTGATTTCAATTACATTTTTTTTAGTTCATTTAAACTTATCTCTTCAGGGCGATGGGATTTCAAAAACGTGCAATCACACATTTAAAAAGAAACAATTTATAATATAATAATATTCGTGATTTTACTTGCAATAAGAAATCCATTCTAAGCTAGATGTGATTTTTTAATCTACTTCTGTGCCAAATTTTAAAGAGCTGCTCAAACTCAAACTCAAAATTAATTTATTCCAATAAGCTACAATGGAGCACTTTTGCAAGTCAATTTTACATTATATTTTAATATTCTACCTTTCATTTGCAAGGCACCTCTATGAGAAGAACGAGCAAGAAACTGCGCGTTGATTGATCAGGCAGTCAACCAGTCACGTTTTCTTTTTATATATTAAGATTTGGAAGTGTTCATTTATAAAGAAGTGAAGATAAGAGAATAAGAATGGATTTTCTATTTTTTTCCTACAGGAAAAAAGAAAAAGAAAAAAAAAAAAAAAACAAAAAAAAAGATCTTAAAAGATTATTTCTTCTTATTACTTAGAATTAATATTATTTTGAAGCCTAAAGACTGACTTGGCCAGTTCTCATAATATACTAGGTAGGTACTCTCTTAACTTTAGCTTGATCACTATTAAACGCACTTAATGCTAATTAGTGCGCCACCGTCTTTTATCGTGTAAATTAGTCCCCTCCATCCATTGGTTGTCTGGAAGAAATCGCTCTTTAACGATAAGACCGCCACTTGTACATTGTAATTTTTAATTTTAATTATGTACCTATATGTATTTTCTGTAACATTATGTGGTGTACAATAAAGTATCTATTGTCCTATCTTAATGATACTTCGTCGTATGGTACCCATGAGAACTAGCCAAGTCAAACTTTGGGCTTCAAAATAATATTAATTCTAAGTAATAAGAAGAAATAATCTTTTAAGTTGTAATAAAATACTTTATGTTGTTGTAAATATTTTTCAGGACTGACCATAGAACTTGGCACCCATTTAGATCTCACTTCTTTTGTCGTTGAAGTCAACTACTAAATCATATGTAACTATGAGTACATACATCGTAATATTGAACTTGGCTCTATTTTCACATTTATGTTTTTGATGGGATATCATTGCTTTTTGTACAGTACTTTTTAGTATGTAATAGGTTTAAGACACCCATTCATAATAAGATTAATACCAAATGATTATTTTATTGCACCTCCCCCCACCCCACTGCTCCATGGCACGGCCGTCGCACCGCGCACCGCGCCCCGTGAGCCTCGCCGTGCTTCGATATACCTATACCTATAATTAATTTAGTACTTATTTATATATAGCATTTATGTGCACTATTGATTTGAATATTGTACCTAATCAATTGATTTTTAAACAATACTAGTTACTGATAAATTTATCTATATTCACCCAGCTATCTTATACCTACTGCCTACCTGGATGGAAATTTAACTTTTTAGATCATCTGGAACTGGATTAGAATTTCGATCAAAAGAAACCTAAGCCGACAAGACTTGTAATGACGACGACTTGGCGGGGGCACTGCCGTGCCCCCAGATACCGCCACATACCTATAATATTATGACTATACGTTACAGGTACGTAGGTATCTAAAATGTTTACACCAACTAGCACCTAAGGCGATTTACATACATTATTTTTATTGTAAACAATGTTAATTTTTTTTTTTTTATGTTTTGAAGTAGAAGACGAGCAAGACGCTCTCCTGAAGTTAAGAGATAACGGCTGCCCATAATCAGTACAGTGTTACCTAGGATTTCACAATTATGTGAAATTCTAGGAGCACTGCACCAACGCTTCTTACTCAAGAGTCATGAGATGTTAAGACTCTTTAGCCCAGTAATTTCACTAGCTACAGTGCCCTCCTACCGGAGCACAGTGATATTTGCACATCACTGCTCAGGCGGTAGAATAACTGGCACTGTTGGGGTACCCACCTAGACGACCTCCTGCAAAGGAAGTCTACCCCCGGTAAAATTAATATTATTACCTCTATGTTACTGAGCCGCCTTGTGCTGGTGAGTCGATATATTGATAGGTATTTACATAGGATATACAATATACAGTTGTTACGTAGGTACCAGGAACCTATTTTTATTAGTGACTAGCTGTGCCTAGCTGTTTTACCCGCTATACAGTTTGGTACAGTAGTGTATATTATGTTATTCCAGGGGTCTAAGCTATATTTTTTATTATACCAAATTTAAAGTCAATCGGCCCACCCGTTTAGGCGTGAAAAAGTAACATATTATATCCATACGTACAGTAGGTATAAAGTTGGAATTTTTATATTTATATTTATAATTATATTAGTAGGAATAGTGGACTCGCGCGCACTTCGTAGTATCTAACAGAAAATAGCCGCCTACACAAAAATTATAGCAACATGCAACATGTATTGCTTTATGCGTTCCTAGGCGTCCCAAACTTTAATATCATACATTTTTAAAAAAATAATAATAATTTAAAATGATAAAAAAATACTAGTTTCTGATTTTTCCCTTTGTTACTACGACATCACCTATCGGGATGCCAAATTTCAGCTTTCTAGGTCATCTGGAACTGGGATATTACTTTTGATCTATCCCTCAGTATGTATTAACTTCACCGATTACTGGATGTTTATATCTAAATAACCGTTTGAGCTGTGTTATTGGAATTTGGAACAGAGATATAGTTCGTATATTTAAGTATATGTGCTAAATTTGACTTGTCTATGTGTAATAGTTTTTGTATAACGAGGGTGTAAAAAGTCGTCAAAACGCGCTTTGGACGGTTCGTGTAATATAACACACGGCGCGGTCGCCAGTTCCTTTGCTTGAACTTGGCTTGACTCGCTGCCGCGTGTCTAGATAAATGTTGCAAATAAATAATGAATGAATCGCGCCGTCAACAAGTTTGCTTCAATTTATTGGAAGGAGTCGTAAACTTTGGACAAGTTTACAATCTACAACAAATAATAAATGTTTGTTTGTTTTTTTTTATCTGGGGGCACGGTAGTGCCCCCGCCAAGTCGAGCGCGAAGCAAGCACTGCCGTACCATCTTTACAGGAACCATTTCGTCGCATTTTCAGGCCCCTATTTGAGAACCTCTGAATAAGACCAGAACACAGAAATTTTCGTATTCCAGTAAGCTATAATTACATACTTAAAATCCAAAATTTCAAGTCTGTAGGTCATTAAGTTCCGAAGTTAAGCGAAAGCAAAGTTTCGCATTTTCGACACTCACTCACTCATGATCATCAAAATAGAACTAGTACTTCCCATAAACTCAGAGAGCTGAAATTTGGTACATACTTAGAATTTATTGTATAAGCCATAGGAAAACTAAAAAAACATGCAATTTCGGTCTCGTTTTCGAGATAATTCATCTGCATAAATAACTTTGTAATCTCATATAAATGTATAGGATTACAAAGTTACATTTGCAGTCAATGGTTAAAATTGTGTAATATCCAACTTATTAATTCAAAATATATTTAAGGCATAGTATATGTATATGTGAGTGTGTATATGTGTCGTAAATCGTCAGTTATGATCAGGCGATATCTAGCGTGGCCAACTAAAATAAGAGCCCAACCAAACTATTAGAAGAGATCGACATACCGCCTTTACTACAAGCTTTTATTTACTTTCACCTGTCGGTCTGTCTGTCTGTAATTAAATCTTGCAAGTTTAATTAGGCCCACTTCCCGGTATAATATTATGATGCATTGGACTAAGAGTGAACGCACACGTATCTAGATGGCGCTGACTGTATTTTAAAACGCGCTTACGGTTTGTATTTCTGATAACCTTATAATATAGCGTTTCTACAAAAATAAGTGAAATCCCACCAAAAACATTCTGTAAATAACTAGCCAAGTCTCGATGGAGCTGCTTGTTTATCTCTAAAAAGTAATGAAATCTAGACAAAGTCGTGCCAAGTATAAGGTTCCTTACTGCGATTTCTTTATTATTATAGTTAATGTTGTGTGACTTGGCCGTTGAAGGGTAGACAAGGGTATTATACCAGGTGCTCCATGACACTATTGCACCAATCTGTCCGCTACCCATTCGCGATAGAAAATTTCCACTTGGAAAACGTTGATTGGATAACCAGTCAATTGTAGGCTTGATAAAGCTGCGTATTTCAATAATACTTATGTTTAGGCGATCCAAGTGTCATGGAGCATCTGGTTTTGTACCCTTGTGTACCCTTCAACGGCCAAGTCACACAACATTAACTATAATAATAAAGAAATCGCAGTAAGGAACCTTATACTTGGCACGACTTTGTCTAGATTTCATTACTTTTTAGAGATAAACAAGCAGCTCCATCGAGACTTGGCTAGTTTTTTACAGAATGTTTTTGGTGGGATATACTTTTACGGGAACTTTTATTCATTAATGGGATTATTTATGATAAACGTTGGGGTCTTTTTGTACCCATTACCTAATTATATTACTAACTATCCTTAGTACAACAAAAAATTACGACATAATGTTCTAGTTTTTTTTAAATTAGATTTTATGATTTGCATAGTTACGAATGTTTTTTTTTAGCTATGTGTGTAGTAGTTTTAGAGTGCTTTAATTGTATTTTGGGTCTTTTAATCTTCCTATTGTAATGGAGTAATATAATATACATAATATTATATTATGTATGTCGTATGTGTATGTATTACGTATACCTAAGCGTTGGAATCAAATTATTTTGCCTATTACTAATGTTTCAAATATTTACGAACTGTTTTAACAAAATGGTGATATTATTTACTGTTGCTTTTAAATCGTGCAAAGATCAGCAGTTACTGGCTTATTCATAGCCACTGAGTTTCATGTCCACTTAATGTAGGTACATTTCTTGCTTAAATCTCTTTATTTAAGCAAGAAATATGAGTAAAATGTATAAAACGTAGTGACGTTGAACGTAGAACGTAGTGTGACATTAAAGTTGGTATCAAACTTAGTGGCTGTGAATTGGTCAAAAGCCCTGCTGTAGCGGCTAGCTTAGCTCAAGACTCGAGGGGTTGTAAGTAGATGAATATTAGTATATTAATATAATACAATTGTTGCAGGGGACACAATATGTCCGAGCGGCATGTTCCGGTGTCCGGAGGGCAAGTGTATCCCGGCGCTGTGGGTCTGCAACTATCAGAAGGACTGTGACAAGGGAGAGGATGAGTTCCAGTCGTGTCGTGAGTATTATTGTTTATGTATCCTGCTCAAAACATCTGGGATGTTCTAGAACAAGCCCATATTATTATCTTCTAATGTAATACATTATTATTATTAAAAGCTTTTATTTACTTTCACTTGTCCGTTGTCTGTCTGTCTGTCGGTATGTCTGTCTGTAATCAAATCTTTCAAGTTAAATTTGATCTGCTTCTCGGTTTCTGATTTAGCTGAAATTTTGTATGCATGTATAATGTATAAATTGTCTCAGTCTAGGGCTATATATTTCCAATTTTCGGTATGTCAGTCGAGGCCATCCCGACACAAGTGATTAAACTCAAACATTACTATTACAAATAGTTCGGTAATTGTTTAATCACTAAATTTGAAGTGGGATGTACTAGGTATAGTACTCACGACAATTATTTGTTGAGATATCTCAACTACAGTTACGGAGTCTGGATAAATTAAATAGACGTGAGTACCATCGGTCTTTTTGGAATTAGTATTTTTGGTTTCAAGAACTGGTCATAAATAGGTAAATGCTTATCTTAAGAATTAATTGGCCTAATAATAAAAATCTACGTACATACCAATATAATGTATCAGTACAATTAATATGCGACTACATTTCCAACGTCGCGTCGATCAATACATTGTTACAAAATTCTTCTCTCTTCGTAAACTATAAAACTTTATAAAGACGTGAGAGAGGTGAGAGGTCCTACACCCCGGAGTCAGTCAGTCAGTCACGTACTAACGTTACTGTCTGTCTTCTGTCGGACATCGCACACATGAGAGAGAGGTTTTATTTCTACTGAGGAATAACATTACTAGAGGTACCAAATGTTAGACTCAATTTAACCAAAGTTAATTTTGTATGGTATTTTTTAACACTTTGGTATATTAATTTTATCATATTATATGCTATGATTTATTTGGCTTTTATGTGATTTCTAGGTACTAAAATTTAAACTTTTCTTATAACAAAATCCGTATACTTTATTAGTAGGTATTAGTTTAGTTTTCAAAATGTAAGTACTAATTAATAAGAGCTTTACGAAATACCTCGACAACTTTATAAGCATATTTTTTATGCATTTTATGCAAACACAAAGCGCCAAAACCTTTATAAAATAAACGTTTTCTCCTCGCTCTTGTAAGTGTGCAGCGGATTATTGGCGCATCGTATAAGGGCAACCGCACACGGGCTCAAAGCTCCGAGCACACCGAGCACACCGCACACGAGCGGAGCAAGCCGAGGCATTACCCTGGGGCCGCGCTGAATACCTAATGTATATATACCTACCTAATGTAGCTCGAGACTTTTTACCAAGCGAAAATGGTTAAAAGATAGTTTTAGTCAGACATTTTTGGCTTTGGTGCAAAAAGCAAAATATATTTTACAAAAATACAAAGTACGTAAGTTAGTAAAATGAACAAGGATCTTACACCAAAATTAAATAATATTATCAGGTATCCATTCCCAGGTTTGCTGTATGAAAATGCCTAGTGCGATAAGGTTACCAAATTTTGACTTAGCATCTATGATATATAGCTCATTAAGTTTTATTGTATTTATTTAGGATGCAGTAAATATATTATTCTTTCCCATTATATTTATATTATATTATTGCCCTTTATAATGCCACTTAAGTTGCGTGCATTTTAATTTTTTTATTTTAATCAGTCTGCGAATTTAACCGGATTGTAAATTATAATAAAGTTTAATTTAAACAAGGCTAAAAATAGCAGTAAAGTGGAGATAATCCCGAGAGAGGCAGTTAATTATAACACGAGCGCAACGAACCACTCGCAGCTAAACGTCGGCGATCCATCGTCACCCGCTACTATGGCGACATCGTAGAGTCGCGTGTAGAGAAACTAAGCCGAGCGAGACGAAAATAATCTCTTACGTAGACAACGAGATAGAAAAGGAAAGCGAATCTGTTATTACTGTGACTGTTTTTGGTTGACAGGTTTGTTGCAAACGTACCTAGCGCCTCTGCATTTACTTGTCCGTCAAGGAACCGAACTGAAGACCGAATAGTCAAAAATTTTTGAAATGACGTGAAACAGCATATCAAGTCGTATCAACTTAATACACCATTTCATAAAATTTTGACAATTCGGTCTTCGGTTCGGGTTCCTGACAGTTAAGTTAATAGCCCTGCAGATTTTAATTTTTGACAATTCAAAATTGGTCAGGCGTTTTCGGAATGTCTGTTTATCTACGCAGAAGTATATTCTAGATCTATGGTTGACACTAAAAACAGGATGAAAAGAAAAATAATGTAGTGGACATTATAGTTTTTGCAAACACTGGAGGACAATGGACAATGGAGAGGAACTTAATATTTTGTTGTTTAGGTCCTCTTACTGATTTTTGACCGAACAAAGCGAATTCTTGAAGTGAGCGAAATTCCACAACCTGTATGTAAATAACGACAATAACTTCTGAACTGAAGATTGTAGATGCGATTTTGAAAATTTAATAGCGAATAAATTAAGATTCTTAAATTAGTGCAATCGTCAAATTTATCCACGAAACTAATTTAAATAGTTGCCAAGTATAATTTTGTAGCGAATTACAAAGTAAAATGTTTTAAAAAGCATTTTTCGTAGTTTTGTTCGTTTCATTGCACATTTTGCGCCATGCACAGAAGTGAAAGAGAGGCGCCCGAGGGAGTTCCGAGGCGGAACCTTTTGTCCATCTCCGCTGAACAAAGGCTCTCAAATATGTTAGTTGTTGCCAACATACGGCTGTTAATGTTTGTGCATTCTTTACTACACGAGGATGTGTTAACTACTTTATTAAGTTGATAGTAATTAATTCATGCATTTTATTAATTTACTAAGATAAAATGTACATGATATTATAATATTGACTCACATATTTTAATATACAGTAATAATAAAAATTTAAGAAATATACTTAACTTATATGCTAGCTATGCCTAATGCCTTGGTGAGAAATCTTTTCTTTGCGATTATTATACACATGTACATCTTATAAAAATAATAATAATTAGTCATACTCATACTCATTTATTGATAACAGAATTGTTACATCATCAATACAGTCATGTAGGTACATCAAATTACAACCTAATCTATTCGGCTTTTTAAAATGATCGTTGATAGATCAGTCAGTCTAGCTTTTCTATCCTTTTATAATATATCGCGCATCTGGATTTAAAGGTAGTCAACTAAAAATGCGCTTTTTTAACCATCTTACCTCCAGAATATCTAATATCGACTTTCCTTTAATAGACTAGTTAAAGACGCAACCGTTTCCATCTCGGTAACACCCAATCGGCAATCGCCACCAAATCCTGTGAATGCTCGGCTCGGTCCCAATCGACGCCCCCGTGTGAATAGCCTGAGGATTGCACTCGAACTCGCCGCTCGCCTGAGAAATGACGGTGCAATCCTGCCGGCCGGGAGATTTCCCGCCGGGGCCGGGAAAAATAGGCTTAGCGGCGCGTCATGTGTCAGATGAGAGAAATGTACACCGGCGGTGTTGCTGCTATCGAAACTACAGCTTATACTGTTTGCAGAGATAGAGATATAACCATTTTAAAATTCTATTTGTCTGCCAAAAAGGATCGACCTGCTTTTAAATTGTCCAACTTGACTTTATAACAAGGTTCAAGATTCGTCGGATTACTATTTGTATATTTTCGCCGATTACTCCGATTTCAATATTTATTTATTTTTGTTTAAAAGTTTATAGTTTCCAGGTAGTTCCATTTTTATTGAAATCGGTTGAACAGTTTTCAAGTTATGAATTAAAATGTACGTCACGTTTTCACTTATCGAGAACAAGATGTAGGTACTTTGTTTTTTTTTAAATTCATCTATTTATTTAGTAACCTATCAATTAATGGCATTGTTTAAAATTAGGAAGCTAGTTCTTTTCAGAATTGAATACCTATATGACTTTCCAACAGTAATTCTTTTGAAAATGTCATCTAAAATCCCTAGGATTAACCGGTCGCGTCTCAATCAAACTATTTGACCGTCCGAGTGTAAATTGAATTTGCACTTCGCTTGCTATCTACTCACTCCGAGGGCTGATTGACTCTACCTGGGAGGCTATTACTGGCTGCTATAGATAGGTTACGGGTTAGGTATTAGGGTAATGAGCTAGACTAATATAGGTACTATAGGTATTCTGTGTCTGAATGTAATGTAAAACCACAGATCATAAAGCTAGAGATGGAAGCTAAAATGAGGTAACAGTCGCCAAGTCATATGCCTGAATCAACATAAGCTCGTAGCTCCGCCTCTTTTTCGTGTTCATTCCACGGCCGACATTGACAGCGTGACATTCACATACTTAATGAAAAATAATTAATAAAAATGCCGTATTGTTCAATAAAAAGGCGCGGAAAGACTAGCGCTACATTCAGTTACGCAAAAGACGAAATCTTATTACACAGGCAAGTTATTATTCCGATAATAATCATTGAAAAATGTTTAACATAAAATGCAATATAAAAATGGCCAAGTTTCTTTTCGTCTCATTCTTTCTTGGTAAATTTGTATAACATTATCTCGTTCTCTCTTACGCCCGGATAAACTAGTGATAAGACACAAATTTAAATTTACACCACAAATTTTATCGACAAAAATGTTATTGAAATTTTTGAAGTAGGTAGGTATTAGGTATATTAAGGTACCAAAATTATCGGGGTTTAATATTATACAGGGTTACTGGTATTTAATTTATGAATGGTTATTATGAAGCTTATAATAAGAGAAGTGTAACGAAGTTTTAAAATACATAATGTTAAATTTGTCACTAATTTAAAAACAAATAATTCGCTATCTAACATTTATTGTTTATTCTTATAGGGTGCGTATTCGCACGCATAATTTTTTAAAATTAGGACTGAAAATTTTATGCGAGCGATGGACCTATTTATATTTTAGTAAAACCATATAAAATGTTTATTCGGGTACTTTGGGAGGTAATAGAGATGAGAAAACATTTAAGATATAATAAAACAATAATTGAAGTTATATTAAAATATCTCTCGTATACAATACAACGAACTTTCTCATTCAACTTAAGAATAACAGTAACTTACATATATTTTCTTATCGATACGATATAGCGACTTTACCACATCACTAGAAAGTCATGTTATGCCTCTAACTATTACCTAATCTGTGGCGTAACTGTGACGTCACCTTGAACGAGCCAATCAAATCTAGCCACCCATCCCCCGCACCCCACCATGTTTTGGTGACTTTGTTTTCATACAAAAAATGACCTAAGCGCGGTATATATCTCTCTTGTATATGTGTAAAACGCTTATCAAAGTCTATAACAGAGATTTAAATTTATAGTGATAACAGATTTTTTTTAATGTGTCTCTAGAAGGCTTTACTTTTAATGAGAGAAGGTGCACAATTGTCCGAAACCGTAGAGGCATTCTCAGGAATATTAGACGTGTGCTGTGAATTGTAGATTTATTAATGAAGATCACTCCTGGTAGTTCTAAAAATCAAATTTTAAGTCTCTTATCTAGGGGGCTAACTAAGAAGAGATCTATATTTTTTCAAGTCGACAATTCATATATTTTAGCGGTTTTTAAAAGTAAATCTAACTGCTCAGACCAGCAGGTAAAATGACAGAGGTAAGTAGAGTTCTTAAGAAAAAATATTTCCCTGGCCACATCTACCGCTTTTCGTTCCTACTTCACCAACTTTTTCGCTAAAATCTTTGGTGTCACAAAGGAACGCCTCGTTTCCCCGAGTTAAAGTTAGCTAAACGCTCCCCAAGTTCCGGCGTGTAATCAGCGGAAATCAATCACTACGTGAGAGGCTTCGAGAGCGCTCCAGCCTCCGACTCTCCGACCCTCTACCTTCCAACTATCGACACTTACGGAGTCCGACTGGACTTGTCTCGCGCTTGTACACGTTTGATACATTATTGGAACTGTCTGATGTTACAAACACAACATACGAGACAACTTCAAATATGTATGTAGGTTCAAAGAATAACAAAATATAGGTTTTTACTTTTTACCGTGTTTCGGAAGGCATGCATTATAAGAGGCAGTGCGAGAATTATGTCTTGATCCTTTCTTTTTGATAACTTCATTTTGCATTTAGTCCAACTTAAGGCAAAATGCAAGTTTTATCAAAAGCGGTTCAGCAGTTTATACTAAAAAAAAACGTGCATCTCGACCGCGTTTTTTACTTCGCTAGGCTCGCTATTATATCGATTTATTTTTTAAATTTGATTTGATAGTAGGAACCGAGTAGGAAGTGAGGAAAAAACTTTCTCTTCTTTGTTATGAGCTGTAACAATGCATTACCTTTCAATTAGTTCGGATTGTACTATAACCGATTCATTGTAACAATTCTCTCAGTTGAATAAGTAAGGCCGTCCTATGACCGTGTCACTCCATCAAGCCTTCAGGTTTATGAAGCCCTTTACTGATGGCCTCTGATCCCTGATGGTTTATTCATGACCTCTAAGGACTAACTGATTAGAGAACACTTCACAGAATGTGCTTCGATTTCTTACGAACCGCTATTTATAAAGTGTGTGACTTGAATATTGCTTGAAATCTGAAAGTCCTACTTACGCAAAAGTATGTGTAAAGTATGGGTTCACGCCTAAATGACTGAACCGATTGGGCTGACATTTGGTAATAAATATGGACCCTGGGTTTAAACCCTGGATCAAAAGATAGGTTTTCAGTATGTAAATCCGCTGGGCATAGCTGGATTACATACAACGTACTATTTAAATATACAATAATATTTAAATATATATATGTGAAAGGCTGACTAACTAGACTGATCTATCAACGCACAGAAAACTACTGAACAAATTGGGTTAAAATTCGGAATACATATTAGTTTCATGACAGGCCACTATGAAAGGGATTGTGACACACGAGTCAAGCCGCGAACATGAACTTGTAATAATAAATTTGAGTTTCATTATAACTTTAAAGGTAGAGGTAATCATTTGTTGGACAAGTTGAATAGGCTATCTTCAATCGTAGAACATGATAACGGGAACAAGAGGGAAATAGAAAAGTTATTGTAAGTTGGCGGCATTCGACCCACGTTATCGGCGACAGCACAAATCCAATATTTTACCAACTTACCTAATAACGATCGCTGCCTTTCGTTCGCCTAATTTTAAACACCTTTGTAATTGAATCTCAGATTAGATAACGGAGTTAGGTAGTTACATATTACTTTTCTTACATAAAGCCTGGGAACTGTTGAAATTACTTATATTAATAAGGCAGGTAATGGGCGAGCGTTATAACTTTCTAACGTTTCACCGCATAGCTCGATAGTAATTAAATCAATTTACATTCAAGCCGATATTTATGACCATTAGTTAAACCAAGTTGGTTGCATCTATGCCAAATGTCTAGTGTATGCTTAATGTCTCGGAGGTGGCCAATGGGAATAAATATGAGAAGGATGTTTCCATAAAATAATTCCTAGCGGCCACCCGGTGGTCGATGCTACTCATTGGTAGCAACGGCTACCGGGGTGGTTGTTTTAGGGGATGGTCGATGGGAATGAACCTAAATTATTTTAATTAGTTCTTAAGAATAAAATCCGTGTCTACATCCAGAAATCAATCAACCTATATAATTGAATGTTTAATTGTAAGATGTTAATAATATAATGTTTTATCCACAGCACCACCAGAATGCGAGACGGGGCAGATCACGTGCGGGCAGTACGTGTGGAACAAGACGTACTGCATCCCGCCGCACTACCGCTGCGACATGCACGTCGACTGTGTGGACGGCACCGACGAGGCCGACTGCAGTGAGTATTGATGATGTACTGTCGCCAGCGCCTCCTGACTGCGACTCAGGATCAGATTTTGGTGTATGTGAGTCTCGCCGACGAAGATGTGCGCGGCGGGGATACCCACTAAAAACCTGAGGGTGTTCCTGCGGGACGCCATGATGGTGGGGCAGGGGGTACGCCGAAGCCCACGTCACGTTTAAACTGGCACCTACGGTATTTTTTACCACGTGTTCATGCAACCTAAGTTCATATTCGTGCCTCCTGAGCCGCCCTTGCAAGCTCTGCCCTTCATGAAACATGAATGATAGCGTTATCTAGATCGCATCGGTCCGAAGTGGTCCTGGCAACACATTGGGCTCCGACCTCGAGATCTCTTTCCTTTGATTTTACCAGTAACTATGACCTTCTTATTTACTGTAAAGTCACTTACCACCAGCGTAGGTCATTAAAATAATGGAAATTGTCAGTCTGTTTGTCTCTTTATCTTAATTTTCTCCGTCAATTTCTGCCAAAGCAAAGCCACAAAATGAATTTGCCAAGCAACTGGGTTCTTAATATGGCATCAGTATATTTCGTATCTAGTTTTCACAGTTGGATGGGTGTAATCCTGTAATACGATTCCGTTTCGCAACTCTGAACACTTTCCATTTCAATTATGTGAGTTGCCGAAACACTCGCACTGACGTAGTGTACCAACGCACCACTGTTTCTTTAGATCTACTATTAGGAATTGAAACTTCAAATAATAATTCCGATCTGTTAATTAAAAGTTGTCCTCATCTCAGCCATAGGTTTGCTGCAATTGCTGAAAATATATAGGCCTCCCCTTTGGACTTCTATTTGTAGGTACAAATTGGAAGTAACCTGCATTCAGCGTCTTCCGGCAACCTTTTTAAGGTCATTTGTCCTCCTTGAGGGCGAAAGTCCTACGCTGCGTTTGCTAGTCCGTGGTCTCCATTCGAGAACTCTTCGATCCCATCGGCCATCCGCTCTGCGGATGATTTTAATAATTTCGAATGATTGGTTTTTAACTATAGGCACTCATTTGTTCAGAAAAGCGTCTTTTTCAAATTATAAAACTCTATCGCAAGCATTCGACCCGACGTCGCATATATCTTACTCGCGGCTAAATTGAATCCAACAATATCACGAGAATATATTCAGATTTGTGAATTTCCGTCCGGAATCGGATTTAATTCCGAAGTGTGTGGTAGTTCGACAGGAATCAGCTCTGAAGCGGTGGAACCACATTAAAAGTTGTCGAGTCGCGACCACACTCGCACACATTATAACTACGGTCCTGAGGGAGCGCGCTGTGATCTATGGACTTCTGGATACGTGACAGCTTCTACCTGAACAACAAATGGCACACTCTATCAGTTATTCCGAACATACTCTATCAGTTCGCGTATAGTTTCGACACTATGTACCTTAGTTTCATCTATGTGAGCTTAATATTTCATCCGCGTGATAAAATGTTCTGTATGTCAGTTTCCAAAGTAACTTCCACAATTAGCTATTCATCGTGTAAGGTATAAACCTGTGTAAGTAGTTACGGGGAACAAAGGCGGCGATCTCTCAGTTAGCAAATTCCAACAAAGCAACGTGTCTGGCATCCCCATCCAAGTTTCAGAAGTTAATTTCCCTCGCTCACCAAACCGTGAATAGTGCCATTACTATTCGCTAACTCACCTATCCATTACCCGGCTTAAATAAACATAGCCCGAAATACCGCCCTATATCTTTAAAAGAGAACTTGAAAACGAAGTACTAGACCGGCGGTGCTTGACCTCCCGCGCCCCCCGACTCTCGACGCTCCTCGAACCGACAGAGGTCGGCGCGAGGTAAACGGGAGTTCACTACAAATTGGCGACGAGACCAGAAAGTCCCAACAAGTGGCCAAGTTTTAATGGTGTGGAAATTGCGTTTTTGTTTGTCGTTCGTATCTGAGATGTGCCTGTTTTCATGTAAATCTGTTGTTTGAAGTCGCGCGACCGGATCCGACGCCCCTCCGTGAGCATCCCCAATGAAGCATGTTTTTATCTAATCCCCAAGTTAGATAATTATCTTATCGCCGCTCGCCTTTTTCGTTAAAACATTCTAAACTCATTTGTGAAGTACTAATTCTCATAAGCGGAAAATTCCTGTTTCTCAATTATTTATTTAAACGTAGTTAATTTTTCTTTATGTTTGTTTCAATTATTCTAATAGAAATATTCCTGTAATATTTGTAAAATGTTCCATGTTTATCAAACAAGCCCTGTAATTAGTGAAGGAGGCGCGTGCACTCGTGACAAAACTGGAAGTCCTCGACTCGCTCCGCAATAAGCTCCTTACGACTGAATTTTGCAAGAAAAATATCTCGTCAAGCCGCTCTCTTCACTCCGCGACTTGCTCGAGGAAAAACTTTTAATAGACCGCAATTATTATATTCTTTCTTTTATTGAAGGCGCTTCGCTTGGGTTTTCAATGAACTCACTTACTGAGTAAATACAGGGAATTTTACACTTTTCATACTTCTCTTTATATAACGGTGCTTTTGTCTCAGCATTATTAAATTAGTTTCATCATTTTAAAATTGCTCCAATTGAGAGAACGATGTTTTTCTGTTTGTGTGAAACCAAATTCGATCGAATGCACTTTCAATCGAAGATCTGACCAAATCGACAGTTAAACATTTATAGCCTCCTACTAGGGTTACCACATGTCAGGTCACAGCTTGCAATTCCACTTTACTCAGTGTTTGTCTATAAAACTGGCTATATACCTAATACTGATTGCTATTTTAGTACCTTCAAGTGCTCGAAGGTCCACCCTACGTGTTCACTGACGTCCTACATGGTTGTACCATCTAATCTGTAGATAATATTATTGAATTGGTAACCCTAAGTGAAACAGATCAGTCCGACCGCGACACTTCGGAAACAGCTTATCGAAGCAGATTTGTTTCGGTCCAGCGAAGTAGTTTGATCACTAAAAGTTTTAATGGTCTTGTCAATTTGCCGCCAATTCTACGTTTCAATTGAGACACTTTAATCTTTCAATCTTGTTTCAAGACTTTCTTTAAGTGAGCTTCTCGCTACTTAGAACCGATAGAGGTAACATTTTCGGATAATGTCAGATTTTCGGCAACATTACGATAAATCTTACATGTCCGCAAATAAAAATATAGGTACATCGAGTAGATATTTATAAACCGGGAAATGTGACAAAGAAACGGAAGCAGCTTCGATCGAAGTCCGAGACTCGAGTCTCGAGACGAAGGTACTCGTAGCGTCGACGTCTTATTTTATCAATTCCCGTATTTGCGTAGACGGAACCCTTTGACACGAGTATTGGGCTCGCAAATCCAACACTATATTGCGGAGAAGTAGGGTACACGATTCCCGAGGATTGAGTCGATCCGAGTGCTGATCCCTTCCATATGTACGTCGTGCAAGTACCTACTTCTGCCGCGGTTTCGGAAGCCGTCCCAGATTTATTCTAAACATAATATAGTAGAAAATTTCAAGTATTCAGGCTGTAGGCGTCTTTGTGATTTAGAAAATAGACTCGGTTACAGAAATCTTGAATGAATCAGGAAACTTCGTATTTGAATTATAAAACCTTGTTCAGCGTCGGAATAAGTTAATTAGGAATTTCGTATTCTTTGAATGAGTGAGACAGCACTTTAAAGTTGTGAACATAATTTATAACCGCAGGTAGGTTCGGTAGGATCTCATTACAAACAATTCCCGATAGAAAGTTCCAGCTAAAGAGGTGGCACTAATTGAGCGGCAAAGCCGTCCAAAGTTCCGTCGCTTTCATCGTTTGATTTAAGGCTTCGCAGTTCCCAGTTCTTTGCGCCTTTGTGAGGGGAAACTTCCAGCTTAAAAATTGCAGGTTCGGATGATGTTTGGACAGAATTTGCATTTTTCCACGTGAGAGTATCGCGTGCGGAGTCGGGAGCCTCGTAATTGGATGAAAGGATGCGTCGGGAGCGGGGACTTGCTCTGGTTTATTTCTGAGACTAATTCTGCCCTTTGTATGAGTGTTGTTTTGGTCCGCGTGTTGTTGTGATCTCGTGTAGTGTTGTTGTGGTAAGCGCCGCCTGCCTCTCGGAGCCGGACACGGGTTTACACGTCGTTGCTTTATTATCTTGGAACAGCGGGTCGGCTCGATTAAGTATACGTACACTATAAATATATTTTGATCTTGTATGATATTAGGTGTACCTATATGTATGTCTTCTTATGTTTGTTGTTGCTTTTTGGAGCAGTTCTCACCCATAATAGTTGGAACTTTTAATTATCTAAATATCTCAGCAATTAAGTCCTTTAACTCGTTATTTCATAAAAGTCTTGTAAAGCACTTTCAATAGTGACCCAAGCAGCATATTTTCCGTAGTTTTAGTATGAATATGCAGTTCGTTTATCCCCACAGAGGCGGCTTTATGAAGGCAGCACAAAAGCTTGGAGTTCCCTTATAAAGTGTATCGGCTTTGGCACGCTCTCTTCGCTCTCAAAGGCGCCCTGTGGCGGGTTTTTTATAACTTTATATGAAAATCGCATTACCTCGCCGTGTTTTGTTGCAAACTGAGGCAGGGAGACATTTTTGCATGTCATTACCAATACAGATGAGCTGGTGAGATTAGCCTGTATAGATGTAAATGGAGACTTGAAAACATGTTCAATATTTATTTTTATACCAATTAGTCTAGCTATGTTTACCCACATTTGACTACATCCCACCTGATGGAAAGTGCGGATGCGGTGGACCATGAATGCCGTAAGATACCTTATTGTTTTGTTGACTGTTCCAGCGTACCGCAAGTGCCAGACAGATGACTTCCAGTGCGGCGTGGAGGGAGCGGGGCCGGGGAAGGCCTCCTCTCAGGGACCCTGTATACCAAAGACCAAGAAATGTGATGGGTAAGACGTTATTCCACTTATTAATATGCTCTAGCTACTCCTAGAGACGATAAATATATCCACCAATTTTATAGTCTTTGAGTAAATAGGCGACCCGCCCACTTTTTTGTTTAATAGGACAGCGTTTGACCATCACACTAACCTGATCACGAGCTATAAAAAACCTTAAGATCTTAGTTCATGTTCATATTAAACTAACTCACCTAATACTCCAAGTAAACTCTCGTTGGAAGACGTGTATGTTCGTAGAATATCATGTCATACAGCGGTACAATAATATGTATTGTAATTTGCAGGTATTTAGACTGTAGGACAGGCAAGGACGAGCAAGACTGCCCGGGGCAGACGCTGGCGTGTCGCCTGGACCAGTTCCGATGCGCCTCCGGCAACAAGTGTGTGGACGCCAACATGAAGTGCGACCACAAGGACGACTGCGGAGACAACTCCGATGAAGCACACTGCAGTTAGTATATCATTATATTCCCAGTTATTTAGACTGTAGGACAGGCAGGAGTGCCCATAGTAAGCCCACTCGCTCGTATTCCAACATTCACGCACATAAACATGTACAACGCAGTAAAAGTGTAATGTGTTTGTGAACGTGCGTGTACGTTTCGTATGTAGGTTCAAGTGGGCTTACTATAAATGCCTCATTATTTATTAGCAAGTTTAGTCCGGCAGCTTGTTCTTCCATACTATCTACCACGATATAATAGATATATTTTTTAGTTCTCTATATTTAAAATGCTTAGCGTAATATGACCCTTCATTATAATACGACTGTCCTTTCAAAAGGACGTTTCTCCCCATTATAGAAGATAAGGATTGGAATAATTTCCTATATCCGGAGTTGAATGGAAGGGTCACTTGAACCCACTCGTCGAGCCCTTTATATCGGGGCTATCTATACCAATTGAATTCTTTTGATTTTATTCAATTCCTATTCTTCAAGTTGAGTTGAGGTCTTCAAGGAAGATATTCCTTTAGAAGACAAAATGAAATGCGTAAGTATTTTTCAGAAAGTATACGTAAAATAAAATTAGAAAATAGAGAAACTGTATTTGCTACACACTATGATGCTGATAAAACTAGCGGTGAACTTGACCACACTCGATATGACCCAATATTAGACGTCCTGTTTTACAATTATTGTATTTATTATTACAAGCTTTATATTACTTTCACCTGTCTGTTGTCTGTATGTCTGTCTGTCTGTCTGTAATCAAATCTTGCAAGTTTAATTTGACCCACTTTCCGGTTTCCAATTGAGCTGAAAATTTGCATGCGTGTGTAAATCGGATGACAATGCAATATTTTTACGACATCGAGCTGATCTGATGATGGAGCTGGAAGGTGGCCATAGGAACTCCGTCATAAAACAACGCAACCCCATCGAGTTTGGGCTCATTTGATTCGTCTTGACGAGTACTTTATGATACAAGACGATAATAATAATTAAAGCTTGTTTTTAAAAAGTATTTTTAAAATTTCACTTGTACTAATCGGAAATTCGTATTCTTTAGCAGATTGTTTTATTGTATAGATACCTACCTTACAAACAAGATTCTAATCTGTCTCTGTTGGCGTATAGTGGCCTGTGGCCTGTATGATACAACTTCAATCAATATAACTATAATTTTTTCACCAGGTTTCCCCCCATGCCACATCGGTCAGTTCCGTTGCGGCAACGCGTTGTGCATCCCGGCGACATACCACTGCGACGGATACAAGGATTGCATCGACGGCACGGACGAGGCCAACTGCACCTCCATCGCGTGCCCCGACAACAAGTACCTGTGCCCCAAGGGCGCGCCCGGCGGGGGGCACAAGTGCATCATGAGGTCGCAGCTCTGCGACGGCAAGAAGGACTGCGAGGATAATGCTGATGAAGAAACTGCTTGCTGTAAGTCACCAACAAGAATCAATAATCAAGAATTTTTCTTCTTCTCCGTACATGGTCATTTGTAAATATCTCTATCAGCGATAATAGGGTAGATGGGACGGTTTTAAGTTTTTCTGCATAGTTTGGTGTGTACTCGTATCATTCATTCAAGAGTCTATTTTGATGTGTAACGAGTGTGCTTTGACGTCGTCTAATGGACCTCGTGAGCTTTGTGCACTTCAGGTGATAGATGAGGTCGAGAAGGGTCGGAGCACTCCTCACATGGATTATAATTGGCTAGATAAGGTACAGAACAGACCTGTTTGGAAAATCGTGATAGCTTAAACTAATTATGGGTTCTCACTTTATCCAATTACTATATTTAACAACGAAATGATACCATCTGCTGCAAACGATTATGATGATCTCAGGGATGCGTAGGAAGGCGGAAACTATCGTGGCTCCGCAATATCAGGCAATGGACCGGGATCAAGAAGGTGAAAGATTTGATCAGGCTTGCCCAGGACATGAAGAAATTTTAGAAGATGACTGCCGAGTTTCAGTAGTGGAGAGGCACTAAAAGAAGAACAAGTGAAATTTTAAAAATACTTTTTAAAAACAAGCTTTAATTATCATTACCATCTTGCATCATATAGTACTCGTCAAGACGAATCAAATGAGCCCAAACTCGATGGGGTTGCGTTGTTTAATGACAGAGTTCCTATAGCCACCTACCAACTCCATCATCAGATCAGCTCCATGTCATAATAATATTGCATTGTCATCCGATTTACACACGCATGCAAATTTTCAGCTCAATTGGAAACCGGGAAGTGGGTCAAATCAAACTTGCAAGATTTGATTACAGACAGACAGACAGACAGACAGACAACAGACAGGTGAAAGTAATATAAAGCTTGTAAAAAGTACATTTAACCGTATCATCCAAGATTTTCACGATCCCCAATCCAACTAATGAAAATGTTATGTTTCCAGCGACGGCATCGTGTCCGGCCCTGGACTGCGAGCACAAGTGCGTGGCGTCCCCGGGCGGCGGCGCGTGCGCGTGCGCGGCCGGCCTCGCGCTGGCTCCCGACAACAGGACCTGCGTCGACAGGGACGAGTGCAAGGACTGGGGCTACTGCCACCAGCTCTGCGTCAACACTCCCGGATGTGAGTTCTACAGCCTTTTATATGTGTCTTCTAGCTTCTGTTTCTATTGTTCGTGCTGCAATTTAGTTCTTTTTGGAACGCGTTTTTTTCGAATACCCTACCTACCTTAAATCTTCATGGAATTTTTGTTTACACGGTTTTCCTCCCTCCGCACATATGTATTATGTCCATAACAGGACAACCTTTCACTTTTTAATAACTTTGTCACGGGTGCTACTTTCAGGTTACCCCCTCATACGCTCATTTCTGATTTGTCGTGATATTTCCAGCATACAAGTGTGCGTGTGCGCCGGGGTACAGTTTGATCGACGGCAAGCGATGTGCGGCGAGCTCGGCAGCAGCGCCGGCTCTGATTCTGGCGCACGCCACCGCACTCGTGAGGATGGACCTGCACGCGAGGGCCACCACACACCTCGCCAACGCAACCTCCGCCGCCGGCGTCGACTACCACTACAGGAAGAACCTGCTCTTCTGGTCCGATCTCAAAACTAGGAAGGTCAGTTTCAACTATGACACGATGTGATGTTGTTCATTGAATAAATGAAATATACCACTTTTAGCGTCCTCCATTTCCCACGAGTGGAGAGTTGAAGTGTCTCGTTATGTGGTCGCAGATCCACTCGCAGCCGCTGACGGCGCCGGCGGGCGTGGCGAGCTACGGCGGCGGCGACATCTCGGTGGCGGGGTCGTGGGCGCCGGTCGCGGTCGCGGTCGACTGGGTCGGCGACAAGCTGTACGTGGCGGACGCGGTCGGGCAGAAGGTGGACGTGTTCGAGCTGGACGGGCGCTGGCACGCCGTCGTGCTCGGGTCCAACCTGACCAGCCCGGCCGACCTCGCGCTCGACCCCACGCTCGGCTACATGTTCGTGGCGGACAGCAACCAGATCGTGCGCGCCAACATGGACGGCACGCACGCGCGCTCCATCGTCTCCGAGGCGGCCTACAAGGCGTCCGGCGTCGCCGTCGACATCGTGGCGCGCCGCGTCTTCTGGTGCGACGCGCTGCTCGACTACATCGAGACGGTCGACTACGAGGGCGAGCGCCGCTTCCTGGTGCTGCGCGGCCAGCAGGTGCCGAGCCCCTCGCGCCTGGCGCTCTTCGAGGACCGCGTGTACTGGTCGGACGCGACCAAGCAGGGCATCTCCTCCGTCAACAAGTACGAGGGCGCCGCGAGCATCCAGGCGATCTACAAGATGAAGGACATCAGGGACCCGAAGGCGATCACGGTCGTGCACTCGCTGAAGCAGACGTCCGTGAACAACCCGTGCGGCAACAACAACGGCGGCTGCTCGCAGATGTGCATCGTGACCGCGCTGCAGAACGGCGGGCTCGGGTACCGCTGCGCGTGCAACGTCGGCTACCGGCTCGAGGGCGACCTGCGCAACTGCGACCTCGTGTCCGAGTTCCTGATGTACTCGCAGCAGCGGTTCATCAAGGGCAAGGTGCTCGACCCGGTGATCGAGGGGTTCGGTGACGCGATCCTGCCGGTGGTGTCGCGCCGCGCCAGGTTCGTGGGACTCGACTTCGACGCTCGTGACGCTCACATCTACTACTCGGACGTGCTGCAGGACGTCATCTACCGCGTGCACCGCAACGGCACCGCGCGCGAGATCGTGCTCGCCTCGCAGAACGAGGGCGTCGAGGGGCTCGCCGTCGACTGGGCCTCCAAGAACCTCTACTACATCGACTCGCGCAAGGGCACGCTCAACGTGCTGTCGACGCGGAACGTCGCCTACAAGCGGACGCTGCTGAAGGACCTGAAGCGGCCGCGCGCTATCGTCGTGCATCCGAACAAGGGTTTCATCTTCTTCTCGGAGTGGGACCGGCCGGCGAACATCAGCCGAGCGAACACGGACGGCACCGGCCTGCTCGTGTTCGAGAACGTGACGCTCGGCTGGCCGAACGGGCTGTCGATCGACTTCGACGCGGACCGCCTCTACTGGTGCGACGCGCTGCTCGACCACGTTCAGCACTCGAAGCTCGACGGGACCGACGTCAAAACTGTCAACTCTCGACTGATCCGACACCCGTTCTCGATCGTGATCCACAAGGAGTTCATGTACATCACGGACTGGCGTCTGGACGCGATCGTGCGGCTGCACAAGCTGACCGGCGAGCAGGAGGACATCATGGTGCGGGAGCCGCAGACGAACAGGCTCTACGGGGTGAAGGTGTACAGCGAGGACGTCCAGAAGATCGACCCGATGCAGCCTTGCTCGCGGAACAACGGCAACTGCCAGAAGCTCTGCTTCGCCGTGCCGAGGAACAACACGGAGCTGCTGACGGTGAAGTGCGGCTGCCCCTACGGGGAGAAGCTGGCCCCGGACGGCACCAGCTGCGTCGCGGACCCCAACTCGGAGCCGCCGGTGCAGGCCTGCCCCCACTCCTGGGACTTCACCTGCAACAACCAGCGGTGTATCCCCAAGAGCTGGGTGTGCGACGGAGACGACGACTGCCTCGATAACAGCGACGAGGAACAAAACTGTACCAGTGAGTTGAACCACTTGAAATTTTACAGTGCATCGCTCTACATTAAATTGTCAACTAATATACATTGTTATTTTCAGAAACTACATGTGGAGCGTCAGAGTTCACGTGTGCGTCGGGTCGCTGCATCCCCGCCACGTTCAAGTGCGACTCGGAGAACGACTGCGGCGACTTCTCGGACGAGACGGGCTGCGTCAACGTGACGTGCAGCTCGTCGCAGTTCAAGTGCGACAACGGACGCTGCGTGCCCAACACTTGGAAGTGCGACTCCGAGAACGACTGCGGAGACGGTTCCGATGAGGGATCACACTGCGCCGAGAAAACTTGTGCTTATTTCCAGGTAAACAATATCAACTGTCTAACCCACGTAAATATCAATATTTCTCTTCCTGTAAGGTGGTCTGGAAGAAATAGCTTTTAGCGATAAGACCGCCAATAGCAATTAACTATATTATCTTATATAGGGGGCTGACCAAGTCAGCAACACATCGACCCATCGGGATCTATTGTGTTTACCCCTTGCCTACCGTTTCTTACTCTTCGAAGAAGTGGCACTTACCTAAGTCGTGAAATTGTGTTTTAGTTTTATGTTTTCTGTAGATATATTAGTATTAATTCACACATGTGGAGCGTACCCCCGACCCCTACTACCTCTCTGGAACAGACCCACCAGATCCTCGACACCACACAAAGCTCCCGAACCCACCACGAGCTACTGATGTGAACCTATATCCGTTTCAGTTCACGTGTCCGCGCACGGGGCACTGCATCCCGGCGTCGTGGGTGTGCGACGGGGACGACGACTGCTTCGACAAGCAGGACGAGGCCGACTGCCCGCCCGTCTCCTGCCTCGCCACGCAGTTCAAGTGCGCAGACCTCAAGCAGTGTGTGCAGGTATAATGACATTTTAACTTTAGGCTAAATAAAAGCTTCCACCTGGTCCTTCTATCTTGATTTACCTGCTGTTAGTCTCATCTAATTCTTGATTGTCCTAATTACGTTTTCTTTACATCGCCATTCTTGTGGCGTCCCAGCAAAATTGCGTTTTAGTCTCGCCGATTAAAATTGACCACAGGATCTTTTATTTCTGTATTCTTTACTTTCACTTACTCTATTTACCCTAATATAAAATATCTCTTCGCAGGAAGCGTACAAGTGCGACGGCATCCCAGACTGCAACGACGGCAGCGACGAGGTGGGGTGCCCGTCGCTGGCGCCGCACCAGTGCCAGCCCGACAAGCAGTTCCAGTGCCGCTCCTCCGGCATCTGCATCCCCACCACGTGGTACTGCGACGGTAAGGTGGAGTGTTGTAACCTAGCGTACGGACGCAATGCCATCCCGGACAGCAACGGCTAAACTGACTTCTTACCCATCGATAACATTGATAAGTGTGCCTGGATGGCAATTTTTCCCATCGGGTCACACTGACTTGTAGCAACTGTAGTTTCAAAATGGATACCTGACCAGTACACAACTCTATGGTGTAACTCGACGGGAAAAAAGTGGCATCCGGTTCCATAATCTCGCTTCTCATTAATATTATAACGGTGAGACCCGTTTAACGAGAGTGGTACATTACTTGCAGGCACCCCGGACTGCGAGGACCTGTCAGACGAGCCGGCGACGTGCGGCGCGGTGCAGTGCGGTCCGTCGCACTTCCGCTGCGACTCCGGACGCTGCGTGTTCAAGGCGTACGTCTGCGACGGGAACGACGACTGCGGCGACGGCTCCGACGAGGGCCTGCAGCACGCCTGCAAGCCACCGCCCTACAGGTCGGTCACTGACACTATTCATAACTTCATATCGCCGTTGCACTTATTTTCTGTGATATTGAACAAACGAAACAAATTTCTTCTGCAGTTTTTTCATTCTGCTCGTACTCTTTTATAGGATCTTAAAAATTTGGCGACACGGGCGACGTGTCACATTCTAATATTTCTCATTCTGGATTATTTCTTTTTGCAGATGTCCCGAAGGTCAATGGCGGTGTCCGAACGTCACCGGAAGATGCGTCAACCTCACTCAAGTGTGTGACGGCAAATTCGACTGCCCCGGCGGAGGCGATGAAGGTAACTCTATACATTTTACCTCCTACGTTTCGGACGCGACGACCACGGCAATCATCGTATTAACTTCGAACTCGTATCGCAGGAAGCAGCTGCGACTTTGCGGAGTGCGAGCACCAGGCGGGGCTGTGCTCCAACGGCTGCAAGCAGACGCCGGGGGGCCCCCTGTGCCTGTGCCCCCGGGGGGAGGAGCTCGGCGAGGACGGAATGGGCTGCAAGGACATCGACGAGTGCTCGCCCCCGGGCCTGTGCTCGCAGACGTGCACCAACACGAAGGGTTCGTACGTGTGCAGCTGCGTCGACGGATACGTGCTCTCCTTCGACAACCACACGTGCAAGGCGGACAACCACTCGAGCGCCTTCCTGATCATCTCCAACCGGCACTCGATCCTCGTCGCGGACCTCAACGAGCAGGGGCTCGAGCGCGTGCCGATCAACGTCGAGAACGTCGTCGCGACCGCCTCCGACATGCACACCGGCACCATCTTCTGGTCGGACATGAAGCTGAAGAAGATCTCGCGCCTCGACCGCGGCGGCGAGCCGAGGGTGATCATCTCGACCGGGCTCGACCTCGTCGAGGGGCTCGCGTACGACTGGGTCGGCGGCAACATCTACTGGCTCGACAGCAAGCTGAACACTATCGAGGTCGCGAAGGAGGACGGCAGCGCGCGCACGGCGCTGCTCAGCGGCAACATCACGCAGCCGCGCGGCATGTGCCTCGACCCGGCGCCGGGCGCCCGCTGGCTCTTCTGGACCGACTGGGGAGAGAACCCGCGCATCGAGCGCGTCGGCACCGACGGCACGCGCCGCCAGCCGATCATCACGACCAAGATCTACTGGCCGAACGGCCTCACGCTCGACACGGCCACGCAGCGCGTGTACTTCGCGGACTCGAAGCTCGACTTCATCGACATGTGCCGGTACGACGGCAGCGGGCGGCAGCAGGTGCTCGCCGGCAGCCACTACCTGCTGCACCCGCACTCGCTGACGCTGTTCGAGGACACGCTGTACTGGACGGACCGCCAGCTCAACCGCGTGCTGTCCGCGCACAAGTTCCGCGGCACCAACCAGACGGTCGTGTCGCACCTCATCTCGCAACCGCTGTCCATCCACGTGCACCACCCCTCGCTGCAGCCGCGCCTGCCCTCCCCCTGCACCCCCGCCGCCTGCCAGCACCTGTGCCTGCTGAGCCCCGGCCCCGACACTAACTACACCTGCATGTGCAAGCCCGGCTTCAAGCTGCTCGCGGACGGCAAGTGCGTCGAGGAGGAGTCGCCGTATCTGATGGTGCTGAAGGGCTCGCAGGTGATCGACCTCGCGACCGACGGCTCCGGTCGAGCCGGACAGCTGTCGCCGATCGTCGGCATCCAAGGTACGGAAACGAACGCTTCACGCGTGACGAAACGCGAGACGATCGATCGTCCTCATATTTCTCGATTTGATGATGTCCTTTTTTTGATCGCAGGTGGAATTCAGCTGGACTACGACCGCACGGGCCACAACCTGTACTGGCTGCAGTCGGTCTCCGGCGACAGCGAGGACGACGAGAACTGCACGGTGTACACGATGCCGTACGGCGGCGGCAACAAGGTCGAGTTCCTGGGCAGGGACACCGGCATCGTCGGCGCCCCCTCCGCCATCGCCTTCGACTGGCTCGGCAGGAACCTCTACATGGCTAACAGGATAGCGAGCAACATAGAACTGGTCAAAGTTGAAGGAAAAGTTAAATACAGGTCGGTCATAATGGCGAACGACGGAAGCAAGTACTCAGTGGCGAAACCTAAAGGACTCTGCTTGGATCCGACTGAAGGGTGAGCTGACGAAGAATACCATCGTTTAGATTTTTCACGATTATTATGTTTTATTCGATGGTATTTATTAAATATTTTTTCTAGGAAAATGTACTGGACGGACGAGGGCGGCTTCGGGGTTCCAGCCAAAATAGGCAAAGCGAACATGGACGGCACCAACCCGGTCATCCTGGTCGACGGCATCGAGAGGCCGGAGGCGATCACGATCGACGTCGAGAGGAAGATCGTGTACTTTAGCACCCGGTACCCGGCGAACGTCATCAGCGTCAACACGGACGGCAACGACCGCAAGACCATCCTGTCGGAATCTAACGCGATCTCCTACCCGAAGGTGATCGCCGTCCTGGACCTGAGGCTGTACGTGCTGGATCCGCAGTTCGAGAAGATCATCAAGGCGGACCTCCCCAACGGGGACAACATCAAGAACATCCTCGACAACGAGAGCGACCTGAAGTCGCTGACGATATTCCAGAAGAGGAAGATGATCCACCACCCGTGCTCGCAGAACAACGGCGGCTGCGAGCAGGTGTGCATCCCCGGCGAGGGAGGCAGCCGCGCCTGCGCCTGCTCCGTCGGCTACCGGAAGGAGAACGAGGTCAACTGCGCGCCCTACAAGACCTTCGCTGTCGTGTCGCAGCTGGACCTCATCCGCGGCTACAGCCTCGACTCCAGCGCCGAGGCCATGCTGCCCGTCTCCGGCCCGGGGCACCACATCCTGCACGTGGACGTGCACTTCGCGGACAACTACATCTACTGGGTCGAGTTCAACCGGGGGCCCTGGAACGGAATATTCAGAATAAGACCGAACGGCACCGAGCTGCAGCACATCATCAAGGACGGCATAGGGAGCAACGGCATCAGGGGTCTCGCCGTCGACTGGGTCGCGGGAAATCTCTACTTCACGAACGTCTTCCCCCACGAAAACTACGTCGAAGTGTGCTGGTTGGACGGTTCGAACAGAAAGGTTCTGCTCAAAACGACGATGGACGCGCCGAGGGAGCTCGCGGTGAACCCGCTGAAGCGGCTGCTGTACTGGATCGACTACGGCCAGTACCCCCGCATCGGCAAGGCGTACCTGGACGGCAGCAACTGGCAGACCGTCGTCAGCTCCGGCATCTCCAACCCGAGAGACTTGACGATCGACATGCTCACGCACGACGTCTACTGGGTCGACTCCAAGCTCGATCAGATACAGAAGATTTCGTACAACGGCGGTAACAGACAGCTGATCAGATCGAACCTCCCGAACCCGATGGGTATCGCGATTCAAACGGGCAGCGTGTTCTGGGTCGACAGGAACTTGAACACGATTTATAAATCTTCCAAGCTGCCAGGAAACACGTCGATGCCGGAAAAAGTTAGAACTAATCTACCGAAACTGAGGGACATCGTCATATTCGACATCAACAACCAGCCGACGGACGACAACAATCCTTGCAGAATGCTCGGCAACGGCGGATGCGACCAGCTGTGCTTCAGTTTCCCTCCGGATGCCAACAAGGGTTCTACTCACAAATGCGACTGTGCCACCGGTCAAATATCTCAGAACAACCCCAGGAAATGTGATACTGTGGATGAGTATCTAGTCTTCACTACCAGAACTGAAATTCGCGCTGTCAATCTGGATCCTAAATCTACGGGAGTGCCGTTCAAACCTGTGGTGAACCTGACCAACGTCGTCGGAATCGAATTTGATTATGTAGACAATAAACTGTTCTTTACACAAATCAGGCCCTGGGCGAGAATCGGATGGATGTCCGCTAACAATCCAGAAACAGCCGGCATACAAAATATAATCACGAAAGGCATCAACCCTGAGGGCATTTCTTATGATTGGACTCAGAAAAAAGTTTACTGGACGGATAGTTCAAACAATTCAATCTACTCGATGAATCTCGATGGATCCGAGCTTGTCATGATCGCCAGAGTAGAACGACCGCGAGCCATCGTCGTGGATCCTTGCAATGGCACCCTGTACTACACCGACTGGGGCAGATTTGGCACTTCAGGTAAAATATACAGAACCACTATGGCTGGTTCATTGAAAAAAGCTATCATTGACAAAGATTTGTCTCAACCCAGTGGGCTCACTATTGATTTTGATGAAAATATGCTGTACTGGTCTGACGCTGTTCGCGAGAAGATAGAAAGGTCAAAACTTGACGGATCCGAGAGAGAAGTTCTCATCTCGGCTACCATCTATCCGTTCGCTCTGACGGTGTATAGAAATTACATCTACTGGACCGACTTACAGCTTCGCGGGGTTTACCGCGCCGAGAAACACACCGGAGCCAACATGATCGAAATGGTCAAGCGCCTAGAAGACTCCCCGAGAGACATTCACGTGTACAGTCCACACAGACAAAGGTGTAAAGTGAACCCTTGCAATATCAACAACGGTGGCTGCGCTCAGAGCTGCCATCCGGCTCCCAATAACACCGTGGAATGCAAATGTGACGACAATACGAAACTAGTCAACGAGGGCAGAATGTGCGTCGCCAAGAACATCTCCTGTGACCCGAGCAAGTTCTTCTGCGCAAATGGCAAGTGCATCAGCCGCATGTGGTCCTGCGACGGTGACGACGACTGCGGCGACAGCTCCGACGAAGATAAGAACTACTGCGCGTACCACTCGTGTTCTCCCAACGAGTTCCGGTGTAACAACGGCCGCTGCATATTCAAGTCGTGGAAGTGTGATCACGAGAACGATTGCAAAGACAACTCGGACGAGGAAGGCTGCGTGTACCCGCCGTGCGCGGACGGTGAGTTCACGTGCTTGAACTCTCGCTGCATACCGATGACGCAAGTGTGTAACGGCATCAACGACTGCAAAGATAACGTCACGAGCGACGAAACACACGATCGTTGCCCGTCAAATACGACATGTCCGGCGAACCATTTGAAATGTGAGAAGACCAATATTTGCGTCGAACCTTATTGGCTCTGCGACGGTGACAACGACTGCGGCGACAATTCGGATGAAGATCCGCTCCACTGCGCGGAAAGGACGTGTCCGCAAAACAGCTTCCGTTGTCCCAACCATCGATGCATACCCGCCACGTGGTACTGCGACGGGGATGATGACTGCGGCGACGGAGCCGACGAACCGCCGGAATACTGCAAATCCGAGGGCAGAACGTGCTTCGGTGATCTGTTCACGTGCGACAACGGAAACTGCATACCGAGAATATACATTTGCGACGGCGACAACGATTGTCTCGACAACAGCGACGAAGATAATCGCCATCAATGTAACGAACGTAAGTGTGACGCGGAAACAGAGTACACGTGCGAAGAAAACAAATTCTGGCAACGACCGCAGTGTATCCCTCGCAAGTGGCTGTGCGACGGCGACCCGGACTGTATCGACGGCGCCGACGAGAACTCCACCATCCACCACTGCCCCACGCCGACGCCCTGCTCCGAGGAACAGTTCCAGTGTAACAACGGCAGGTGCATCAACGAGGGCTGGGTGTGCGACCACGACAACGACTGCGGAGACGGATCCGACGAGGGCAAACATTGCAACACACAATACAAACAATGTACCGACCAAGAGTTCAAATGCCAAAACTTCAAATGTATCAGAAATCACTTCAGATGCGACGGCGAAGATGATTGCGGCGATCACTCCGACGAAGTCGACTGCAAGAAGGACAACAAGACCTGTCCCGCCGGACAATTCAAGTGCAACAACGACCAATGTATCGACAACAGACTGGTCTGTAATAAAGTGTCGGACTGCAGCGACGACTCCGATGAACCGGCACATTGCAACATCGACGAGTGCGCTAAACTGGAAATCAATCAATGCGGGCACAAATGTGTCGACACGTTGACCGGCTACTACTGCGACTGCAACCAAGGCTACAAACTTCTGTCGGACGGTAAGGCTTGCGCAGATATCGACGAATGTATAGAAACTCCCGGCGTGTGCTCGCAGTACTGTCTGAACACTCCCGGCTCCTACTACTGTAAGTGTGACGAACATTACTACGAAAGGGAAGCCGACGAACGCACTTGCAAACGGAAGGATAGCACGAGGGCGTGGGTCATATTCACAAATAAATACTACGTCAGAAACATGTCTACTGATGCTACCCTGTATAACCTCGTACATCAAGATCTCATGAACGTTGTCGCCATCGACTTTGATGGCAAAAATGAGCAGATGTATTTCGCCGATGTTTCAGCCAAAACTATTTACCGGTCCAATTACACCGATCCAACTCCTGCCAAAGAGGTGGTCATCAGACACGATTCTCACGGATTAGAAGGCATCGCTATCGATTGGGTCGGTAGGAAACTGTACTGGTTGGACAGGCATTCCAAAAATCTTGATGTTGCCGAACTGGACGGAACTAGAAGAAAGACGTTAAAGACCGGTATCGCAGACCCCAGAGCGATCGCTTTACATCCGGGCACCGGGTACTTATACTTCACTTCCTGGCACCTACAAGCCTACATCGGTAAGATGGGTATGGACGGTTCTAACTTTACCACTATTTTGAACTGGGAAGATGACATAGCTTGGCCTAATGCGTTAACGATTGACTATTTCTCAAACCGAATTTATTGGGCCGATGCTCACTTGGATTACATCGGATCGGCAGACTTAGAAGGTAGACACAGGCACGTGGTTCTCTCCGGGAATAAGGTTCCTCACGTCTTTGCACTGAGTGTCTTCGATGATGAGATATACTGGACAGATTGGAACCTCAAAGCTATCAGCAAAGCGAATAAACATTCCGGGGATAATCTCGTAGTTCTGCGGAACACGACCCATCGGCCTTATGATATCCACGTAGTACACCCAGTGAGACAATTGCCTTATCCTAACCCGTGCGGAGACAACAATGGAGGCTGCTCCCATCTTTGTCTTATTGCTCCACCGCACGCATCCAGTTACTTAAACATAGAAGGCTACGCGGACGAAAGCACTACGACGTATAAATGCGCTTGTCCAAATCAATTCTACCTATCCAGAGACATGAAGACGTGCATCGCCAACTGCACCAACGGCCAGCACAGATGCAACGGACATGACGAGAAATGTATACCGTGGTTCTGGAAGTGTGACGGAGAGAAAGACTGTATGGACGGTTCGGACGAGCCGGACACATGTCCCGTACGTCACTGCCGAGCTGGCTCCTTCCAATGTAAGAACACTAACTGCACTCCCGCTGCGACCATTTGCGACGGCACCGACGACTGCGGTGATGGCAGCGACGAGGCTGAATGCGCACACGAATGTCCTCTCCTTGAGTTCAAATGTAAAGCCAGCGGTAGATGTATTCTCGACAGTTGGAAGTGTGACGGAGATACCGATTGCAAAGATAACAGCGACGAGGACCCTGCCATGTGCCACAATCGGCCGTGTAATCCTGACACTGAATTCTCCTGCAAGAACGGACGCTGCATTCCTAAACTTTGGATGTGTGATTTCGATAACGACTGCGGTGACGACTCCGACGAACCGGCTTACATGTGTCGACAGAAGAATTGCACCACCGGCTGGAGAAGATGCCCCGGACAATCCAACTACAGATGTATCCCGAAATGGCTCTTCTGTGACGGCAAAGACGACTGCCGGGACGGTTCCGACGAACTGCCAGAAAATTGCCCGACGTGCAACGCAGAAACTGACTTCACCTGCGAGAACAAACGTTGCATTCCCAAGCAGTGGCTGTGCGACTTCTCGGACGACTGCGGCGACGGAAGCGACGAGACCGAATCTGTCTGTCAACACAACTACAGGGAGTGCTCAGAATCTGAATTCAAATGCGGCAACGGTAAATGTATATCGTCGAGATGGCGCTGCGACCACGAGGACGACTGCGGGGACAATACCGACGAGGACGACTGCGGCGGCTTCAAGTGCAAGAACGGAACCTTCCAATGTAAATCGGGACACTGCATCGCGGCATACTTCAGATGTGACGGAGACAGAGACTGCAGAGACATGTCCGATGAGATCGGCTGCCCGCCACGTTATCCTAATGGCAGATACTGTCCCGAGAGCAGGTGAGTTGCAATTTTAATTACTTTTGCTATAATATGCATAGTTTCGAGTAGGAATTGGTTCTTATGTTCTAATTATCTTCACAGATTCCAATGTTCGAACAACCTGTGCGTCTCCCAGTCGGACCTGTGTGACGGCACGGACGACTGCGGCGACGGGTCCGACGAGGCCGCGTCTATCTGTACCAACTTTAACTGTGACACGCTCAGGCGGTTCCACTGCGATAACCATAGATGTGTGCCGAGGTGAGAACTATAACTTATATTAGATACGTCATGTTTATTGAGTTCATTTTAAAGACTGAAGAAAATACATTGTATGGTATTTAAAAAAATATAATTGGGCTTATTAAAGACCAAAGAAATAACTTTATCTGATGAATCAACATTATAGATCTTTAACTATTTTCTTCTAGATACCAAGTATGCGACGGCGTCGACAACTGCGGCGACGGTTCGGACGAGAACAACATGACCCTGTGTGCAGCCAGGGTCAAACCCTGCGACCCGTACCTGCAGTTCCAGTGCGCCAACCGACACTGTGTCGAGAGGAACCAACTCTGCGACTTCGCTGACGACTGCGGAGACGCTTCCGATGAACTGGGCTGTCATCATGTGCACACCTGCTCACATCTTGACAAAGGTAAAATATTACATACTTTTGTTTTTGCGTACTTAAATGATTTTGAGGGTAACGTTAAAATTATTTTTATATTTCTTGTTTCCCAGGTGGTTGTGAGCACTTCTGCACGAACCTGACGTCAGCAGGCGGCGGCTACATCTGCACCTGCTTCCAAGGGTACATCATATCCCCCGCCGACAAGAAGAAGTGCACGGACGTGGACGAGTGTATGACCGGCACCCACCACTGCTCGCAGATCTGTAACAACCTCAACGGCAGCTACAGCTGCTCCTGTAGGGAAGGATTCAAGTGAGTCGCTTTTATAAATTTTTGTCGTGACGATGACACTGTCCACGTATTTAAAATTTGACAAAACACGTCCTGAACACCTAATGTGACAACGATATTTTTCTTTCCAGACTATCAGACAGCTTGTCGGGCGTGTGCAAGGCCACAGAGGACGACGTCATCCTGATGTACAGCAACGGCCAGGACATCCGCGCGTACGTCCAGGACAAGAACGAACAGTTCGACGTGATCACGTCCGAGAAGAGAATAGAGGCGATCGACTACGACCCGAAGCACGAGATGATCTTCTGGGCGGACAGCTACGACAAGACGATCAAGCGGTCGTACATGATCAACGCGCTCAACGGCGAGGTCAAGAGCGGGTTCGCGCAGGACCTCGACATGAAGGCGAACGCGAAGCCGACCGCGCTCGCCGTCGACTACGCGGCCGACAACCTCTACTGGACGGAGGCGGACCGCACCGGCTCCAAGCCCCGCGGCCGCGTGATGGTCGCGCGGACGGACGGCCGCTACAGGAGGGCGCTCGTGTCCGCCGGCATCGAGAGCCCCACGTCGCTGGTGCTGGACCCGCAGATGGGCCGCATGTACTGGGCGGACGCCGGCTCCGCGCCCAAGATAGAGATCGCGTGGATGGACGGCTCCAAGCGGCGGCCGATCGTCACCGAGAACGTGCGCCACCCGACCGGCCTCACGGTCGACCACGCGATGGACCACGCCGTGTTCTGGGCGGACACCAAGCTGAACACGATCGAGACGATGCGCCACGACGGCTCGCACCGGAAGGTCGTGCTCAAGGGCGACTTCCTGAAGCATCCGCTGTCGCTCGACGTGTTCGAATCCTCTCTCTACTGGCTCACCAAGGACACCGGCGAGCTCGTCCGACAGGACAAGTTCGGGCGGGGCGTGCCCTTCGTCATATCGAAGGATCTAGTCAACCCCTCTGCCGTGAAGGGTGAGTGTCGCACGCTGGTGACAGAGACGATGTGTCGGTAGGAGCCTGGTGCTAAGTGAGTGTGTGTATGTTGCAGTGTACCACCCGCGGCGCTACAACACCTCAGCAGCCAGCGCGTGCGCCCGCGCCGCCTGCTCGCACCTGTGCCTGGCGGTGCCGGCGGGCCGCCGCTGCGCCTGCCCCGACACGCAGCCCACCAACAAGAGACTCACACACGACCTCGTCTGCGACGCCGGTACCTATCTCACGTTACATCACATCTCTCCTACTTCTTACTCTCTCTCTGATCACTATTTATGATTATTCCTGATGGTTCGAGTCAGTCGAGTCGTAGTCGTTGCGAGTTTCACGATCCACTCAAAACTCAGACTGAATGTGACGATAGACGTTAGAATTGTTATAGTGGCCTGGAGTTCTTGTAAAAATGTCATTTTGCTCACAATATTGACGATTCTATCACTTGTTTCTTCATATTATTATCTCTTAACACACTTTTTTAACATGACGGAGGACTGGGAATCGACAGAATTTCTGCGTCCGATTTCTAACCGTTTTGACGTACCTCACCAAGTTTGAGCGAACGTGACACGCTTTATGACATCGTTTTGTCGTTCACGTAATAATATTATAGTACAGTGTTAACTTTTTCTTTCTATTAGATATAAATATTTTTGCATTAAAACAAATGATAAACATCTTGCACAGAGACAGACAGACTAACGTGTTGTATAATATACAGCGGTGGAGATGGAGCGCGCCTTGCCCCGCGTGTGCCCGTGCGAGAACGGCGGCACGTGCGTGGAGGGGACAGACGGGGAGTTGTCGTGCGTCTGTCGCGCGGGGCAGGCGGGGCCGGTGTGTGCCGCCGCGGCTGCCGCCTCTGCCGCCCGTGCCGCCACCGCCGCCGCCGTGCTCGTGCCGCTGCTGCTCGTGGTGCTGCTGGCGCTGGGAGCCGCAGCCGCCTGGTTCGTCATCAGGAAGCGACCCTTGTGAGTACTCCTACTGAACTGCTCGCATGTTATTGCGTGCTCCGAGTTTAGAGCACCTTGCTCTGATTCTAATTGTTGTTATAAGATCACACTGTTGCGTTGAAAATATTATCTGCTTCAACTATTTGGTCTACTCTGCAGTCGGCTGCGGTAAATATAAATGCTTCTCTAAAATAATATAGAATAATAAATTCCAAATTATATTTGGTACAAAATACAACATAATTTTGCAATCAAAAAAGTCCGCGAAAATCAAATGACGTTGACTATTTCAAACATATGAATTTATACTCTGGCAACATTTTATTCAAAACAAAGCAACGGGTTTGCTACACTATAGATCATTCACAGTTATTTTACCTCTGAATTCAAAATTATTTTCTTTATGTTGCATTTTTGTCAAATTCTTGCCAGATCGTTACTTTTGTAACGTTTTATGTTACTTTTTGACCCTTTGTTACTTTTGCATTCTTGTATAGATGACTTTTACGTTACTTTTCAAGATCTTTATTTTAAATTGAACCTTATAATAAATAAATCTTCTTCCTTGTAATGGTATAGAAAATAATAGTTAATTTATTAACTTTATCTTAGTAAAAGGATTTAATTTTTTTTGTTGATTAGCAATTTCTTTTTTAAATAAACTGAAAAATTAGGAAATAATCACCGAAATGTTAGAATGTGTAAACGTATTTCAATTCAACTGTGTATATTGTGTAAAAATAAAAAAAATTCAAAAATACGTTACTTTTCTTGTTAAAACGTTACTTTTTGTACTTGATAAGGTCACTTACTTGTACCTACTCGTTGTTTTAATAATTATTATTATAATCCCAAGCTTTACCAATACCCATAAACTCAATCTCATATGAAGAAAATGAATTTATCTATAACAATATCGGATGGTTAACACATGAACAAGTGGCAACTGCGAACTATCAATATGATATAAAATATTAGGTAGGTTCGAAACAGGAAATTCATGTAAGTACCTACAGCACTGTAAATTAATACTTACAAGTGAATTAAATTAAATAATTAAAAAAACCCCGCTCCAAACATAATACGCAATTCACCATTTTTAATGGCGGCCATCTTGGATTTTAAATTTTATATAGTGGGTTGTATTTTACTTATTAAGCCCTTTCAATTAGTATCCATATTGAGGGGGTTGTGGAAGAAAAAAGTAATCCGCCATTTTGTAGCGGCGGCCATCTTGGACCGATTTCCACCAAACACACACAGACAGACACGTCAAACTTATAACACCTCGTCGTTTTTGCGTTGGGGGTTAAAATGGGGAAGTCAATACTAACGTGACATGGCAACATAATTTTCAGGCTAGCCAACGTAAAGGCTAGAGGTAAAATAACTGTGAATGATCTATATCAATATTTTGTAGTCACAATTATTATTAGCTAAATCTAACAGACAGCGCTTAGCTATTATTATAATTACATTTTCATGAGCATTCATTCTAATATTTGTTAATGTTAACCCATTATGATTTGTATGTCTAAACCTTTTAAAAATTATTAACATAATATTAATTTGAAACATCCCCAGCGGCAAAGGCGGCGGTCTGGGCAGCCTGGCGTCGTCGCAGAGCGTGTCGTTCAGACAGGGCTCCAACGTGGAGTTCGGCGGCGTGTCCCCGCCCGAGCCCGCCTACACGCTCGAGGAGACCGGCCCCAGGAAGGGACGCGACTTCAGCAACCCCATGTACGACGCCGTCACCAGGGCCGCCACCGCCGGGGAACCCGAACCCACTTTACGTAAGGATTTATGTTTTACAATATACCGTGCCCAGCACTTTTATCCGAAGACTAGCTTAAACTGCAAAATCTTTTCTTAGCGGATGTACCTATACGTCCAAAAGCCTGTATGCTAAATTTGAACTCAATATATTTAGAGATTTGAACTGGGGGATTATTCCCATCTGTCTCCCCAATTTGTCCCCTTAGGGGTACGGATGCATGGGACAAAAAAATCATCTGCCCCCCTTTTACCGTCTTTGTGTAATCAGTAAGTAGATCTGTTTAGGAGGTTACAATAAATATAATATGGATATTGTAATAATGCCAGTATCAGTATGGTTCGGACAGTATCTTGACATGTTGTCTGTGTGTGTTTTTAAGGTCTGAGTTAGTTTGTAAGTTACGCTAAACATCAATTTAACTTTCCACACATAATATTATTATTATATTTATTTTTGCAATGAACACAAATGAGATAACAAAACTCACTCGTACCCCATTTCGCAGCGGGTATCTACGAGGTGCCGGACGAGGTGAAGGACAAGGTGGTCTCCGCAGTGATCTCCCCCTCGTCGAGTGAGACCCGCGGACACAAGCGAGCCCCGCGCGCTCTCGACCCCGCCGCCGACACCGGCGCCGACACCGCACAACTGGTGAAGGAGGACAGGGACTGCTAGCGCACACTGCGCCGGTGCACCCTCGCGCCGCGCGTGCAACACTATACCTACTTCTACAACTTACTGAGGTGTGAGAGCGTCTTTGATCGCTCCTCACCCTCCTTTGAAGCCCGTTCGAACCTGAGCGACATTCGCTACCGCCGGCGGAAGCGAAACTGTAGGTTCATATAAGTTTCACTTTCACCGGCGGTTCGTTCGTAGATATTTCTTAGAAATTTTGTTTCACGATCAGTTATAAATGTCGCTCGGGTCCGAACGGACCTTTTTTGATTCCGAATGAACCCCGTCGATTGTAGAGAAACGGATGTGGGATCGTAGTCGACGATCGTGTTTCTCGCTCGCGGAGGGTAGTCACGAAAAAGTACGTGCGTTTCGCGGAACTTTCGAAACGACCGTCAAACTGACGTTGAGACCGATTCAAAATAGGTACTTTTTCGAACGAGCTTAGATATTGTCGGTCACTCTTTTGGACGCATCCTAAAATCGGCCAAACAGGTTCTGTGGTGAAAAACGACACGGACTTTGGATACTTATTTATATATGTTTTCTTGCTGCTTCCGATTTATTTTTCCTGTGTACTGTTTTAATTATTTCTTAGCCGACGCGACATTTAAATAACGATAAACTTTCTGATATCGTTATTATTGTCTTCACATTCCAAATGTCTTTCCGTCCTTTTAGAGTTAACGGTAATTATTAATCTTTTACATTCTATTATTAAGTATAATTCATCTATTTTCCTTTGCTCGTTGATATCATTGTTTTTTCTAATTTTCTTCTGGTTGTACTTATTGTAATAATGTTGTACTATTATCTACGTCTCGTATATTATATCCGTATTGTTGAGTTTTATTTTGTAAAAATGTACTATTTATTGATGAACTTTGAATAAATCATATCATGTCGTGATATAAACACTATCCTCGTTGTTAATGATTAAATAATACTAGAGTAATATTGTGGAACGCCCATTATAAAGAGCAATTAAGTATATAAAATGTTTGTACATTCAGTAATGTTAATATTTGGGACTAAAGACTTAGATTTTCAATTTTCCTATAGTATTGTGCGAGCTCTGAGCTGCATTATCAAACGTAGCACATTCCTCGATCGCCGAGTCCTCTCACTGTACAGAGAATGTGTCATCAATAATATTAATTATTGTTAAGTATCATAAGTGATCAGTACATACGACAACAATTAGGAATTGTGCGACGCGCGTTGCAGCAAATCTTTCACATAGAGTTTTAATTGATTTGACAATAAGCAATATTATTATATTTAGAAAATAATTTATTTATTTCGATTTAGGACTATGTAAAGCTATGTTGTGTTTTGTATTGTCTATTAAAGGTGAAATTAAGATATTTGTGGGATTGTTTAACGATATGCCATAAACGTGTGAGATAATGTATCTGTTGTGTATTGTAATGGTGGACAGGCCGTTACGACTATTGTGTTACAAGTTACAAGTGTTCGCGGATTGTAAATATTATCCTTGACGTGTACATTCTACCGATCCTCATTATATATCTATCTCTGTAATATTATGTTCGCACACATGTTTACTTAGATATGTATTAAGGATGTAAATCAATAGTGAATTTAAAACATCACAATATAGTATTTTATTACAAACGCCCATGAATTGTTATCTGTAAAAAAATCTGTCTATAAATAATAATATATTACGGATAAGGAGATGAAATATTTTTATATTGGGATTATTATAGTTATTAGACATTTGTCTGACATAGTTGAAAACATTCTGTAAAATAAACAATAAAAATAAACTTTTGTTTTTTATTCCTGCCCAAAATAAAATCACATAACACATCATATTATCACACAATCACACTAATATTTTAAAAACAGAAATTTGTGAGTGTGTATGTTTGTTACTTGTTCACGCCTAAAAGGGAGGACCGATTGTGTTGAAATTTGGTAAGTATAGAGCTTGCGCAGACGTGGGATTTTTGTCTGCGGACTTTTTTATCCGCTAAAATAGATCAGATCCGATCGCTTACAACTGTATCGAGTAGGTAACGCAAACGAGGAATTAAAAGTACTGCGTACAAAAAGTACCTATACCCCGAATAAACGGAGGACATGCAAGAAGCGGACAAATTGACTAGGCGAAGCAATGTACAACGCAGAACGCACATGGCGAAGTTTAGTCCGCGTTGTGCGCTCGAGAGAGAGAAAAAGAGCAGACATCATTTAAAAAAAAAATACTCGTCGGTTTTCTTTTAAAATGTCTTCTCTTTTTATTAAACTTGTAAATTGCAACACAAATTAATCTCTGAATATTTGCTTCCATAGCGTGCACATCTCTGCATACATATCCGGGCAACAATTATCTTAATGATCGCACAACATGTACGGTGTGCGTTGAGGTTGAGTTCGCGGTAAATCCACGGCGGATTTTATGTTCGCAGAGCGTAGGTACTTTATTATATTCTTTGGTGTTTAGCGTAGTGTGGTAGCGGTAGCAGTTGCAGCGATTCTCCAGAAACCAACATTATTTATCACTAGCTGACCCGCGCGCACTTCGTAGCGCGTGACAGTAAATTATTCATATATTAATGAATTTGATGCAGACCATTTAATTCGATTTCCAATTCCACGGAAAAGAGGGATTCAATTCACGGGTTTTCTGCGACTTAATGGGCGTAGAATTAGTAAAGGCTGGCAAACCTTGCCAATATGTAACTACGATCGAATCACCTACTATTCAAAATGTCTATTGGACGTTTCGCCTACGTTCATAATAACTATTGGTTGAAATCAATATTGGACGATTCGCCTACGGTTAACTCAGCTACGGTCGATTGAGCTATGGTTGATTAAACTATTGGACGATTTGCCTATTTTTGACCGAACTAACGGACGTTTCACGTATTTTTAGACCATGTTTCCGGCTGCTAGTCAGGTATGACAGCTAAAAAATACTTGTTTATAGTACAGAATTCAGAAACGTGTTGTTTTTGATACCTGAATGATTTCTATCTGTAGGTGCGCAGACAGCTTATTATGCCACTTTGCCATGATGAGGTAGATGAAAGAAGATGCCAAAATGCCTGAAGATGCCATGACACAGGATAAATAATTCAGTAATAAGAAAAATATCTGTCTAATATTGTGGTCACTGTTCAAACCTAACCTAACCAACAGATTTCGGTTTGCCCTGAATACTGTACTAAAAACACGCGTAGCAAAGAATTTATAAACCGTAGGTGAGTCGTCCATAGTTGAATTAACCAATATATCAAATGAACATTGGCCGAATCGCCCATTAGTTCACATGCCCATAGTTTAATCAACCGCAGGCGAGTTGCACTGTAAGCGAGTCGTCCAATATGTGAAATGAACTTATGCGAATCGACCGTAGTTATATCGACCGTAGTTGAAACGACCGTAGGTATTATGAAACGTAACCCGTCCATGCGGGCAAAGCCATGAGAATAAGCTAGTGACTGATGTATCTGTATAACGTACAGCCTCAACCGCTAGCTGGATTGGGTTGAAATTTGGAACATAGAAAGGTTTCATGACGTAGACCACTGCTAACAGAAGCGGGTGCCACGCAGCGACGGGCGGACGTCGCGATAGTTTTTTGCAAGTATTTAGTGTAATTTACGTTATTTACTTTTGACGTATGTATACATAATATAATAAATTATATAAAATGTCAAAAAAATAGCATGCGATATTATGCTGTTTTTAAGGTAAGTTAGTAAGAAGTTATTTTTTTTATTTTTAAAAGTATTCTGCTGAAGTAAGAGTGCGAGTAAGAGACCGAGTAAGAGTCCAAGTAAGAGTCCAAGTAAGAGTCCGAGTAAGAGTGCAAGTGAGAAACTGAGTAAGAATTCGAGTAAGACTGCGTGTAAGTGTCCGAGTAAGAGTGCGAGTAATAGTCCGAGTAAGAGTGCGATTAAGATTCCGAGTAAGAGTCCGAGTAAGAGTGCGAGTAAGAGACCGAGTAAGAGTGCGAGTAAGAAACTGAGTAAGAATTCGTGTAAGACTGCGAGTAAGAGTCCGAGTAAGAATGCGAATAAGAATCTGAGTAAGAATTCGAGTAAGACTGCGAGTAAGAGTCCGAGTAAGAGTGCGAGTAAGAGCCCGAGTAAGAGTTTGAGTAAGAGTGCGAGTAAGAGACCGAGTAAAAGTCCGAGTAAGAGTGCAAGTGAGAGACCAAGTAAGTGTGTGAGTAAGAGTCCAAGTCTTGTCTCTTGTCTTGTCTCTTGTCTTGTCTCTTGTCTTGTCTCTTGTCTTGTCTCTTGTCTTGTCTCTTGTCTTGTCTCTTGTCTTGTCTCTTGTCTTGTCTCTTGTCTTGTCTCTTGTCTTGTCTCTTGTCTTGTCTCTTGTCTTGTCTCTTGTCTTGTCTCTTGTCTTGTCTCTTGTCTTGTCTCTTGTCTTGTCTCTTGTCTTGTCTCTTGTCTTGTCTCTTGTCTTGTCTCTTGTCTTGTCTCTTGTCTTGTCTCTTGTCTTGTCTCTTGTCTTGTCTCTTGTCTTGTCTCTTGTCTTGTCTCTTGTCTTGTCTCTTGTCTTGTCTCTTGTCTTGTCTCTTGTCTTGTCTCTTGTCTTGTCTCTTGTCTTGTCTCTTGTCTTGTCTCTTGTCTTGTCTCTTGTCTTGTCTCTTGTCTTGTCTCTTGTCTTGTCTCTTGTCTTGTCTCTTGTCTTGTCTCTTGTCTTGTCTCTTGTCTTGTCTCTTGTCTTGTCTCTTGTCTTGTCTCTTGTCTTGTCTCTTGTCTTGTCTCTTGTCTTGTCTCTTGTCTTGTCTCTTGTCTTGTCTCTTGTCTTGTCTCTTGTCTTGTCTCTTGTCTTGTCTCTTGTCTTGTCTCTTGTCTTGTCTCTTGTCTTGTCTCTTGTCTTGTCTCTTGTCTTGTCTCTTGTCTTGTCTCTTGTCTTGTCTCTTGTCTTGTCTCTTGTCTTGTCTCTTGTCTTGTCTCTTGTCTTGTCTCTTGTCTTGTCTCTTGTCTTGTCTCTTGTCTTGTCTCTTGTCTTGTCTCTTGTCTTGTCTCTTGTCTTGTCTCTTGTCTTGTCTCTTGTCTTGTCTCTTGTCTTGTCTCTTGTCTTGTCTCTTGTCTTGTCTCTTGTCTTGTCTCGTCTCTTGTCTCGTCTCTTGTCTCGTCTCTTGTCTCGTCTCTTGTCTCGTCTCTTGTCTCGTCTCTTGTCTCGTCTCTTGTCTCGTCTCTTGTCTCGTCTCTTGTCTCGTCTCTTGTCTCGTCTCTTGTCTCGTCTCTTGTCTCGTCTCTTGTCTCGTCTCTTGTCTCGTCTCTTGTCTCGTCTCTTGTCTCGTCTCTTGTCTCGTCTCTTGTCTCGTCTCTTGTCTTGTCTCTTGTCTTGTCTCTTGTCTTGTCTCTTGTCTTGTCTTTTGTCTTGTTTTGTCTCTTGTCTTGGGTTTCAATATACGCCGCCACGACATGATAGGTAAGTAGGTAGGTATAGTAGGGATACTATGCTGGAATAAAACCTATTGTAGTTCCCAGATTAGGCTTCTTAATTATGAACCAACTTTAGTTTTAATCTACCTGTATGTACCTACTTTTTATTGAATTGAAGAGTGATCAATCGTATTTATTTTTAACTCCCGACGCAAAGACGAAAGGGTGTGATAAGTTTGACGTGTCTGTCTCATAGATTCGATTTAGATTTTGTTTGAAAAGTAAGTTAGGCGGAAGTGTTCTTAGGTATTTTTAGTCATAGCCGCAAAAAACGCGGCTTCATCCCGCGTGTACTAAGTTTGATACAATACATTTTCAAATCTCATTCGACTGTTGCATTTTTGTAACGGACATTCAGTGGTTCCTAAGCGGACGTAGTAAGGTACATATAGGTAGGTAATATGAAATAGAAATAAAAGCTTGTAAAAAAAAATATCAATAAATGTACAAAAATAATATAATTAATTTATAATAACTCATCTAGATATTAGCTCAAGTAAGTAGATGATATGAAATAGGTAGGTACCTACTGTATGCGGGCAGCGGCTGCCCGGCAGCCCTATGACTCGCGCATGTACCGCGAGACTGTAGGTATTTATGTTCAAAAATCACGCTCAGTCAAACTACTGTATATCTCTTTACCGTGCTACCACTGAGGTGTATACCTAAAATCATAGGCGGATCCAAGATTTGGTTTTGGGGGGGGGGGGCGGCAAGGTGCAGACGGGCAAAAATATTATAATTTTTATTACGAAAAGTGTATGTTTAGCTCGCTCTGAGCGGTTAGGAAGTTTAAACATCCATTACAATAAGTGCGCGAGCAGCTAGCTGCGAGCGCCGAAAAAAAAATTTAATCTTTACCATGAAATATGTGCGAAATTCGTAACTCTACAATGCTTCTGGGGGTGCCTTGGCCCCCTGCCCCCCCCCCCCTAAATCCGCCTACTCGCTCTGAGCAGTAAGAAAGCTTAAACATCCTTTATAATATGTGCGCGAGCAGCTTGCTTAATGACTCGGGGGGGGGGGGGGGGCTTGGCCCCTTGCCCCCCCCCCCCTAAATCCGCCTATGATTATCTATAACACAGATAAAAGGTTCTATAATAATCATTGCAAAATTTTACTAACATTATAAACGTGAAAGTTTGTGTCTGGATGTATGCCTAAATGGGTGTGAAGAGATTTTATGTCTGTGTGTCTCCGGATAACCAGTGATTTTTACAAAAGATCCCCCTAGATGGAGCGCCACAATCGCGTGATTTTAAGTTAAAATATCTACAGATTTTTAACAATTCATAATTTCTCATATTTAATTTCTCAATTAAATAGGTACATAATATTTAATTAATCTAACAATTAAAAAATATATAATAAATGAAGTATTCACAGTAATTATAAATCTATTATTTAGTTCCGCTAGGTTACGCGGGACTCTTTTCTAAAACTGTTTGCAGAATAAACGATCCCATCAAAAACATAAATGTGAAAAGAGAGCCAAGTTCAATATTACGATGTATGTACTCATAGTTACCTATGACTTGGTAGTTGACTTCAACGACAAAAGAAGTGAGATCTAAATGGGTGCCAAGTTCAATGGTCAGTCCTGAAAAATATTTACAACAACATAAAATATTTTATTACAACTTAAAAGATTATTTCTTCTTATCACTTAGAATTAATATTATTTTGAAGCCTAAAGATTGACTTGGCCAGTTCTCATAATATACTAGGTACTCTCTCAACTTTAGCTTGATCACTATTAAACGCACTTAATGCTAATTAGTGCGCCACCGTCTTTTATCGTGTAAATTAGTCCCCTCCATCCATTGGTTGTCTGGAAGAAATCGCTCTTTAACGATAAGACCGCCACTTGTACATTGTAATTTTTAATTTTAATTATGTACTTACGTATTTCTGTTACATTATTTGGTGTACAATAAAGTATCTATTGTCTTATCTTAATGATACTTCGTCGTATGGTACCCATGAGAACTAGCCAAGTCAAACTTTGGGCTTCAAAATAATATTAATTCTAAGTGATAAGAAGAAATAATCTTTTCAGTTGTAATAAAATATTTTATGTTGTTGTAAATATTTTTCAGGACTGACCATTGAACTTGGCACCCATTTAGATCTCACTTCTTTTGTCGTTGAAGTCAACTACCAAGTCATAGGTAACTATGAGTACATACATCGTAATATTGAACTTGGCTCTCTCTTCATATTTATGTTTTTGATGGGATATCATTGCTTTTTGTACAGTACTTTTTAGTATGTAATTTGTTTAAGACACTCAGTCATAATAAGATTAATACCAAATGATTATTTTATTGCACCTCCCCCCACCCCACTGCTACATGGCACGGCCGTCGCACCGCGCACCGCGGCCCGTGCGCCTCGCCGTGCTTCGATATATGATATACCTATACCTATAATTAATTTAGTACTTATTTATATATAGCATTTATGTGCACTATTGATTTGAATATTGTACCTAATCAATTGATTTTTTAACAATACTAGTTACTGATAAATTTATCTATGTATTATGTAGGTATATTCACCCAGCTATCTTATACCTACCGCCTACCTGGATGGAAATTTAATACCGCCACATACCTATAATATTATGACTATACGTTACAGGTACGTAGGTATCTAAAATGTTTACACCAACTAGCACCTAAGGCGATATATTTTTATTGTCAACAATGTTAATATTATTACCTCTATGTTACTGAGCCACCTTGATGCTGGTGAGTGATATATACATAGGATATACAATTGTTACGTAGGTACCAGGAACCTATTTTTATTAGTGACTAGCTGTGCCTAGCTGTTTTACCCGCTATACAGTTTGGTACAGTAGTGTATATTATGTTATTCCAGGGGTCTAAGCTACATTTATTATACCAAATTTAAAGTCAATCGGCCCACCCGTTTAGGCGTGTAAAAGTAAAAAACATATAGGTATCCATACGTACAGTATGTATAAAGTTTGTATTTATATTTATAATTATATTAGTAGGAATAGTGCACTCGCGCGCACATCGTAGTATCTAACAGAAAATAGCCGCCTACACAAAAATTATAGCAACATGCCACATGTATTGCTTTATGCGTTCCTAGGCGTCCCAAACTTTAATATCATACATTTTTTTAAAAATTAATAATAATTTAATATGATAAAAAATACTAGTTTCTGATATTTCCCTTTGTTACTACGACATTACCTATCGGGATGCCAAATTTCAGCTTTCTAGGTCATCTGGAACTGGGATATTACTTTTGATCTATCCCTCAGTATGTATTAACTTCACCGATTACTGGATGTTTATATCTAAATAACCGTTTGAGCTGTGTTATTGGAATTTGGAACAGAGATATAGTTCGTATATTTAAGTATATGTGCCAAATTTGACTTGTCTATGTGTAATAGTTTTTGTATAACGAGGGTGTAAAAAGTCGTCAAAACGCGCTTTGGACGGTTCGTGTAATATAACACACGGCGCGGTCGCCAGTTCCTTTGCTTGAACTTGGCTTGACTCGCTGCCGCGTGTCTAGATATTTCTTTTTCTTAGGACATTAGTTCCGTTATTTTCCGTGGCGCTAGCTTGTATGAAAAATAATTTACTTTTACAATGAACTTTAAATGAATTTTTCTATTTATCTTCAGATGATTTTACATGTTTTAGAAATTAAAAATAAGCAGCAAAAAGATATTTATTACTGATATTTACACGCATCATGCGCACATTAGATTAGTTCCATTATTTTCCGCTGGCGCTGATTCATATGAGAAATAAGTTACATTTACTAATTTAAATGAATTCTAATTTGTTTCCTGATGATTTTACATGGTTTAGAAATTAAAAATAAGGTGCAAAATGATACCTACCTATGTACAGACCCTGGCTACTATATAGCATCAAAGTACTCGTCAAGACGAATCAAATGAGCCCAAACTCGATGGGGTTTTTTCTTTTAATCACGGAGTTCCTATGGCCACCTTCCAGCTCCGTCATCGGACCCTGGTTACTATATAGTATCAAAGTACTCGTCAAGACGAATCAAATGAGCCCAAACTCGATGAGGTTTTGTCTTTTGATTACGCGGTTCCTATGACTACCTTTCTTGTTTATTAGCATTTTATATGCGAATCTTTAGATTGATATAACTCTTTTATTTATGAACCGATTTGACTAAAACCAACACTAAGGTTCAAGTAGAGAAAACTGCAACGTATTAGTGAAAATTTTATTCAAATCGGTGGTGTTGTTTAACCACACCAGTGACACAAACTATTTACAAATTTAGCCCAAATTAAAGGTTTCGTTTACAAACACATCGATAGATGGCGTATTTTTAGTTTGTCGCAGTTTGTCGCACCATATTTTTTGAATTGAGTTTACTTTATATTCTATTACTTTTATTTAGAATTTTTGATGTAAATTAGGGGCAATGTGTCCGATATAAATGATTATTATTTATTTTATCATTTTATTTTACGTTTCCCTTGGAAAAATTGACAAAATGTTTTACGAATTAGATCGCGCAAGCGACTTTTTCGCGTCGTTTTGTTCATATGCGTATTTTCACGATTCATCTTAGTAAAGGATCACAATGAATGGGGAGAAATTTCCATTCTTATTATATGTATGGATATGGATTGGCAAATAAATCTGTGTGAGGGGCAGTAAATTGTCTCAAGTGAGAAAAAAACATACTTCAAAGTCACCGATTTCAGAGTTGTCAACTGTCAATCATATATCAAAATCAAAATATTATTTAAATTGACAAAAGTCAAAACATTCCGCAAATTCTTTGAATTCTTGTTTTTACGTAACAGTATTTTATTTTAATTTCATTCAATGGACTAATTTTGCTAAAAACCTATATCTCTATGTCATTAAAATAATCTGGCGGTAGCAGTTAATCATAATATAATAATTCATTTCGTCAGGCAGTAGAGATAAAATTAAGTAGTGTTATCAGATAACCCTCGCGGGGGTCGACTGAATTCCAAAGACTGAAGGGAATTCGTAAGTTTATCTAAAGAACTCGTGGTACGTAGCGATTAGTGGCCATAAAAGTCATCGCAGAGCATTGTTTACTTCGCGACGAGTAGACGTATCGATCGATCGCAAATCGGCGGCGACGACAACCGGTTTTGCGCGAGCTTCAAGTGTCCGAGATCGTTCATGTCGCATTAGCAGCAGATGGTAGTCGTAAATAGTGTAGTTAAAAAGTGTTGTGAATTATTTGAGAGGAGCGCACGCGGGCCGTGCGACCGAGGGGTTAGTGAAAATAAAAAGTAGTTGTGTTGATAGCGAGCATGTCTCAGATGAAGGTGATAAGCCGTGCCAGTCGCGTATTCGCCGGCATCGCGCGCCGTCCTGTGTGCGCAGAGGTCTCGCTAGCTCCGCGCCGCGCCATCCATTCCACCATGAGCACCCGCCGCGCTGTCACCTTGGACAACATCAACCCCAACATACTCAAGCTGGAGTATGCCGTCCGCGGACCGCTCGTCATACGCGCCACACAAATTGAAAAGGAACTCGAAAAGGTAACCACTAACATATTGTCAGCCCTTTTTAAAAAAATAATTGTCTTTTTTTATATTTGAATCCACCTTGAAATGGGTCAATCCTAAATTAGATTGTAACATACAGATTGGACCAATAAAACTGGCCGGTGAAAGTACACATGAGTTCAATGTCAAGGTTATAATTTAGCTAATAATTCATAGGTCATAAATAATGTAGTTAACTGCACATATACTGCAGTGTAACTGATGTGTCACTGACACATTCCTACTAATGGAACTTCCTGATTATAAACTGTACCTATAGAATATTACAATTAACAACAGTTTGCCTCCAAGTAAACAGACATTATGTACACATGGTGTGTCATAGTCATTCGAACTAAAATACACATACATTATAGATTTTTATGGCTTTATTGTTATACATTTAATATATTATTGTCATATTTTTTTAATATCATGCCATACAAAACAATAATTAAATTAATGGATTTGTATCTAATGGATTTTCAGTGAAGCAGAAGTAATAAGTGTTTTTATGGATATAGGTACCTAATATATAAAAGGAAAGTATGACTGATGATCTAACAAAGCACAGCATTTCAACCCCTTGAATTGAGTTTAAATTTGTGTCAGAGATAGACATAGACTAATAAAAGAAATGATTTCATAAAGGGAGTGCGGAGTGAAGCCAAAGGCAGTACAATATAAAACTCTATACTAAACCTATTATGCAAGTGAGTGGATACCCCTTATGTTACAATTTGACACTATTACATTCAATCAAAGTTCACCCAGCTGATTTATAATGATACAGCTAGAGGAAACAAACCAAATATGACATCAGCTATAATTGCTCAAATACATGAGGCGTTGAAAATTTAGTCAGTAGTCAGTAGTAATGCTTGTTACAACATTACTAACCAGTTATAAAATAAAGTTTCACATACTGTGTCTGATTGTGCAAAGTTAACTCATAGACTGCTTTGCAGCTCTGTAGATCAGATTATATCATACTGGTTTTGCTAATTAATAGAGTGAGTCAAAGGGAACTTTTAAGGGTAGAATAATATGTACCTATTACCTACCTACATTATTTATTTTTAGTGTAGTGAGATTTGTGTGAGAAAAGAGGTGAATTTAATGATGAAATGGCCATGGGCCCGTGGTCAGAGGGGGAGACACTAGGTTCGGACTTTACCCGTAACCTAATACACAACAAAATAATAGTGAAAAATAATTTACTTACAAAATAAACAGCAATTTTGAAAGCCCGATGATTACTTTAATCATGACAGACCAAATGTGTCAGTGTTTGGAGATAGGCATTAGTCAAGCATTGTGCAAACTGATCAAACTCTGCAACAGTGATAATCCTTATCACGCTGGTTACAGATAACCATCAATATGATAAGCTATACTTACATAAAACATGTCGTGTGGAAACATACTATAATTAGTGTTCCATCACTAATGGGGTACATGGTCATGGCTATTTTAGGACAGTAATATTATAAACAAGATTTGCACCCATAAACTACTACCTAGTCAGTCAGTCAAACTGACTAATCTGCTACTTGAAACATTTGGCTAGCGAGGATGTGTTGTACTACTAACTACTAGAGATTGCTTTTAGTGATAAGAATGTCAGTTGTTACACTTAGGTTATTAAAAATTGTGTTTTCGTTTTTAGTTTTTCTGTATATTTGGTGCAATAAATAGATTATCTGTTCTACTTTACAAACTGCCTAACAGAGAGCCTAAAACGCAGTAGGTACCTACCTACCTAAATTAGTGAAAGCTTTATCTCCCATTCAAAGTTTGATCTGCTTCCATCCTCAGCTACGACTCTCCTCCCTCGATTAGCGAGGGTTACAGAAAATATGGAGCATATTTTATGCGAATGTGACGTATTGGCTACGAAACGCATGAGCCTCCTTGGAACAGCGTACCCCAAACCAGAGGAGTACAGGTTTCTTTCTCTTAGTGGGATCACCACTCTAATAAACCACTTCTTCGAGGAGTAAGAAACGGTAGGCAAGGGGTGAACACAATATATCCCAATGGGTCAATGTGTTGCTGACTTTGTCAGCCCCTATATAAGATAAGATCCTCAGCTACAGTTACTCTTTAGAGCAAGCGAGATTGTGGTCAAAGGATAACATACATATTTAAACTAAATAAAATAAATAAAACTTGTGTAGACCACACATTCCACACGATTGCACATTAAATGATAGTTTCACACATGACTGCTTAGGATACCTATTTGTAATACCTACATTAAGTAGGCCTCGCCACAAGAGTATCACATTACTTATGTTCAAGGTTTTGATGGCTCCCACTTAGGCTAGATAAAGTTACCTAGGGTTTCTTTAGAATTAATCATCCTAATAATATTAAATGTGAAAGTATGGATGTTTGTATGTGTGTGTTTGTTACTTGTTTACGCCTAAATGGATGTATACCGATTCAACTCAAATTTGCTATAGCTTAGATTCTAGCTTCTCTTAATACACTACTGTGCCAAGGAAGTTTTTAATAAAAATACATATGTAACATTATTCCAATTTAAGATTTTGCAATATTTTGTTACTTTCCCATTAATTTTTTTTTCTCATTGCAAATTTGCTTTCACATTAAAAAGTTAAATTTATAATTATTATATCATCATTGCTGACAACCCATATTGTCCTGCAGATGGGCAATATTATCAAAATCCTTATTTGTTCTTCATACTCATCTATGTTCTGCGAATTTTCTTTGTTCTGTTTTATAATATTCTGAATATCATTAGTATACATACCAAATTCAACCATAATGAAATCAGAGATTTAAAATTGAAAAGGAAAAAAAACCTCATAACTGAACATTAGCATTTATTATATCAGTCAATTTACATGATTACTTTTTTTCTGTATGAATTTAATTTAGTGTTTGACCTTGTTAACATTACTCACAAAGAACTTGTTTTAAACAAAGAAAACAAGATGATGTGGCCAAAATGCTACAAAACATCTAAACGGGCCCAAATTTATTGACAATGAACAAAACTAAAATAGTTTATTATTCATGTAAAACGTACCTACGCTCCTTACGCTCTGGCTTTGCTCATTAATCCTTTTTGAGTGACATTATAATAGCTATCTTTGTACCAAATTTTAATTCAGTCTGTTAAGCAGTTTGAGCTGAAGATTAGCCGGCTAAATCTGGGTTTAGCCGTACTTCGGGCTATAGCCGCAACATGTAAAAAAATAATAATTATTATTATTATTGGGGTTTATACTCCAACAGAACAGGTTACCCTACTTACAATGTCAGAGTCAAATCACAATTTAATATTACTGGCTGACTCGCGAAAGTAAAGATGTGTACATACTCTGTACTTATACATATGTGCGTCTGTTACATCTGTTTAAACCATTGATATAAGAAAATAGGTTTATTTAAGTCTATGGTTTAAACATAAAAAACAATAACTTATGTACCTACTCAGTATAATATAGTTTGTGTCCAATGTTACAGGGAGTTCAAAAGCCTTTCAAGAAGGTGATCAAGGCCAACATCGGAGATGCGCACGCCATGGGGCAGATGCCCATCACCTTCATCAGGCAGGTGAGGAATCATCATCATAACGACATTGATCACATTTTCTTGTTCTTCTAATACATTTAGCACTTCAGTAATTCTGTCATTTTTGTGTCTTCCTTAAAAACCAAGTCTATCAAGTAATTTTATATCCACAATATCAAGCGGTCGAGATTAGAAAATACTAAAGTCCCTGGCAATGCGACGTAAATAAAAATATCCTAAAACCCTTCCCAATGTCCTTGAAGGACCCTTTTAATAACACATTCTGATTTGTGGATTACGGACGAATAAAGGACAAACATTTATTTTTAGCATTACAAAAAGGAAGATAGGTTTACAATTCATCTGAATATTTTATTTTAGACTTCTTTTATGCATGATTGCTTGAACAGATTTGGGAAATTTTGCAATTGTTTCAAAGGTTGTCGATTATAATATTTTAATGGGCCTAGTGATTATAATCGAAATTGATGGAGCTGTTTTCAAGTTATGAATTAAAAACAGCACGTGGCTCGAAAAAACATTAGCTAGCGAAGATACCCAGACTTCAAACATTGTTTCGCCCAGTCAGAACATTTACTTAAAATTAGTAAAATGTCGTGTAGGTAATGAGTGGTAGTGGTATCGATCCATCTGCATTATGCAAGCTGCACGAACCTGCAGACTGCAGACCCACTCCGCTGACCTGGATACCATTGTATGGCCACTGTTGGGTCATTACAATTACATGACGTAGGATAATAGATGTCTTGTGATTGCGGACACCGAATTACACCGACTTGATTACTCTTTTTATAAAGCGTAATTACACTTCTGTGGCGTTTTCATTTACTGTTCTTTTTAACCGATGGAAGAAGGAGGCTTTTAAATAGAACAATATATATTTTCAATGGATGGACGGGACGATCCCCACGCTAGCTCGATAACGCCTTTTTTTTGACCCAGGAAAAATGTGTTACGCATCATCACCCCACGCCGGGGGGCGCGGGGCGGTATGTGGGACTCCCCCGCCGAAGATGGGCACGGCGGGGATACCCACTAAAATAACCTGGGGGGTGTTCCTGCGGGACGCAATAATGCCGGGGCAGCGGGTACGCCGAAGCACTCATCCGCGGCCCCGACGGCAAACTCCTGCCCTAGACAAAAAATAAATACTATTACTTCTAGGTATTCGAAAGTCCTCCGTAATGAACATTTTAGAGACGTTTTGCAAAAGACTTGTACTGTAATGTGCCTTATCTCACAGGGAGATGATGATGATGGATTGATACTCTGTAGTGTAAGATCGTTAGTTGTATGTTTAGTGATGTATGGTTGTATATTGCAGGTGTTGGCTTGCATCTCGTACCCCGCCCTCATAGAGACGGCGGGCTTCCCTGAGGATGTTAGGCAGAGGGCGCGGGAGATACTCGGCGCCTGTGGGTGAGTTATTACTTCAGCCTCTTCTATGCAACTAAATATAAAATGAAAATATCATTTATTGTCCAAATTACACAACATCAAATAAAAAAAGAGAGTAGGGTATTATAATAAACAAAACAAGATACATGATAAGCAAAAGTTGGTACACAAAAAACAATGAGAAAAATGGACAAAAGGGGGCATTCAGCGTATGCTGGGTGCAACTACTACACTACTCTACTATCACTGTCAATTGACACTACCTTGCACAAGGTTCTACTATATTTCCTATGTAATATGTGTAGGAGGCAGTCGTTAGGCCATGTTGCTGCCCTTGTTGTCATGGCAACCTGGAACTGCGTACCTATAGAAGCATAGGTTGTCCACACAATGTTGTGATTTTGATTCGACTCTGACAGTGTATTGGTTCTGTTGGATCTAACTTAGTTTATAGTCTGAAGTAACTACTATAATAGTTTTATTTGAATTTCCAAAAAAATTGTTTGTTAAATAGATTATAAAATAGATAGATACAAATGTAATAAAAAACTTCACAATAAAATTGCACATGTTTTATATAATATATTAAACGGACTAAATTACGATCAAAAACGGATTTCAAATTTATAACCATATCAACATCTGCATTTTACTTTATGCACCTTGTTCGTGGTTGTATATAAATCTATTTATGTTCATAATAAAAATAAATAAAGTATACATAATCCGGCATGTTTTATGCTAAGCTCTGGTGATTATCCTTAAACACACAAGTGGCTGTGCAAAGTCTAAAAGCCAGTTTTTATCGAATCGTGAATATAATGATACTTAGCCAGTTTGTTCCTATCACAGAATACTAACAATAGATCGGCCACGATAGAGTTGTATGAATAATCCACAATATAAGCTGATGTAATGGGCGAAAGACGGTAACAGCACACGAAGTGTATTTGGCGCAAGCGTATCGTGGGATTTTGCATAATATCTAATTTGAAGTGACTTTATTAGGCGTGAGTTGTGCCGTTATAGTTATGGAGAACACTCGCGATAGTTTTAATAATCATATTATTATCATAATTTGAACTATTTTAAACAAATTTGGCTCGCGATAGTAAACAGGCCTAGGCCGCTTCTGAAATGGAAAAGCATACAACTCACCTGCGACTCTGCGACATATACGTACTAGCCTGTGTTCGCAGCTTCGCTCCCGATTATAAATCATCTCTAATAGACCAGCCCCACTTGGTACACAAACGTTAACGCGAAGTGTCAATATCTCAACAACAACAAAAATTACAATATAATAATAATAATTTATTTATTTCAGGCAATAGTACACTGCCACAGACGAACATAATATAAGAAACCAATAGAAATTTGGCACAGGCATAGATATTGCTCTCACAACTATTTACATATTGTTTAGTTTGAAAGATTGACACTTCTTGCGAACATAATTTGTCGTTTCTCCACGCCATAATATTATCATTTGAATCTTGTAATGACCGTTCCCCTGTCTTATATGTTCCATGACCCATATAATAGCTCCATTATATAAAGTACTCGGGTGTCGGCTAGATTCAGCGTCAATATAGATACAAGCTCTTATTGCGCTGATAACATTCATAGATAACGACTATCGGGTCCATATTGGCTCGCATAAAATTTTTAGTCCTAATTTAATGTGGCATAACGTTTTTCAGCCTAAACATCAAAACGCCTAAAGTTTTTAGGCATAACTTTTTTGGCCTAAATTTTTCTCCCATAATATTTTTAAGCATAGTAATATTTACGCATAAAATTGTTACGCATATTGTTTTAACGCCTAAAATATCTTACCATAAAATTTTTTGGCATAATTATATTCAGCCCTAATATTTCTCGACATAATAATATCCAGCCCTAATAATTTTCAGTATAATGATATATCCAGCCCTAATTTTTTAGCAAAGTGATATCTTGTCATAATACTATTACCAGGATTGTAATCGGCAAAATATTATTAATACTAAAAGAAACGAATTATTCATTTCAATGTTTAACTTAAAACCTAACCTAGCCTTCTCGCGGTTTTTTTTTATAGGACGAAGTAAGAATTCGGGCAAGATGCTCTTCCGATGGTAAGAGTAACGCTGCTCATAATTAGTACAGTGCTACCCAGTATTTAACAAAGTAAAATTCTGGGTGCACTGCGTCATCGCTTCTTACTTGAGAGTAATAAGATGTTAAGACTCTTCAGCCCAGTAACTTCACCAGCTACTGTGCGGTTGTTTCATTTTAATCTCCTCTATACCCTTCCCTCTCTCTCTGAATTAGAAAGTGGATGGTCATTTTTGGCACTTTGTTGACCGCTGCCGTGGCACTGTGGACATTGTTCAAACCTAACCTAACCTAAATTATCCGAGTCGGTTTTGTGACAGTCAGTCTTACTGGGTGCCATAAACTACTTTCCAAAATAATTTTATTAACTTACAATATTAGTTGTATGCCTTAATATAGTTATGTAAAATTATGATTATGCCCGAGAAAGTTGTGCGAAACATTTTCGGACAAATTAAATTAGGACTAACAAAATTATGCGTGCTTATATTATGACATACAAATTTATGCTTTACAAATATATGCTAAAAAATGTTAGGGCAACTGACAGTTATGGCAAAACATAAGTATGTCTAGATATAATTATGCCCAATTATGATTAGGCTAAAAAAAGTTATGCGAAACATTTTCGGCGAAACAAAATTAGGACAAAAAAAATTATGCGTGCGAATACGCTCCCACGACTATCTCGTACATATAGGTACCTACTTACTATGTTATTGTTTTGTTTGCGTACATATTGTGATAATATGGAAATATTTTGTGTTTGTTTTAGTTAAATGTCAATTTTACCCGACTACAAATAGGAGGTTGTCAATTATTAATTATGTTTATGAAATCACTAAAAATGCTAGATGTTTACATAGGCCATTGTTTTAAGGGTTCCAAAGTTCCGAACAAAAAATAAAATTTAGAAGTACTTAGTATTTTTCTGTTATTTCTTGAATATCTTCGAAACCTTTTGTGGGATTTTCACCATATTTTCAATGGCTTACATTTAGCTCAACTTATGCACAATGCAAGTTTTATCAAAATCGGTTCAGTGGTTTTCAAGATATCAAAACGTGCGTTTTGCCCACGCATAATAAAAGTATGTTTGAAATCTGTTTACTATTACGTAATTAATAAATTACTTATAAATATATAGATCACGAATCACGTTATCAATGCAAAATATCAAGTTACGATAATTTTGTTTGAATATATTTTAAATTGATTATTCAATACGTTTGGATGAAGATTATTATTAAAATAATGTTATTCTTTACATTTAAACTGAGTTATCATTTGCCATTCATGTTTATTAAAGGTCAAGGTGATATTCTGCGCAAACATGACGTTTTATATCGATATTGAACGATCTAATCGTGACAGTCAAAGGGGTGAGGACATTAACATATCAAAGAGGCACAATCATGGCGGACGAGATGTCACGCCGTTATTTGTCCTACAATTTTGAGGTAGATTGAAATGGTACATTTTGTAGCGTCCGTGGCCCAGTGGTCGTTTGTCCGGCTTGTAAGCCGGAGGTCCTGGGTTAAAAACTCAGTGTGGCAAAGATTTTCGCCTGGACACGTAAAACTGTGGGTCCCGGTTGATTCATATAGGATATGTAGGAGGCAGTCGTTAGGTCATGTTGCAAACCTTGTAGGAATCTCGGCGACCTGAAACTGCAACATATAGGTTGGCCACACAACCTATAAATTGTGGTTTGAGTCTGACAGTGTAAGTAGGGTAACCTGTTCTGTTGGAGTATAAACCTCAATTATTATTATTATTTGTACAAGTGTGCAATAATGTGTGTGGTGTGTAGAGGCGGGTCGGTGGGTTCGTACTCGGCGTCTCACGGCATCGAGTTGATCCGCCGCCGCGTGGCGCAGTACATCGAGCGGCGGGACGGCCACCCCGCGCACTGGGAGGACGTCTGCCTCTCCGGCGGCGCCTCCAACGGCATCAAGAACTGTCTGCAGCTGCTCTGCAACGATGTCGACGGGAAGCCTTCCGGTCAGTCACTGTATATTATGTTACTACTGCACCTAGGTTTACCCACCAAATCCTGTGTGTAGCGAACTCTATAATAAGGACAAATTGAACCTGGCGCATAGCCGGCCGCTGCCGCGGCACGCTCGCTCGTTGTACTCATTGATCTAACCTTACCTTAATTGCCAAATTTGAGTTCAAACAGCCGTATTATAAACGTGACCAGATTTCCAACACAAAACTTATTAGAGTTAACAAGAGAAGTGTAATTTTTCTACTATAGGTATCTAAAATGAAGAAATTTTCATTTAATTGAATTTATTTAAAGAGATATGGCCATCGACCTACATAAAATAGTACAGAACCATTAACATTGTTTAGTGTGTAGTGTTGGCAACGGATGTATTTATAGAACAATAATAGAGCGGGTACCGAGTGTCGCCGTGTAATGCAAGTAACGTGTGAGGCGACCTTGGGCCGTGTTAGTTACTGCTGCTGTAGGTACATACCTATTGTATGTACGGCATATTACGTGGATATTCATATATTTGTTGACATACCAATTAGTTACAATTACACACCTACGTTACGTAGCGTACCTATTTAGAGTTTCAGCAGCAAATCTTTAAAAAGAAATTAGTAAAAAAAGCTATTGAAATGATATTATCTTCATACACATTTATAATAAGAAAGATAATTGCTGTTTATTCAACATGTGATCATAGTTTGTTTATTTAAAAGCGCAATAACGGCTTTTGCTTTTAAAAAAATTGGTACCAAACTAACTTAAATTCAAAATTAAGCATTTTGTAAATGTTCCTTTTCCTTGCAGGAGAGGGTTTTTTGTTGTTTAGTCGATCGGCCACAAGTTATATTAAGTGAACAGCTTTGACCAATCGCGTTGTCATCGTCGCCGACGGGATCCTGCATTGTGCAGACTGTTGGGTAGCTGGGGAATTGTAGGAGGTGTTTAGAATAGCTTCTATCGGACAGCACCACAAGAGAGCAGGAGAGGTTATCTGTACCAAACATAAACATAAAAAGAGTCAAGTTTTGTACGCTGAAGATATTTTAAAACCAATTATTGAGGGGGTTTGTGTAAGGCCATTGGGGAGTTAATTAGCTGATTTGAGCGACACACGTTCGTTGTAAACGTGTGAACCATGTGTTGTGTTGTTCCCCAGGCGTGTTGATCCCGATCCCTCAGTACCCGCTGTACTCCGCGTCACTAGCGGAGTACGGGCTGGTGCAGGCCGGGTACTATCTGGACGAGGAACACAACTGGGCGCTCGACTCTGACGAGCTGGAGCGGGCATACACGCGGGCTGCCAAGGACTGTAGCGTCCGGGCACTGGTCGTCATCAACCCTGGCAACCCCACCGGACAGGTGAGTGTATCCTGGGTGAGGGCAACACTGGCCGCTCGACTCTGACGAGCTGGAGCGGGCATACACGCGGGCTGCCAAGGACTGTAGCGTCCGGGCACTGGTCGTCATCAACCCTGGCAACCCCACCGGACAGGTGAGTGTATCCTGGGTGAGGGCAACACTGGGCGCTCGACTCTGACGAGCTGGAGCGGGCATACACGCGGGCTGCCAAGGACTGTAGCGTCCGGGCACTGGTCGTCATCAACCCTGGCAACCCCACCGGACAGGTGAGTGTATCCTGGGTGAGGGCAACACTGGGCGCTCGACTCTGACGAGCTGGAGCGGGCATACACGCGGGCTGCCAAGGACTGTAGCGTCCGGGCACTGGTCGTCATCAACCCTGGCAACCCCACCGGACAGGTGAGTGTATCCTGGGTGAGGGCAACACTGGCCGCTCGACTCTGACGAGCTGGAGCGGGCATACACGCGGGCTGCCAAGGACTGTAGCGTCCGGGCACTGGTCGTCATCAACCCTGGCAACCCCACCGGACAGGTGAGTGTATCCTGGGTGAGGGCAACACTGGGCGCTCGACTCTGACGAGCTGGAGCGGGCATACACGCGGGCTGCCAAGGACTGTAGCGTCCGGGCACTGGTCGTCATCAACCCTGGCAACCCCACCGGACAGGTGAGTGTATCCTGGGTGAGGGCAACACTGGCCGCTCGACTCTGACGAGCTGGAGCGGGCATACACGCGGGCTGCCAAGGACTGTAGCGTCCGGGCACTGGTCGTCATCAACCCTGGCAACCCCACCGGACAGGTGAGTGTATCCTGGGTGAGGGCAACACTGGCCGCTCGACTCTGACGAGCTGGAGCGGGCATACACGCGGGCTGCCAAGGACTGTAGCGTCCGGGCACTGGTCGTCATCAACCCTGGCAACCCCACCGGACAGGTGAGTGTATCCTGGGTGAGGGCAACACTGGCCGCTCGACTCTGACGAGCTGGAGCGGGCATACACGCGGGCTGCCAAGGACTGTAGCGTCCGGGCACTGGTCGTCATCAACCCTGGCAACCCCACCGGACAGGTGAGTGTATCCTGGGTGAGGGCAACACTGGCCGCTCGACTCTGACGAGCTGGAGCGGGCATACACGCGGGCTGCCAAGGACTGTAGCGTCCGGGCACTGGTCGTCATCAACCCTGGCAACCCCACCGGACAGGTGAGTGTATCCTGGGTGAGGGCAACACTGGCCGCTCGACTCTGACGAGCTGGAGCGGGCATACACGCGGGCTGCCAAGGACTGTAGCGTCCGGGCACTGGTCGTCATCAACCCTGGCAACCCCACCGGACAGGTGAGTGTATCCTGGGTGAGGGCAACACTGGCCGCTCGACTCTGACGAGCTGGAGCGGGCATACACGCGGGCTGCCAAGGACTGTAGCGTCCGGGCACTGGTCGTCATCAACCCTGGCAACCCCACCGGACAGGTGACACTAGCATTATGTATCTTTAGTTCACAAGTTAAGCATTGAGGACTCTACTGTGTTCAGTTGCCAATAGAAGAAAATAAGTCTCTTTTAACTGTGTACCGACGCGGCGTCTTTTCAGCCGATCTATAAAGAGGTTGGAAGATTTGTGTCATACCTACTGATCCGCCATTTTGATCTTTTTACAAGCTTTTTATTACTTTCACCTGTCTGTTGTCTGTCTGTCTGTCTGTCTGTAATCAAATCTTTCAAGTTTAATTTGACCCACTTCCCGGTTTCCAATTGAGCTGAAAATTTGCATGCGTGTGTAAATCGGATGACAATGCAATATTTTTATGACATCGAGCTGATCTGATGATGGAGCTGGAAGGTGGACAAAGGAACTCTGTCATAAAACAACGCAACCCCATCGAGTTTGGGCTCATTTGATTCGTCTTGACGAGTACTTTATGATGCAAGATGATAACAATAATTAAAGCTTGTTTTTAAAAAGTATTTTTTAAATTTCACTTGTTTTTAATCGCGGCCGGTGACGAAGATGATATCAACGATAGTCGACGTCGATACCGGCATGAACTATTCTGACACACACCCTCGTGAGGTGTCAGGTTTTTCAATTATTGTCTCCAAAGTATTATTATTATTTATTTATTATATTATTATTAAATGAATTGATAATTGATATAGAGTTGACAGTTATGATACACTTTAATTTAACCACAACGACTTTATGAAATGTTTATCGATAATAATGGCTTGTTAACGTCAACTGATAGCTGATAATGTTGTTACTTGTGCGATTGTGTATTTTATTATTGCTGTATCTTTTTATCATGTTCTTGATAATATTGAATTTATTTATTATTATAAATTGATCAAAAACTTTATAAATTATGCATATTTTTTTTCGAATTATTATTTTCTGTACCTATACATATAACGTTAAGTATCATCATAAATTTACTGATATTGGTATCATTGCATTTATTGAGTTAGGTTAAGTTATAATGAAGCGGACAAAGATACATTTTTGAAATTAGGTATATCGTTTTGGGATCCTCAAAGATTTGTCTCGTTTATTTGGAACATTTATTTATTTGTCAGAATTTCGGTTACATTAAGGTCTTACAAATTAGTTAGTTCAAACAAAATTCTACCTCAAGAGGTGTACAAATATTAGTTTACCATCATTTAACTTAAAAACATCATGCATTACAATAATATTATACAAATTGTTATTATATAAATATGACAGAATATTTAAAGTATTAAGAATTAATGAATAATATTAAGAGGAAGTAGTTGATAAATATGTGATATATGGGTCATTTTCAAAAAAATTGTACATTCATTTTTGTGGTTGTCCCATTACTTGAGCTGTAATTATAATTAATATTTGTAAAGTCTAAGTAGAATTAGTACAAAAAATATAATTATCGGTATTTTTTAAAGTATTTTATGTATTATTTTCATAAAAAACACAGGTACCAAAAAAGATATTAAAATATTTTAGTAGCAAAGCATTAAAAATTACAATGTCCCACCCTACAAGTTACGCAATAAAACTTTAAAATCTCAGATTTTATCAAATATATGTTTATTATGTTTATTTTTTCGGAAAATACAGATATTATTGCTTTAGTTTAAAATAACGCTATATTTTTAAGTTCATTATTATTATATTTAATAAATACATTTAATCGAGGACGTAATTCATGAAATGTGGAAAATTCCATTCCGAAACCACCTTTTTAGATATATATATTTATAAGTTTACCAAATTTAATGCTTATATATCAAGAACAACATTAAGTCTATCACTCAAACAGCGGCAATATTCGATTAGTTCATTTGGATGGCGATTGCAACAGCAAAACAGTGAAAGTGACCAATGGTCCATTTTTGATTTTCCGAGACCGAAACCAAAAAGAAAGCTAAGGAAAATAGTAAATTTTCTACAAAATGTATTGATGAATTCTATAAATATCATGGAATCGTGTATAATATTCAATTTTTAATATATACTACATTAATATATTTTTAACGAATTAATGTTGTTGAGCTCTCGGTATCCGTTACTTCTTTTCCGAAACCAAAACACAGGTAACGTAGAAGTGGAAGTAAAAAAATTCGGAATGGAATCATAAAGCTTAATGCATACTGTACATTTTGGCAAAAGTGAGTGACATAAAGATGGCACCACTCGAATGTTCAACAAATCATAACAAATGAGTTTTTTGACAAAATTACATTTTGATAATTTTATACTTACTTTCAGTTTCCCCATGAACGCGTAGAGGTATTAAATTGAAATTCATATCAATAACTCGAGTCTATAATATCCTTAAACTGGAATAAAATCAAATTTCTATGTCCACAAAATAAATTTTTAGCCACACATTTTCATACTCGCAACTACTTGCAAGGGAATTAAAACCTACAGGGTACACTCCGTTGAGCTTAGAATTTTGAAATTTGGTAATTTGGTACCGACTCGTACTTGAATGGTTTTTATTATTTAATTCGAGACTGCCATTCCGACCAACTGAACCAATCAACTAGTTGGTCAGAATGGACTCGATTAATCAATTTGTTCCAATCGGACCAACCAGTTGATCGGATATTTTATTTATAACAAAAAAATTCCGTTCGGACCAACTAAAATTGTTAATCAAAACGGATCAACTGTATTCTTTCTCAACTAAACAACTATTTAGTTGGTCCATAAGATATATTTTTAAACACATAATATATCAAACTTGAAATACCAATATCGCGGAAAGTACTCGTCCTAGGCTAAGCATTTCAGATGACAGCTGTCGAACTTGATATGTCAATATCTCGGAAATTACTCGTCCTAGAGTGATACTGTCATGGAAGAAATTAAAGATCTTGAGGAAATCTACATTTCAGATGACAGCTGTCAAACTTAAAATGTCAATATCTCGGAATGTACTCGTCCTAGAGTGGTACTGTCATGGAAGAAATGAAAGAGCTTGAGGAAATCTTCAAATCAGATGACAGCTGTCAAACTTAAAATGTCAATATCTCGGAATGTTCACGTCCTAGGGTGACGCTGTCATGAAAAAAATGAAAGGTCTTGAGGATATCTTCATTTCAAAAGACAGCTGTCATCGGGACCGAGATCTGCCTAGGACCAGCGCTTTCCGAAATTGACAGCTATCATCTGAAATGAAGATCTCAAGACCTTTCGATTCTTCCATGACAGCGTCACTCTAGGACAAGAACATTCCGAGATATTGACATCTTGAGTTTGACAGCTGTCATCTGATTTAAAGATTTCCTTAAGACCTTTCATTTCTTCCATGACAGCGTCACTCCAGGACGATTACTTTTCGAGATATTGACATTTTAAGTTTGACAGCTGTCATCTGAAAAGAAGATCTCTTCAAGACCTTTCATTTCTTCCTTGACAGCGTCACTCTAGGACAAGTACTTTCCGAGATATTGACATTTTAAGTTTGACAGATGTCATCTGAAAAGAAGATCTCTTCAAGACCTTTCATTTCTTCCATGACAGTGTCACTCTAGGACGATTACTTTTCGAGATATTGACATCTTGAGTTTGACAGCTGTCATCTGATTTAAAGATTTCCTTAAGACCTTTCATTTCTTCCATGACAGCGTCACTCCAGGACGATTACTTTTCGAGATATTGACATTTTAAGTTTGACAGCTGTCATCTGAAAAGAAGATCTCTTCAAGACCTTTCATTTCTTCCATGACAGCGTCACTCTAGGACAAGTACTTTCCGAGATATTGACATTTTAAGTTTGACAGATGTCATCTGAAAAGAAGATCTCTTCAAGACCTTTCATTTCTTCCATGACAGTGTCACTCTAGGACGATTACTTTTCGAGATATTGACATTTTAAGGTTGACAGCTGTCATCTGTCATGTATGTACGCTTTGGTTTTATTTAACATTCTGTGTATTTAGGACAATAATTAACGTTGAAGAGGTTTAAAAACATTATTCGGACCAATGAAAAAGTTGTTCGGTTGGGAAAGAAAAATAGTTGGTCAGTTTTGAGTTGTGTAGATAAGAATAAATTTTATTTTTTAAAGTATTCCAATCCAACCAACTAAAAAGTTGATTCGTTAGGAAAGAAAATAGTTGATCAATTTCAGTTGGTCGGTTTAGTTGGTCGGAATGGAAGTCCCGATTTAATTGTGACTAAAAACTAGCAAAGTGTGTGCATTTTTATAAAAATTGCTACATTGTGGTTAGATTAAAATTGGTTATTTAGTTTCAGTCATTTTAAATGGTTTTTAACACCGTTGCCTACAAAAAATTCAATTGAAATTAAGCATAGTTTAAAAATGTTGTATTACGGACATAAACCGAAACAGACATTAAAATAAAAACCCTTCTATTAGGTCGGCAATATCTCAATTTTCTATGCTTTGCATGTAAGAAAAATATAGCTTTCAGGTCTGTTTATTTAGCAAAATGTATGGCGAATTTTTAAATTGGTTTTGTGTTATACGTGCAATAAAAGCAATAATAATTATGATTTCATACGTCGAAAATGTTTTGGTGAAGATATTATTGATTGTAATAATTAAATTCATTGCTTGATGATTTTTACTGTCAGTATGTCTTAGGCTTAAGAAATCTTTTCCATTACCAATGCACTCCGTTCCGTGACTGTCCCATTTATAATTTTGTCTAAGTTTTAATTATTAACGAAGTTCTATGTGATTTTTATGGTGCGTTTATTTTAATAGTTTAATATTTATGGTCTCTCAATAGTAATTTAGTTATATAGTTCTTAAGTGCTGCAATAATAGAAAAAAAAGTAAATTTATTCCTCATTTTTATCCAAAGAGTAACGTAATGGAAACTTAATATACGATTCCTTGAGTTTGTTAAGTTGATTTTATTATTTTATATATTTTTTATGAACTTTAAGGTACAATACACTGATTAAACAACTTTTTATTGCAAAACTTGCTTTATTTATATTATTTATCAACATTAATAAGTAGTTTCGGAATGGAATATATTGTGATACCTGAGTGTAGTAAAATCTTAATTTTTCCGTAAATCTATTAAATTTATTTATTTTAATACTAATTTCTAATAATTAAATGATTAATTAATATATATTGGCCATAATAAATGCTTTGCCACGATCTTACAAATTTTCATCAATTTTTCCGCAGTGTACAGTTTTTTTGAAAATGACCCATATAATATGTATATCCGCAGGTGCTGTCCCGTGCCAACATCGAGTCCATAATAAAGTTCGCCCACAAGCACAAACTGTTCGTGTTCGCGGATGAGGTGTACCAGGATAATGTATACGCACCGGGGAGCCAGTTCTTCTCATTCAAGAAGGTATTCTTATTTACTACTTTGTTTAAGGCTTTTACGTCATTAATTCTATATGTGTTCCAAATTTTATCTCAATTTGTTCAGCTGTTTTGTCTGTGCATCAGTCATTTTTCCGCTTTATATTATAAAAGGGATTATTTAGTTCCTTTCAAACTAATTAAACAGCCATAGCCGGTGAATCTCTAACCAGGTTTATTGGTTTCTGAAAGCGTTTATTAATAGTGTTTATTGTGAACAATAGTGTAAATTAGTCTATACGATCTTTGGTTAGTGTTTTCTAAGTGTATGTACGTTATCAAATAACAAATAGCCGGGTCAAACGGCATTTAATATTAATCAGTACTGTAATCATTAATATCCATCAATATTCGTCGACATTTATAAATATCATTCATCAGTCACACACCCGTAGACAGAGAAAGAACTATAGACTATCTCATTCGCACGAGAAAGAGAACAACTTATGCGAAAGCTGTGTAAAAGAAAGAAATAGAATGATGCTATTTTTTGTTTCATACAGCGTGCCGCTTTTTTCGTGTTTCGCAAAGTAATTTGCGAAACAAATTTTGACAGCTAGCTGCAAAATATTGTAGTCGTCTTGATTAAAATATAAATTACTGATTTTCAGCAAAGATTTTTTTAATGAAATTACTTGTAAACGATAAAGACTGAATATATCTACAATTTAGGTTAAAAAATGGTGCGGTGTAGCGTGATAGGGTGTAAAAGTGATAGTGAAAAGAAAATGTTCGGATTGTCTTTTCATTCGTAAGTATTATACTATTTTTTTAATACAAGCATTTCGTAACAAAATTTTAATCATTAGTAATTGTGTTGTATGCACTCTAGACGTAACTTAGGCTTTATAAAAAGCTTAAATATAAAAAATAATTATTATTATAACCTCAAAACTGAAAACGCTTGTGTTGCCAACTTTTTTTATAAATATAAGACATTCATTGAAAAATAATGGCTTGACTTATTATTTATAATGTATATAGTAGTCAACTCGAACACGAGGGTGTGCTATCGGCCGTCTGAAAAAACCGTAGACAGAGGAAACTAAAACAATAAAGATAAAATAAAAAAAAGATGTTTTGACTAAGTTTTTTGGTCCATGAAGTCATCAAAATCCGTAATAAATATGATTAAATTTACATCTGGTATTAAAAATACCCAGGACTACCTTTTTTTTTGCCCTTGTCAATATTCCTATTCATAACAATAATTGACTTGAACGAGTGGCTGGGGCCCTGGCTTCCTGTCACATGTGGCGCAGTGGCGCAGATAGTGGCTTGTGGGTCGTACACTAGCATTTAGAATTTTTGGATTGAGTGCTTTTCACGAAAGGAGTCCCGCGAAATTTAAAGGAACTAAATAGGTATTTCTACGTTTTTTACCTCAACGACGTTTTTTTATTTATAAGTAGTATTTAAATCATTGCTTAATAGTTAGGTGATGTAAATACTTTTTCATAGTTGGTTTAATCTTAAATACATATATAAAATATTGAAGAAATAAATGCTTGTAAATAAACAAGTGAAATTTAAAAAAAAACTTAATAAAATAAGCTTTTATTATTATTATTACCATCTAGCACCAAAGTATTCGCCAAGATGAATCAAATGAGCCCAAACTCGATAGGGTTGCGTCGTTTAATTACGGAGTTCCTATGGCCACCTTCCAGTTCTATCATCAGATCAGCTCCTCGTCATAATAATATTGCATTGTCATCCGATTTATATATGGTTGCAAAATTTCAGCTCTATCGGAAACCGGGAGTGGATCTAATTAAATTTGCAAGATTTGATTACAGACAGACAGACAACAGACAGGTGAAAGTAAATAAAAGCTTACAATAAAAAGGTTATCTCTTAAAATTATAAATTATAACCAAATACCATCCCATATAAAAAATGTAGACTCATTTCCCGTGTTTAAAAAACAGCTACAACATAATATCTTACCTCTATATTGTACCAACGAGTTATATATTGTAGAAAATAAATTTCTTATATGTTTAACTCAAACATTTAAAATTATAGGAATATGTATATTTGAATTTATCTCATATATTTTGTATCATGGCAAATATCGTTGATAATATTATAACCTTCCTGACCTGAAAATTATCTTTGTTTTTGAAACGAAGTATAGTAACTACCTTTTTTCCCCCAGGAAAATGCGTTACCCGCGCATTGTCACCCAGCGCCGAGGGGCGCAGGGTGGTATGTGGGACCCCCCGTCGAAGATGTGTGTGGCGAGGATAACCATTAAAAAACATGGGGGTGTTCCTGCGGAATGCCATATCACCGGGGCTGCGGGTACACCGAAGCACTCGTCCGCGGCAACTAATAATATCTACCCTATCTTGTAATCTTATTATTTAAGTTTTATTTAACTTGATGATTGTGACTACTAACGAAATAATAATTGTTATGTACCAAAGTGTGTCTTTGTTGATAATTATTGATAATAAAGATCTTTAAAACCTCAACCTTATCTCTTACCATTAGGATAAAGTCTAACTCACAGAGTACATTTTATATATAGTAAGTCTACCTCGTATATTACTTAATAAATGGTTAGGTACTTATTTCTAAAAAATAAAGGAACATGCACAAATTTTGGTTTAATTTTCTTCGTATGGTAACCCGAAATATGGTGACGTAATATTTCTTGTCCCTTTTAGCGGCACGCTTTGTGATAGTCTACAGTATCATCCGTTTACGCACACACCCATCACCGTGTGTGCATCTGCACTGAGTGTCTTTTTTTTGAAGTATCAGTAAAAAATCTGAAATTTACAGGGGAGTTAGTAAAAATATAGTAAAAAATAATGCACAGGGTCTCGAATTTCTAAAACTTGAATTGAACGAGATATGACCAAAAGATTAGGACACTCAATCCTGATGCGCCGCTAAATACGAATATTTTCAAAAGTATTGACCCTAGGATTATAATTTTTAGTTCTGGAGTTAGTAAAAAATTTCTAAAAACTTTTGGGAAATTTTCAAATCAATAGAATGTGCCGTTACAGATTTATAACGGTTTAACTAGGACACTCAGTTCTTACGCCGTAAGGATTGAGTGTCCTGCTAAATATGGGTTTATTGGAATAAATACATAAAAATAACATTACCATCTTGTAGTCTGACCCTCAAAACAATTTCTAAAAGAGAAACTATGTCGAAAAAGCTTACCCTTTTAAAATAAATGAAAGATTTCATTTTTACGAAACGTCTGTACTGAGTGTCTTTTATTTTTGAAAAAAAAGGGTCAAATAGTAGTTTTAGAAATTTGGCACTTGGTGCAAAAGTTTTTACTAATTGAATACTAAAACATGATATATAATTTGTTTTTCTAAATTGTATATTTTTAGAGTAAATCCACTTTTTGTGGTTTTCTGTGAGTGTCTTTTTTTTTTCGAGGTTGAGCAAAATTAATGAAATTAACAGGGGAGTTAGTAAAAAATTAGTAAAAACTTTTGTAGTAAGTGGCGAATTTCTAAAACTTAAATTGAATTTTTTATGAGCAAAATACTAGGACACTCAATCCTTACGTTTTAAAAAAGTGAAAAACCTCGATATCTCGGTAAGTATTAACTTTTTTTTCAGGATTTTTTTTTCTAGAGTTAGTAAAGAATTTCTAAAAACTTTGTAAAAAAAAATATACAGGCTAACACGTGGTGTTACTGAGTTATAGCGGTTTAATTAGTTTCACTGAGCGTAAGAACTGAGTGTCCTAGTTAAACGGCTCTACAGATAAAACTAAACCTCGTAGATAAAAACAACTTATATCCACGAGTTTTACTAATTTTTTACTAACTCTGGATATAAAATTCATTTTTGTAAGTTTTATATTTTTTGAGAAAATCCACATTTTCATGTTTTTCACTGAGTGTCCCATTTTTTTCAAAATATCAAAATGATTTTTTCAGGAGAGTTAGTAAAACATTAGTTACATCGTTTGCACTAGGTGTCGAATTTCTAAAACTAAAATTATTCTTTTTATGATCAAATAACTACAGTCCAGACGCCCGAAAAACATGAAAAACCGCGATATCTCGATAAATATTAACTTTTTTCCTAGGATTTTTTTTTTCAGTAGTTAGTAAAAAATTAGTAAAATCTTTTGCACTAGGTGCCAAATTTCTAAAACTGAAATCAAATTTTTTATAATCAAAAAACTAGGACACTCAATCCTTACGTTTTAAAAAAGTGAAAAACCTCGATATCTCGGTAAGTATTAACTTTTTTTTCAGGATTTTTTTTCCAGTAGTTAGTAATGAATTTCTAAAAACTTTTACAAAAAAAACCAACAGGCTAACATGTGTTGTTACTGATTTATAGCGAATAATTAGTTTCACTGAGCGTAAGAACTGAGTGTCCTAGTTAAACGGCTCTACAGACAAAATTAAACCTCGTAGATAAAAACAACTTATATCCACGAGTTTTACTAATTTTTTACTAACTCTGGATATAAAATTCATTTTTGTAAGTTTTATATTTTTTGAGAAAAAACACATTTTCATGTTTTTCACTGAGTGTCCCATTTTTTTCAAAATTTCAAAATGATTTTTTCAGGAGAGTTAGTAAAACATTAGTTACAACGTTTGCACTAGGTGTCGAATTTCTAAAACTAAAATTATTCTTTTTATGATCAAATAACTACAGTCCAGACGCTCGAAAAACATGAAAAACCTCGATATCTCGATAAATATCAACATTTTTCTTAGGATTTTTTTTTCAGTAGTTAGTAAGGAATTTCTAAAAACTTTTACAAAAAAAACCAACAGGCTAACATGTGTTGTTACTGATTTATAGCGGTTAATTAATTCTGTTTTACGGAGCGAGCTAAATGAATAAAGCCGTGAGTTGTTCTCACCATGAATAATTCTTATACCTAGGCACTATTATTCAACTGACCACTATTTAATTTGTTGGCAATACTTTCTCTCTGATAACATACACGTTCAAACACTTGGCTGCCTCCCGACTCCCGGTGCCCAACTTTTACGAGGCTGCTGACTTTGGGAAGATCAACTTTTGCACACAGAATTAACACACTCTCACACACGCACATACACACACACACATACACACACACACACTAACACACATAATACACCTAGGGACCTGTTTAATTGAATAAGATGGATTTTCTGTTCATTGTATTTAATTATATATATGTATACACATAAGTTATTTATGTATGTATTTAGGTATATATTACATTTTTATATATTATAATTATTATAAGTAGTATATTTATTTTTAAGATTTGTAGTAATAAGTTAACAACAACACTTTTCCTACTGTTTGTCAGCCCCCCTATAGTTCTAGTACATTTTCTCCAGCCTTGGGGCAACTGGTAGAAAATGCTATTGTAGCATTAAGTTAGTCCTAGCTCTGTGCTGAATAATAAATAAATAAATGGAGGGCGCCGGCAACTGCAACATAGTTTTATAAACTATCGCAATTTCCAACGTTCATGGCGTTTAAGATTAACGTGTATTTTAAGCGCAAATAAAGATTTATTATTTATATTAAGGGGTACGATTTTGCAAATTTACGCTAGGGCGTATTACAAGACGGATGTCGCAAAATTTAACAAAATTTATAAGAAACCAGTTGTTTAAGGATTTGAAATTTTAAAATTGGCGCCAAATGTATTTTTATTTATGTTATTGGCAAATGCTTCAGATGTACAGAAAGCAAATTAGAAAAAATTGATGTCAAATATTAACCTGTCAAAATTTTCAATTATATCTGTGCATTTTTGTCATTCAATCTTCTCTCAATGGCGCTTCACGGTTCTGCTCGTAATTTTGTATCAATTAATTTTTAAGGAAATAAAAGCCTTCCAAGTTATTTTTTGTTGTATAACTGTACACTGTACACCCCGTACACCAGTTAAAGCAATTTCAACCATAATCATAGCCAAAACAAGTTCTCAAATAAATAGTAGTGATTACGACTTTACTAATTAAGCAAAGGAGCGATGCAAGTCCATTAGTTATTTTAAATAGGGATTTTAGGCCATTCGATTGTAGTTGACATGACCGTAGGTATACGTAACCTACAAGACGGACGTTGCAAAATTTTACCTTTAACCGTAAAGTGGCACGTTCTTATTGATAATAAGGAGTATTTCTACTCTAAGAGTAGAAATACTCTTTATTGTGTCCAATGTAACAAAAGGTACTTAAATTACTATGACAATATTATAACACATTGGCTCACAATGGGCGGCCTTATCGCTTAAAGCGACCTCTTCCAGGCAACCAACTTTTGGATGAATACATTATCTAATGAAGAGTAGGGTTTATGTGGAAAATGTTAGGTATTTTAAAAACTTGTAATAATAGGTATAATATAATATGTTCTACCATACCATACGTATAGGGGCTAGGGGTGTGCATGATAAATCTGCATTAACCTATAATTAAATAAATAAATAAATAATAAATAAATATTTCAGGACATTTCACACAGCGCCACCTAACCCCAAACTAAGCAACTTAATGCTTGTGTTATGGTGGTTAGGATAACGGATATAATACTTATATGCTTTTCGTTTTTAAATACATACTTATAATAGATATTGAAAACCACCCAGACCAGAAACAAATACCTGTGGATCACAAACATTTGTCCCATGCGGGAATCGAACCCGCAACCTTTTGCGTTGCAGGCGGGTATAAGCCCACCGCGCCACAGAGGTTGTTAAATCTCAACCTGAGCCTATGCTCAGGCAGTATAATGATTTACTTACCGTTGTGCAGGTTTGCAACCAAGCTTTCCTTGAGATCGCTATTAGCGATAAGACCGCCAATTATAACACTTCTTTCTGTGTAATCTTAGTTCTAAGTTTATATTTTTGTATTTGTGTGAACAATAAAGAGTTTTCTATTCTATTCTTGCCTGACACGTGTTACTGTAAGTATATGCGAACCCGTCTTACTTACGCGGGAATGAGGTACTGCAGCGCTAATATACACCACTCGTGCGTATTTGTATGAGTGACCTATTCACTATGAGCTCCTTTTGCTAGCTGCGAATGGATTAGCACTACGCCCGTACGTAAACTTGCAAAATCATAACAATATAAATAAAAGCCAATAACATAAATAAAAATACATTTGGCGCCAATTTTAAAATTTCAAATCCTTAAACAACTGGTTTCTTATAAATTTTGTTAAATTTTGCGACATCCGTCTTGTAATACGCCCTAGCGTAAATTTGCAAAATCGTACCCCTTAATATAAATAATAAATCTTTATTTGCGCTTAAAATACACGTTAATCTTAAACGCCATGAACGTTGGAAATTGCGATAGTTTATAAAACTATGTTGCAGTTGCCGGCGCCCTCCTTCTTATTCAATTAAACAGGTCCCTAGGTGTATTATGTGTGTTAGTGTGTGTGTGTGTGTGTATGTGCGTGTGTGTGTTAATTCTGTGTGCAAAAGTTGATCTTCCCAAAGTCAGCAGCCTCGTAAAAGTTGGGCACCGGGAGTCGGGAGGCAGCCAAGTGTTTGAACGTGTATGTTATCAGAGAGAAAGTATTGCCAACAAATTAAATAGTGGTCAGTTGAATAATAGTGCCTAGGTATAAGAATTATTCATGGTGAGAACAACTCACGGCTTTATTCATTTAGCTCGCTCCGTAAAACAGAATTAATTAACCGCTATAAATCAGTAACAACACATGTTAGCCTGTTGGTTTTTTTTGTAAAAGTTTTTAGAAATTCCTTACTAACTACTGAAAAAAAAATCCTAAGAAAAATGTTGATATTTATCGAGATATCGAGGTTTTTCATGTTTTTCGAGCGTCTGGACTGTAGTTATTTGATCATAAAAAGAATAATTTTAGTTTTAGAAATTCGACACCTAGTGCAAACGTTGTAACTAATGTTTTACTAACTCTCCTGAAAAAATCATTTTGAAATTTTGAAAAAAATGGGACACTCAGTGAAAAACATGAAAATGTGTTTTTTCTCAAAAAATATAAAACTTACAAAAATGAATTTTATATCCAGAGTTAGTAAAAAATTAGTAAAACTCGTGGATATAAGTTGTTTTTATCTACGAGGTTTAATTTTGTCTGTAGAGCCGTTTAACTAGGACACTCAGTTCTTACGCTCAGTGAAACTAATTATTCGCTATAAATCAGTAACAACACATGTTAGCCTGTTGGTTTTTTTTGTAAAAGTTTTTAGAAATTCATTACTAACTACTGGAAAAAAAATCCTGAAAAAAAAGTTAATACTTACCGAGATATCGAGGTTTTTCACTTTTTTAAAACGTAAGGATTGAGTGTCCTAGTTTTTTGATTATAAAAAATTTGATTTCAGTTTTAGAAATTTGGCACCTAGTGCAAAAGATTTTACTAATTTTTTACTAACTACTGAAAAAAAAAATCCTAGGAAAAAAGTTAATATTTATCGAGATATCGCGGTTTTTCATGTTTTTCGGGCGTCTGGACTGTAGTTATTTGATCATAAAAAGAATAATTTTAGTTTTAGAAATTCGACACCTAGTGCAAACGATGTAACTAATGTTTTACTAACTCTCCTGAAAAAATCATTTTGATATTTTGAAAAAAATGGGACACTCAGTGAAAAACATGAAAATGTGGATTTTCTCAAAAAATATAAAACTTACAAAAATGAATTTTATATCCAGAGTTAGTAAAAAATTAGTAAAACTCGTGGATATAAGTTGTTTTTATCTACGAGGTTTAGTTTTATCTGTAGAGCCGTTTAACTAGGACACTCAGTTCTTACGCTCAGTGAAACTAATTAAACCGCTATAACTCAGTAACACCACGTGTTAGCCTGTATATTTTTTTTTACAAAGTTTTTAGAAATTCTTTACTAACTCTAGAAAAAAAAATCCTGAAAAAAAGTTAATACTTACCGAGATATCGAGGTTTTTCACTTTTTTAAAACGTAAGGATTGAGTGTCCTAGTATTTTGCTCATAAAAAATTCAATTTAAGTTTTAGAAATTCGCCACTTACTACAAAAGTTTTTACTAATTTTTTACTAACTCCCCTGTTAATTTCATTAATTTTGCTCAACCTCGAAAAAAAAAAGACACTCACAGAAAACCGCAAAAAGTGGATTTACTCTAAAAATATACAATTTAGAAAAACAAATTATATATCATGTTTTAGTATTCAATTAGTAAAAACTTTTGCACCAAGTGCCAAATTTCTAAAACTACTATTTGACCCTTTTTTTTCAAAAATAAAAGACACTCAGTACAGACGTTTCGTAAAAATGAAATCTTTCATTTATTTTAAAAGGGTAAGCTTTTTCGACATAGTTTCTCTTTTAGAAATTGTTTTGAGGGTCAGACTACAAGATGGTAATGTTATTTTTATGTATTTATTCCAATAAACCCATATTTAGCAGGACACTCAATCCTTATGGCGTAAGAACTGAGTGTCCTAGTTAAACCGTTATAAATCTGTAACGGTACATTCTATTGATTTGAAAATTTCCCAAAAGTTTTTAGAAATTTTTTACTAACTCCAGAACTAAAAATTATAATCCTAGGGTCAATACTTTTGAAAATATTCGTATTTAGCGGCGCATCAGGATTGAGTGTCCTAATCTTTTGGTCATATCTCGTTCAATTCAAGTTTTAGAAATTCGAGACCCTGTGCATTATTTTTTACTATATTTTTACTAACTCCCCTGTAAATTTCAGATTTTTTACTGATACTTCAAAAAAAAGACACTCAGTGCAGATGCACACCATCACCGTTAGACGACGACCCAGGAGGAGATGGCGGGATGAGTGACGACTCTTTTTGCAAAAACTGGTCAGCAGGGCTATTCACTTATCTGTTAGGGAACCGAACCGAATACCGAATTGTCAAAAATGTATGAAATGACGTGACATGACATGTCAAGTTGTATCTACGTAATATGTCATTTCATACATTTTTGACAATTCGGTATTCGGTTCGGTTCTTTCACGGATAAGTGAATAACCCTGCAGAAATATGTAGCTCGAAACCGCAAAAACGTCACTAAGCGGCTCCGACGGAAGACCAGCGCTGGATGCTTTGTGGCACACTCTTTTCTATTGTTTTTATTTATTGTGTTTTTTATTTTTTTATATATGTATGTGTGTGTAACAAATAAATATTTTAAAAAATTTAAAAAAAAAATAAAATTTGTTTATTTGCCTAAAAGTTTACACTGGTATTCTTACTTACTAGTGGACCCCACACTAGGCTAAAGCCTGTATCGTGGGTTCCTTAATCCCAAGATTACAATTTCAAACAAAGAGTGTACAAAATTTCGACGACAGAATAGATAAACAAAACAAACAAAAGGGATAATAATATAATATATATAGTACGATATTACTCTAGATTATAAATATATGTTTGAGTATATAATATGAATATATAATGTACTAAACAATTCGAAAAATTAATTCATTTTAACATTTTCAATAAGTTTTCAGTATCGACATAGGACAAAGAGAGTAACCATTTGTTTAATTTATATTTTACATGTTTCAAACCACATCGTTTGAGTTCTATGTGCTTAAGAACTGTTTGATAAATGTACGGAAGCATAAATTTTGAAAATCTTTTTGCAAAATTGGTTCGGACGAAGTATCTGGGGGACCTAAAGACACGTTGTGTTAGTAATTTATCATAATTTGGTAACTTCAACTTCTTTTTGGAGGCGTCAACAAGTACAGCTAAGTGATGTTTTGAGCAGGCTCGGAGTATATATAGTTGGCAGTTGGCGCACGTTTAAGACCTTGGCTTCTGTATAAAGTTTCATAGTAGAGTATCTGAAGGGTATATTAAGTATTTTTTTGAGCACTGAGCGTTGTGCTCTTTCTATGCAGAGCATATGTGTTATGCCAGCACCTCTCCAGGCGGTAATGCAATATCCCAGGAGAGACTCACATAGAGTCTAAGTACCCAGGGTTCAGCGGAGTTTCGTAAGGAATTCATGACAAATGTGAGTTTCCTTACTCTCTTCGCGATGTGGCATAAGTGTTGTTTGAAGGAGAGTTTTTGATCAATTTCGACGCCAAGATAGCGAACCGTTTGAGCCTCTATCAGACTTTCACATTTGCAGTTAGTGCCAGTGCAGTCAGCGGTATGGATTTTCAACGAGGTGGTCTTAGGGGCGGATGCACGGGTTTTGTAGAAGCAGATATATTGGGTCTTCTTAGAGTTGAGCGTCAGCAGATTGTGATCTAACCAGTATTTTATTGCTCGTAAGCCTTCTTCAGCCTTTTTCAGTGCATTTTGCCAGGTAGAACCGTGAAATATTGCAACTGTGTCATCAGCGTAACAAATTATTTTCATTTCCTTATTGGCAAGACGCTGAAGATCGTTCATGTATATTATAAATAAGGTAGGACCAAGTTCACTGCCCTGGGGTACTCCATAGACTATTGGGAGTTCCTCACTGGCATGTGCACCGATCCTCACCAGTTGATGTCTATTGGTAAGGTAACTCTCGAACCAACTGAGAGGCAAACCTCTGACTCCCATGTTTTCGAGTTTCCTCAGCAGAAGAGGAACCGAACTGTATCGAAAGCCTTTGCAAGGTCCAAAAAGACTCCGACACTTCTTCGATTCCCGTCGAGAGCTTCGCTAACTAGGTCTGTCAGAGACACGACAGCATCCTCTGTAGATTTTCCAGCTCTAAAGCCAAATTGTTGGCTTGTAATGAGACCGTTTTTCTCTAGAAAGTCCGTGAGCCTCTTGTTGACAAGCCTCTCCAATATTTTGGAAATTTTTTTTTCTTTCTTTCAAAAAGTGGAATGAAAGGAGGGAGGCCTTTGCCCTGCAGTGGGACGACTATGGCTAACAATAAATAAATCATCAATCACCATTATCGACATGAATAAACTCACGTTATGTTGTCCCCCAGGTGATGATGGAGCTGGGGGCCCCGTACAACGAGACAGAGCTGGCCTCCTTCATGTCCGTGAGCAAGGGGTACATGGGGGAGTGCGGCCTGCGCGGGGGGTGGATGGAGCTCGTCAACATGGACCCCGGGGTCCAGGGGAACCTCTACAAGGCCATCAGTGCCATGCTGTGTCCCACCGTGCTGGGGCAGGCCGCTGTCGACTGTGTGGTGAGTGACGTCACACTCTACTATATACTGTACAACATGGACCCCGGGGTCCAGGGGAACCTCTACAAGGCCATCAGTGCCATGCTGTGTCCCACCGTGCTGGGGCAGGCCGCTGTCGACTGTGTGGTGAGTGACGTCACACTCTACTATATACTGTACAACATGGACCCCGGGGTCCAGGGGAACCTCTACAAGGCCATCAGTGCCATGCTGTGTCCCACCGTGCTGGGGCAGGCCGCTGTCGACTGTGTGGTGAGTGACGTCACACTCTACTATATACTGTACAACATGGACCCCGGGGTCCAGGGGAACCTCTACAAGGCCATCAGTGCCATGCTGTGTCCCACCGTGCTGGGGCAGGCCGCTGTCGACTGTGTGGTGAGTGACGTCACACTCTACTATATACTGTACAACATGGACCCCGGGGTCCAGGGGAACCTCTACAAGGCCATCAGTGCCATGCTGTGTCCCACCGTGCTGGGGCAGGCCGCTGTCGACTGTGTGGTGAGTGACGTCACACTCTACTATATACTGTACAACATGGACCCCGGGGTCCAGGGGAACCTCTACAAGGCCATCAGTGCCATGCTGTGTCCCACCGTGCTGGGGCAGGCCGCTGTCGACTGTGTGGTGAGTGACGTCACACTCTACTATATACTGTACAACATGGACCCCGGGGTCCAGGGGAACCTCTACAAGGCCATCAGTGCCATGCTGTGTCCCACCGTGCTGGGGCAGGCCGCTGTCGACTGTGTGGTGAGTGACGTCACACTCTACTATATACTGTACAACATGGACCCCGGGGTCCAGGGGAACCTCTACAAGGCCATCAGTGCCATGCTGTGTCCCACCGTGCTGGGGCAGGCCGCTGTCGACTGTGTGGTGAGTGACGTCACACTCTACTATATACTGTACAACATGGACCCCGGGGTCCAGGGGAACCTCTACAAGGCCATCAGTGCCATGCTGTGTCCCACCGTGCTGGGGCAGGCCGCTGTCGACTGTGTGGTGAGTGACGTCACACTCTACTATATACTGTACAACATGGACCCCGGGGTCCAGGGGAACCTCTACAAGGCCATCAGTGCCATGCTGTGTCCCACCGTGCTGGGGCAGGCCGCTGTCGACTGTGTGGTGAGTGACGTCACACTCTACTATATACTGTACAACATGGACCCTGGGGTCCAGGGGAACTGTCGACTGCGTGGTGAGTGACGTCAAACTACTATACAGGATCTGGTTATTCAGTACATTGGATCCGATTTATATATGCATTACATGCATATATGTATAAATCGGATTACAACGCAATATTAGTATGACACGGAGCCGTAATTAACGACGCAACCCCATCGAGTGAGCTCATTTGACTCACGAATACTTTGATGTTAGACGGTAATCATAACAATAGCTTGTTTTTCAAAAGTATATATTTAAATTTGACTTGTTTAATAAAAGGATCTAAAACCTTATATAATATTCCAGGCGGGTCCCCCCCAGCCCGGCGACCCCTCCTACGACCTCTACATAAAAGAAAAAACTGCAGTCCTGGAGTCCCTGAAGCTCCGCGCCAACATGATCGCGGACACCTTCAACCAGATGGAGGGGTTCACCTGTAACGTGGTGCAGGTGCGTCCTCTGCTTTATATTATTGCTGATGTTAGCTATGATCGCTGCTTTGACAATTCTGAATTGTCGATAAAGCCTCAAAATAAAATTATTTTGTACAAAATACTTGCAAAAGTGGTAATGTAGATCTCATTTGAATTTATTTTTAGATTCTGATATCCCACGCGTGATCGGGTTTAGGTTTACCGTTCTATTATTAATATTAAAAGCCGTGCAGACATTGTACGAAAATATTTAACAAAAGCCATAACCCACCGTGACAAATCAAAGTCTCCCCGTAGACTCATCCACAGACTAAATTAATACGGTCGCACGTCAAAGGAGGTCCTGTTTACGATGACAATTATAAGCTTCTCGGTTTTTTACTCGACACTGGCAAAATGTACACTGTTGCCATAATTAAAAAAAAAAGATTGTCGACTGGTGATGATAATAATATAATCGTTTGTGTCCAGGGTGCGATGTACGCATTCCCCCGCATCGAGTTGCCGGCGCGTGCGTTAGAGGCGGCGCAGGACGCCGGACAACCTGGGGACGTCTTCTATGCATTCAAACTGCTCGAGGAAACCGGTATGTGCCTACAAGCTTTTATTTACTTCCACTTCTCTGTTGTCTGTATGTGTGACTGTTATCAAATCTTGGAAGTTTAGTTTGATCCGCTTCCCGAGTTTTGATTGAACTGAAATTTGGCATGCGTGTGTATTAGGGTGGAGCGCGGATGTATGGAAAAATTTTTTTTTTTAGATTCTGAGTTCTAATAGTGCGGGATTGGTGCCTTATATTATTGTCAAAATATATGTAAATTTTCATTTAATTTGACGGACTTCTTCTGCCTCCGCAGTGACATGAAAAATTTAAAAAAATTGTAAAATAGTTAATGAGCTTTTGAGGTGAAAAATTATGCTTAACATAATGGTTATTATGAATTAAATAATAAAAATCTAAAGTTTTGACATTTATTTAAATTCTACAATATAAAAACCCGTGCAAATATTAAGAAATAAAATAAAATATATATTATTAGTTAGCACTAAAAACTCTTTTAGTTTTAAATTTAGGCATTACATTGCGTGATTCCATCTTGGCTTTTATTGCACCCAATCTTGCTTTTTTTGTGCACTGTGAAATAGAAGCTTCTGTTGTAATAGTCACAGCTCTTTCAACCGCTTGAGTATGACGGGGAAGCCTTAAAAATATCAATTCGCTGTTACTAATTAAATCTTTAGCCATTTCTGGGAGCACTTGTCCTTCGATGGATGTAATTTTTTTAACAGGCAGCATTTTTCAGGTTTCTAGAGCTTTCCCTAATGGACCAGAATAAGATTTAGGTCCCGAAGTACATCCGTCGAGATTAAGAAACAGGTGTCCAAAATGAAATTAGTTCATGTGCAGTAAACAAATTATCCACTGAAGTGGTTTTTGTAATCTTTTCTCAATCAGCCTTATGATCCCACCATACTTTCCAGTATTGACATTGGTACCATCACAACCCTTACCATCCATTTACCATCTTTTTTAACATTCTTCAAAGTTACATCTTTCCTGCCATCAAAGTATAAAGACGAAAGCTCTGTGACAGTTGCATTTTTAATTAATTTTTCTCTATTTTTGCTTCTCTCTCTACATAGCTTGTATCTATCGATAACCTCCAAATCAGATCCAATATCGAACAATACAGATGATGCTATTGCTGCTTCTGCTCTATCTGATACCCCATACCTATCACAGGTCATCGATAACGTAGGGAAATCGACGGACATCATTTTCTTTCTTTTTTTTCAGGACCGCTTTCGATCGTAGTATTTTCTGGTTTTTCTGATGCTGATGATGTCGTGGAAGATGTACTAACATCTAATTCCTCTAACGTTGAAGTGCTTAAGGATGTGGTTGGGCGATTTTCTCGTTCAGGCTTAATTTTAAAAGTTTTTGCAACTTCCTTGTAGCAGTTACGTCGATGACGCTGATTACCAATATTCGCGACGTTCTTTGGTCGATTAAAAAAGGTTGCTCTTGTTTAGGTACCTTTGCATCTTAGCAAATACATCGAGCAAAGTCTTTGCATTTGCATGCTGAAATATCGAAAAGTAGTTTACTGCTTTATCGAAAACTTTGTAAATTTTCCGGGGAGAGCCTCTTAATAGATTTTTGTAGGTTTTTACATTTTAAATGATATGCTTTTAACATCTGTATGATTCATGTTCTAGTCACTATTGGAAAAGATGCAGTTTGCCATATATTTTCAATCCGGGATTTCACTGTATCAGCTATCTCAGCGAATGATGGTTCATTTGCAGTTTCTAATTGTAATTTCAGTTGATGTCTCGTCCATTCATAGTACTTCATAACATTTTCGTAAGTAGGTAGAACATTTCCTTTTATCTCACAAATATCACCAAAAAGAGAACATTTCAATGCACTCCGAGTTCTTAGCATAATTGCAGCGATACAAAATCGAGGAATTGACTAATACGAGCTTAGAACATTAGAGCACTGAAGCTATGCGCGAGCAATGTGACCCTTTGTTTGAGTGGTGATTTTCGCGACAAATGTATGTACTTAAATGTCCATTCACACCATTAATTTGAATCTAAAAACAACGTTAAGATTTTTTATCGAAAATTAACAATATCAGTTATCGTTTCTACGTTAAGCAATGGACCATTTATTAAAAAAGCTTACGTTAACATAGCGTCCTAATAGGATCTAAAATAAACTATTTTCATAATTTCAATGACGTTGCGGAGGCAGTTACTCTAAACCAAATTGAATCATATTTTGCATAACTTAATTTGAGCCTAAAATGCATCGAATTTTAACTATTACATTACCGTTTCATAAAAAAAATTTTTTCGCTCCACCCTAGTGTGTATATAGAATGACAATACAATATTATCATGCCGTGGAACTGATCTGATGATGGAGCAGAAATGTGGCCGTGAGAATTTCGTAATTAAACGACGCAACATTTGATTCGTCTCGACGAGTACTTTATGGTGCTAGATGGTAATAATAATAAAAGCTTGTTTTTAAAAAGGTTTTTTAAAATGTCACTTGTTTTCATAAAACCCTGATTGTAATAGATTTATATCGTGTTGTGCAGGTATCTGCATAGTGCCGGGGTCTGGGTTCGGTCAGCGCGAGGGAACCTTCCACTTCCGCACCACCATCCTGCCGCAGCCACACCTGCTGCAGGAGATGCTCCACATCTTCAAGGACTTCCATCACAAGTTTACCAAGCAGTACTCCTAAATATCCTCCCTCACAGGCACCGAGGCACAGCGGACCGCTAGATACAGCTGGCTAACCAATAGCGACATCTATAGATCGACATCTAAAGTTAAAACTATTAATATCTGTCGAAACGACTAGCGACATCTAGCTTCAAATGGCGGATAGTTTACGTACTACTAACGACATCTAGGTGCACAGTTTGACAACGCTTGCGTGTACGAACTGACGACATCTACACGTAAAGTTTTGCAACTTTTGAATATATGATACGTTCGCTTTGAATTAGTGACATCTAGCGGTTGATTCTGACGACTTTAGCTTGCGCGATGGCGGTGTGAGGGTAGTCGGAGGTTTTTATTATTGGATCCGTGAAAAATAAGGAAACTTTCATGTTTTTAAACGTAAAAATGTGTTTGAATTTGCTCCAATTGTGTGGAAAGTTAATTTTCTTTATATCTTTATTGGTCTGAAAATGAATTGAATTTAAAAACGTCCGACTGTTTCTTACGTTTGAAATATTATTTAGGTACTACGATTCTAAATAATATTGAGATCTAACATTATTGTACTAAACAGTGCCCACATTAAATATCTATGTATTATTGTAACCTAGATTCCGGCGTGCCATACTCTCCTATATTTAGAATCGTGGTTATACCTAGCTATTATGTTATAATGTAGATAATTACAATAATGATGTAATATAGTGTAATTGAACAATAAATAGGTTCTCTTAAAACTACAAACGATGCTTACACTTGTTTGGAAGGATTTGTCGCGGAAATGTAAGAATTTGCGTTCTCCTGCTATAGGTATAATAATTATAATAATAACCTTATGTAATAAGTTGCAGATGTAATAATAATATTTTATTGTCATTTATAATGTGAATGAGTTTCACTGTTTGATCCAAAATGAAAAGATAGAAATTTCTCAAATTTAAGTAAAATTTTGAGAAATTTAAATTGTTTATTGGAATAATCATTTAGTATTTAGAGTATCAAAGTTACAGAGAAATAAGTACAGTTAGTGAGTAGTAATAACTTAGCAGTAGTAGTCAGTAGTATTTAGGTTAGTATTATTTGTTTGTACTGGCTTATTCATTAAGGCCCAACACAGAAAAAAAAATTGATTAAGTATCTCCGGTGGCTCAGTGGTTGTGTTGCAGTATTATTGTCACAACAAACCACATAAAAATAGGAAAGCACAATGAAACGTGCTTGGAAACTCGAATTTTTTTTTTATAATAAGGGTGAGGTTACAATTTGACAGCTCGCTGTAAAATGACGACTTTTCGCTTCGATGGAATCTCACCCTTAATTTTTTATCGCTCTGTAACTTTAGACCGCTCACTCAGGAACTATAAATTAATTTTTTTTAGTAATTTTTAGTAACATTACACATAATAACACATAACATACTCGTGCGCAACTTAACAATATCAAGTATTTCTATACATATTCTACTCACTGTTGAGATTCTATTTGAATATCATTTTGTTATTTTAATTTTTAAAAGGTTTGAGATCGAAACGGGATCGTTACTTTATTGAAATTATCTTTTAATTATAAACTGAGATATTTTTAAATTATAAGTAAGAATGATAAATAATAATTAAATGTATATTTTTTCTCAATGATATATAAATGACAGATTTATAATAACTTTCTTTAATGTATTAATATCTCGCTGTTGTGTATTTATTATGTTCTAAATTGATATGTAAATTGTTTATAAACATTTTATTTGGTGCATTTTATTATAACAGTATATAATTTTAATAGTTGTCTATATACTAGTCGGTGTTGCCATTATATGCACAATGTGACGTGTGACGTCACACCTGTACACTGCACTACCTTTGTTCACTTTTTGATCATTTTTGTTACATTTATTTGTTGCATTTTTATCGAGTTTTTCTTGAAATGTTTGTTATATTGTGAAGTATTGGAAGGATTGGTGACATTCCCCTTGGAATAGCAATTAGATGAGATGTTGAACGCTGTTGTTGATCAATAAATAAACTATGCAAGTACATCAATGTTGTTTATTTCTTATTTATTCAGATTTATAAAGTCAAAAAAAGTTTGAAACTAGAATATTTTTTAAACTGAACGCAAAATCAAAAATACCTATTCAACGATACCCCACATGATGGGATTTATTACCGTTATCTTACCCTGATCATTAACTTCATCTGTGCAAAATTATAGCTTTCTGGGGACTTATAGTTTCGCTACAAACCAGACCAGACAGACAGACGGACAAAGCGAAACTACCTCATAAGGCTTTGTTGACTATACGGATGCCTAAAAATACACATTTAACATTTTTAGTTAAATATTTTTCCGTTGTAGTGCTGAGTTTTCCTCAAGCGCACGTGGTAGTTGGTAGGCATATAGCTTGCATCACCGAAACATGTCTAGATTATCTTGAAATCGGTAATGATCAGGAAAATAGGTACATTTCGATAGTACATCGGGACAGCCCCTGTACCCGCGACTGGACTAGGTATTTACATCAAATGAGAGGTCATGAACATCTTGGACGATAAGGTAATAGGTACCTATTACAATTATTAAGTAATACAAACTTTATGTTAACAAATCTATAATTACCTACATAATAATATTATGATGTCTACTTATGTCACGTTGAGGACAAAATATTCGTTAACCGGGAAACCAGGGTTTAACCTATCTACATGCAAATTAAAGCTCAAGTCGTGTGTGAAATCGAAAGCGTTCTCTAGCCAAACGCTTGTGGCTAACGCTAAAAATGTTGTCTGTGTAGGTAGTAGGTACCTACATTTTAGCGCAGAGCACAAGCATTTAGTTATATTAATAGTTTAGTTCTATGCTTAACTTAGTTCTTAAATTAGTTATTTAAATGCTTACACTATATTTAGTTTATTACAAAAGTATTCATGTTTGACATTATTTAATGCTTTAGTAAAAATGTCTGAAACATTTTCATTTGTCGGTACATATGATATAGATATTACTTGATTATGTACTAGGTCTTTTATATAATGATATTTGATTGCTATATGCTTAGAAGCTTTAGTATTAATCTGGTTGTTGATAAGTTTAATGGTACTCTGGTTATCTATCAACAAGTGTGCTGAAACCTTTCCATAGCATAAGAAATCAGAGAGTAAGCCCTTAATATGTACTAATTCACTTACTGTGTTAGCTGATGCAACATATTCAGCCTCCGCTGTTGATAAAGCTGTACAAGTCTGCTTCCTTGAGAACCAACTTATTAAATTATTACCATGGTATATGGCACAACCACTTGTGCTTTTGAGATCTGTCTTATCACCTGCCCAGTCTGCGTCTGAAAATGCAACTAGTTTAGTATGCTCACCTGACTTTGTATATAGCAGCCCCTGATGTAAAGTTTCCTTGAGATAACGCAAAATTCTTTTTTCCTGCTATCCATAATTCCTTTGTAGGTTTATCTAAAAATCTGCTTAAATATGATACTGCATATGTTATGTCTGGTCGAGTATTTGTTGAAATATAAAGTAAAGCTCCGATTAATTCCTTGAAAGGTACATCAATTATTTCAGATTCAGTGTTTACATAAAAATTTGCTTCCATAGGTGTCTTGCTTCCTTTGCAATCTTGCATGTTAAATTTTTCCAGTAATCTCTTGATCATCTATGTTTGTTTTATTTGAAATGTTTTATCTTGTCTTTCTATTTCCAGTCCTAGGTAATTGTTAACTTCTCCTAAATTCTTTACTTTAAACTCTTTCTCCAATTCCTTTATAATATTAGTGTCTTGTCCGAGGTAAAGTATGTCATCGACATATAGGAGTATCCAAGTCTTGTCCTTTCTGTATAAGCACGAGTCATGCTTTGACTGTACATATTTATTCGCTGTAATAAAATCATGAAATCTTTGATACCAACATTTTGGTGCTTCTTTCAGACCGTATAAAGCCTTTTTTAGCTTAAGAACCTTTCCTTCTCCGATTGTCATTCCTTTAGGACATTTTATATATACATCTGTGTTTACAGTACCATTTAGAAATGCTGTTGGTACATCAAACTGTTTGAGTGGCATGTCTTGTTGTACTGCTATACTCATCATTAGCCTTATTGTAGATATTTTTGCTACTGGTGCATAGTTGTTGTCATTACTTATTTGTTGAAAACCTTTGGCCACTAGTCTTGCTTTCTTTGTCCCATCCTGTTTAGTCTTAAAAATCCATTTAGTATCTATAGCTTTACATCCCTTTGGTAATGTAGCTTCTCCCCATGTTTCTAATTTTATTTGAGAGTCTAGTTCTTTTCTTATTGCATTTTTCCAGTCTCTATCCTCTATTGCTTTTTCATATTCTTGTGGATCTCCTGACAGTAAGCAATATGCTGTATATAGCTCAAAATCATCATTTAATACTTTAGGTGTGTGTAGTACTCTTCCTGATCTAGTAGTTATTCCTTCTCTATTTTCTCGAATCTTCTCTTCTTCATTTTCATTACTGCTTTCATCACTTAGAGTGTCCTTAAATTGCTTGATTTTGTTAACTTCTTTAACTTTCTTGTTCTGATTATCTTCTACATTCTTTTTATCTCCTTTTTGGTATAATTTTTCTTCATAGTAATCGTAACTCTCATCTTCATTATATTTTTCTTCTTCTTTATATTTAATTTGAGTTTCATCAAACCTCACATCTCTTGATACTTTTATTTTATTGCTTTCTGGATCCCATAAACGATAGCCATTTGCGCTATATCCCACAAATCTCATTTCCTTTGCTCTTGGCAGCAATTTATCTTGTTTTGGTAATGTATGCACCCATGCCTTTGATCCAAAAACTTTTAACTTACTTAAATCCTTGTTTCCAAACTTTTTCTCTGCGGGAGTATTAAATTTGATGGCCGCTGATGGACATCTGTTTATTTGGTAAACAGCACATCTAACTGCTTCACCCCATAATGACATTGGTAGCTCAGTTTCTGTCAGTAATGTCCTTGCTTTATTGAATATACTACGGTTCATCCGTTCAGCTACTCCATTACTTTGAGGACTGTAGCTCGTAGTGTACTCCTGTATAATACCTTTATTATTGCAAAATTTATGTAACCTCTCATTCTTAAATTCTCCTCCATTATCGCTCCTTATTCTCTTAACTTTATAACCTGTTTGTCTCTCCGTTCTATTTATATATTCCATCAGTCTGTCAGTAGCTTCACTTTTATTCTTTAAAAGATATACTTCACTGAAATGAGTATGGTCATCAATAATGGTATGATAGTAAAGTTCTTCATCTATAGTAGGTGTCCTCATGGGACCTGCTATATCGGTATGTATTAGCTCACCTTGAAATCTGGAACGTGGTTTATTAGTGCTCGGGAAAGGTAATCTGGTAGACTTACCTTTCATGCAGGGCTCGCACGATGTCTTACTGTAGGGTAAGTTCATCAGCTTCAGCTGGTTCCTATTAGCATGACCTAACCTTTGATGCCATGTAGATTCACTCGTAGAACAGCATTTTTCATAATTAATTTGAGCATCTATAACATACAGTTTACCTTTAATATTACCCGTTATAGTTTTTGATGAATTGGAAATTGATACGGAATCATTGTAAAATTTTACTTGAAGCCCTCTGGAAAGTAATTTTCTAACTGATAACAAATTGTGTGACAACCCTGACACTATTAAACCTTCAACTACAAAACTACCATTTTTATGTTTTAATTCTAATTTCCCTTTTTTGAAACTTGACAAATATTGTCCGTTAGCTACATATATTTTTACTTCTTTATCTAATGTCTCAACATCTGACATAAATGGTAAGTATTGATCTTTTAACAAATGTTCTGTTGCACCCGAGTCTACTACTAACTGAATGGATTCACTTACATCAACATCACTTGCACTGAAAGCTGTAAATACCATATTGGGGTCATTGTCCGGATAATCTTCTTCTTGAGTCACGTTGCTCGCTTGTCTCGGCTGTCTGGATCCTTGTCCTCTGCTTCTACCTCGATAGTAATTGCCCCGTTCAGGTCTCCGTCCTCTATATTGAGATTGACTGCGACAGTTGTACGCCTTGTGTCCTCTCTTACCACATTTAAAACAAGCAATGAAGCTCTGTGTGTCTCCTTGGCTGGATGATGGACCTTTAAGTTTAATTTCAGCGTCTAATAACTTTGTCTTGACAAATTCTATATTTAGTTCCTTATCAATGGTCTCAAGAGTTGTTATGACTGTATCGTAGATGTCTGGAAGTGTCAGTAATAAATGGCATACTTTGTCGCATTCCTCCAATTTTGTTCCTGTACCTTCAAGCTCTGATATTAGCTTCTCGAACTTTATAAAATGATCTTGGATTTTCTCGTCATTTCCACATTTCATTGATAAAAGCTGTTTTCTTAAGTGCATTTTGTTGAACACGCTTTTTCTCTCGAATATTTCGGCTAACCTTTTCAACATGTCGGCTGCCGACGCGCACCTTTTCACTATATCGATGTATTTGTCCGACAGACATTGGACAATCACGCTTTTGGCCTTAGCGTCGATGGATTTATCAGTATTATCTTCTTGCAGCGCCGATTCTAGGCCTCGCTCTCCTAATATTAGTTCAACTCGAAATTTCCAGTTTGAGAAATTTGCCCCATCTTGTAGCTTCGGCAAGGCGACATTTATATTCGCCGTCATGGTGTGAATTAATTATATAACTTGTTTGCACCTTGAATTTTCTTCACTTTATTCCTTTTTCCTTTCTTCTATAATGGCGCAGTGGAAGCGTATTAATAAATGAAACATGATTTATTGTATTTCACGGGCACCATCTTTATTAGCAGAGCACGAGAGAGGTTAGAACGCGGGAACATCATGAGTTGACAGGTGACGGATAAAACCACAGATAATAAACATAGAATAGGCTGGCTATACACGTAAATTCTTAACACTCTTCGCGATGTGGCATAAGTGTTGTTTGAAGGAGAGTTTTTGATCAATTTCGACGCCAAGATAGCGAACCCTTTGAGCCTCTATCAGACTTTCACATTTGCAGTTAGTGCCAGTGCAGTCAGCGGTATGGATTTTCAACGAGGTGGTCTTAGGGGCGGATGCACGGGTATTGTAGAAGCAGATATATTGGGTCTTCTTAGAGTTGAGCGTCAGCAGATTGTGATCTAACCAGTATTTTATTGCTCGTAAGCCTTCTTCAGCCTTTTTCAGTGCATTTTGCCAGGTAGAACCGTGAAATATTGCAACTGTGTCATCAGCGTAACAAATTATTTTCATTTCCTCATTGGCAAGACGCTGAAGATCGTTCTTGTATATTATAAATAAGGTAGGACCAAGTACACTGCCCTGGGGTACTCCATAGACTATTGGGAGTTCCTCACTGGCATGTGCACCGATCCTCACCAGTTGATGTCTATTGGTAAGGTAACTCTCGAACCAACTGAGAGGCAAACCTCTGACTCCCATGTTTTCGAGTTTCCTCAGCAGAAGAGGAACCGAACTGTATCGAAAGCCTTTGCAAGGTCCAAAAAGACTCCGACACTTCTTCGATTCCCGTCGAGAGCTTCGCTAACTAGGTCTGTCAGAGACACGACAGCATCCTCTGTAGATTTTCCAGCTCTAAAGCCAAATTGTTGGCTTGTAATGAGACCGTTTTTCTCTAGAAAGTCCGTGAGCCTCTTGATGACAAGCCTCTCCAATATTTTGGAATTTTTTTTTCTTTCTTTCAAAAAGTGGAAGGAAAGGAGGGAGGCCTTTGCCCTGCAGTGGGACGACTATGGCTAACAATAAATAAATCATCAATCACCATTATCGACATGAATAAACTCACGTTATGTTGTCCCCCAGGTGATGATGGAGCTGGGGGCCCCGTACAACGAGACAGAGCTGGCCTCCTTCATGTCCGTGAGCAAGGGGTACATGGGGGAGTGCGGCCTGCGCGGGGGGTGGATGGAGCTCGTCAACATGGACCCCGGGGTCCAGGGGAACCTCTACAAGGCCATCAGTGCCATGCTGTGTCCCACCGTGCTGGGGCAGGCCGCTGTCGACTGCGTGGTGAGTGACGTCACACTCTACTATATACTGTACAACATGGACCCTGGGGTCCAGGGGAACCTCTACAAGGCCATCAGTGCCATGCTGTGTCCCACCGTGCTGGGGCAGGCCGCTGTCGACTGTGTGGTGAGTGACGTCACACTCTACTATATACTGTACAACATGGACCCCGGGGTCCAGGGGAACCTCTACAAGGCCATCAGTGCCATGCTGTGTCCCACCGTGCTGGGGCAGGCCGCTGTCGACTGCGTGGTGAGTGACGTCACACTCTACTATATACTGTACAACATGGACCCTGGGGTCCAGGGGAACCTCTACAAGGCCATCAGCGCCATGCTGTGTCCCACCGTGCTGGGGCAGGCCGCTGTCGACTGCGTGGTGAGTGACGTCACACTCTACTATATACTGTACAACATGGACCCCGGGGTCCAGGGGAACCTCTACAAGGCCATCAGTGCCATGCTGTGTCCCACCGTGCTGGGGCAGGCCGCTGTCGACTGCGTGGTGAGTGACGTCACACTCTACTATATACTGTACAACATGGACCCTGGGGTCCAGGGGAACCTCTACAAGGCCATCAGCGCCATGCTGTGTCCCACCGTGCTGGGGCAGGCCGCTGTCGACTGCGTGGTAAGTGACGTCACACTCTACTATATACTGTACAACATGGACCCTGGGGTCCAGGGGAACCTCTACAAGGCCATCAGTGCCATGCTGTGTCCCACCGTGCTGGGGCAGGCCGCTGTCGACTGTGTGGTGAGTGACGTCACACTCTACTATATACTGTACAACATGGGTCCAGGGGAACTGTCGACTGCGTGGTGAGTGACGTCACACTCTACTATATATTTAACCATAAATATAACAAATTGTTACATTGGCAAGTCATAAAATACAGATAAAAGTAATATAGAATTAAGATAATTAAAATTTAAGTTATATAAATCATATTATTATGTCAATCATAGGTTTAAATTATTTAAAGTCAATTTAGAAAATTATAATATCAATATTAAAAATATACATAATCTAAAATGTCAAGAATTCAAAATTATTAATTACATTATACAATTTACATTATTACAATTTGTGTCAAAAGTCAATAAAAAGAATAAAGCAAATAATAATCCAATTCAACTCAGTTAAAATATTCATCGTTTCATGTCCGTATACAAAAATGATGATTCACTAATACGCATTTCCATAAATTCATTTAATGTGTAGAACGGGTTTAATTCAAAAAAGGGTTTAATCTTTCGCTTAAATTGGATGGTATTTAGTTTTGTGATGCTAATAGGTAACTTGTTATACATAATAATTTTGTTATATATTCCTTGCTTTTTTACTTTGGCTAGCCGTACCATTGGTTGAGATAATTTTTCTTTATTTCTTAAGTTATACTTGTGTCTATCAAAATTTTTTGGCATACTTTCTTTATCTTTATGTAGCTCCACTAGGCAGTTATATATGTATAGTGATATTACCGTTAGAACTTTGTTTTCTACGAAGTAATTTCGAGCCGACGATCGTCTTTGCAATCCACAAATGATTCTAATAGCTCTCTTCTGACATTTTATACTGTACAACATGGGTCCAGGGGAACTGTCGACTGCGTGGTGAGTGACGTCACACTCTACTATATACTGTACAACATGGGTCCAGGGGAACTGTCGACTGTGTGGTGAGTGACGTCACACTCTACTATATACTGTACAACATGGGTCCAGGGGAACTGTCGACTGCGTGGTGAGTGACGTCACACTCTACTATATACTGTACAACATGGGTCCAGGGGAACTGTCGACTGTGTGGTGAGTGACGTCACACTCTACTATATACTGTACAACATGGGTCCAGGGGAACTGTCGACTGTGTGGTGAGTGACGTCACACTCTACTATATACTGTACAACATGGGTCCAGGGGAACTGTCGACTGCGTGGTGAGTGACGTCACACTCTACTATATACTGTACAACATGGGTCCAGGGGAACTGTCGACTGTGTGGTGAGTGACGTCACACTCTACTATATACTGTACAACATGGGTCCAGGGGAACTGTCGACTGCGTGGTGAGTGACGTCACACTCTACTATATACTGTACAACATGGACCCTGGGGTCCAGGGGAACTGTCGACTGCGTGGTGAGTGACGTCACACTCTACTATATACTGTACAACATGGACCCCGGGGTCCAGGGGAACTGTCGACTGCGTGGTGAGTGACGTCACACTCTACTATATACTGTACAACATGGACCCTGGGGTCCAGGGGAACTGTCGACTGCGTGGTGAGTGACGTCACACTCTACTATATACTGTACAACATGGACCCTGGGGTCCAGGGGAACTGTCGACTGCGTGGTGAGTGACGTCACACTCTACTATACAGGATCTTTGGTTATTCAGTACATTGGATCCGATCCGATTTATATATGCATTACATGCATATATGTATAAATCGGATTACAACGCAATATTAGTATGACACGGAGCCGTAATTAACGACGCAACCCCATCGAGTTTGAGCTCATTTGACTCACGAATACTTTGATGTTAGACGGTAATCATAACAATAGCTTGTTTTTCAAAAGTATATATTTAAATTTGACTTGTTTAATAAAAGGATCTAAAACCTTATATAATATTCCAGGCGGGTCCCCCTCAGCCCGGTGACCCCTCCTACGACCTCTACATAAAAGAAAAAACTGCCGTCCTGGAGTCTCTGAAGCTCCGCGCCAACATGATCGCCGACACCTTCAACCAGATGGAGGGGTTCACCTGTAACGTGGTGCAGGTGCGTCCTCTGCTTTATATTATTGCTGATGTTACCTGTGATCGCTGCTTTGACTATTCTGAATTGTCGAAGCCTTAAAATAAAATTATTTTGTACAAAATACTTGCAAAAGTGGTAATGTAGATCTCATTTGAATTTATTTTTAGATTCTGATATCCCACGTGTGGTTGGGTTTAGGTTTACCGTTCTATTATTAATATTAAAAGCCGTGCAGACATTGTACGAAAATATTTAACAAAAGCCATAACCCACCGTGACAAATCAAAGTCTCCCCGTAGACTCATCCACAGACTAAATTAATACGGTCGCACGTCAAAGGAGGTCCTGTTTACGATGACAATTATAAGCTTCTCGGTTTTTTACTCGACACTGGCAAAATGTACACTGTTGCCATAATTAAAAAAAAAAGATTGTCGACTGGTGATGATAATAATATAATCGTTTGTGTCCAGGGTGCGATGTACGCGTTCCCCCGCATCGAGTTGCCGGCGCGTGCGTTAGAGGCGGCGCAGGACGCCGGACAACCTGGGGACGTCTTCTATGCATTCAAACTGCTCGAGGAAACCGGTATGTGCCTACAAGCTTTTATTTACTTCCACTTCTCTGTTGTCTGTATGTGTGACTGTTATCAAATCTTGGAAGTTTAGTTTGATCCGCTTCCCGAGTTTTGATTGAACTGAAATTTGGCATGCGTGTGTATATAGAATGACAATACAATATTATCATGCCGTGGAACTGATCTGATGATGGAGCAGAAATGTGGCCGTGAGAATTTCGTAATTAAACGACGCAACATTTGATTCGTGTTGACGAGTACTTTATGGTGCTAGATGGTAATAATAATAAAAGCTTGTTTTTAAAAAGGTTTTTTAAAATGTGACTTGTTTTCATAAAACCCTCATTGTAATAGATTTATATCGTGTTGTGCAGGTATCTGCATAGTGCCAGGGTCTGGGTTCGGTCAGCGCGAGGGAACCTTCCACTTCCGCACCACCATCCTGCCGCAGCCACACCTGCTGCAGGAGATGCTCGACATCTTCAAGGACTTCCACCACAAGTTTACCAAGCAATACTCCTAAATATCCTCCCTCACAGGCACCGAGGCACAGCGGACCGCTAGATACAGCTGGCTAACCAATAGCGACATCTATAGATCGACATCTAAAGTTAAAACTATTAATATCTGTCGAAACCACTAGCGACATCTAGCTTCAAATGGCGGATAGTTTACGTACTACTAACGACATCTAGGTGCACAGTTTGACAACGCTTGCGTGTACGAACTGACGACATCTACACGTAAAGTTTTGCAACTTTTGAATATATGATACGTTCGCTTTGAATTAGTGACATCTAGCGGTTGATTCTGACGACTTTAGCTTGCGCGATGGCGGTGTGAGGGTAGTCGGAGGTTTTTATTATTGGATCCGTGAAAAATAAGGAAACTTTCATGTTTTTAAACGTAAAAATGTGTTTGAATTTGCTCCAATTTTGTGGAAAGTTAATTTTCTTTATATCTTTATTGGTCTGAAAATGAATTGAATTTAAAAACGTCCGACTGTTTCTTACGTTTGAAATATTATTTAGGTACTACGATTCTAAATAATATTGAGATCTAACATTATTGTACTGAACAGTGCCCACAATAAATATCTATGTATTATTGTAGCCTAGATTCCGGCGTGCCATACTCGTATATTTAGAATCGTGGTTATACTTAGCTATTATGTTATAATGTAGATAATTACAATAATGATGTAATATAGTGTAATTGAACAATAAATAGGTTCTCTTAAAACTACAAACGATGCTTACACTTGTTTGGAAGGATTTGTCGCGGAAATGTAAGAATTTGCGTTCTCCTGCTATAGGTATAATAATTATAATAATAACCTTATGTAATAAGTTGCAGATGTAATAATAATATTTTATTGTCATTTATAATGTGAATGAGTTTCACTGTTTGATCCAAAATGAAAAGACAGAAATTTCTCAAATTTAAGTAAAATTTTGAGAAATTTAAATTGTTTATTGGAATAATCATTTAGTATTTAGAGTATCAAAGTTACAGAGAAATAAGTACAGTTAGTGAGTAGTAATAACTTAGCAGTAGTAGTCAGTAGTATTTAGGTTAGTATTATTTGTTTGTACTGGCTTATTCAATAAGGCCCAACACAGAAAAAAAATTGATTAAGTATCTCCGGTGGCTCAGTGGTTGTGTTGCAGCGGGCCGTGCTTCATATTCCCGTTGCCCCTGTCATAAGTGACATGATAATAATATTATTGTCACAACAAACCACATAAAAATAGGAAAGCACAATGAAACGTGCTTGGAAACTCGAATTTTTTTTTATAATAAGGGTGAGGTTACAATTTGGCAGCTCGCTGTAAAATGACGACTTTTCGCTTCGATGGAATCTCACCCTTAATTTTTTATCGCTCTGTAACTTTAGACCGCTCACTCAGGAACTATAAATTAATTTTTTTAGTAATTTTTAGTAACATTACACATAATAACACATAACATACTCGTGCGCAACTTAACAATAGCAGGTATTTCTATACATATTCTACTCACTGTTGAGATTCTATTTGAATATCATTTTGTTATTTTAATTTTTAAAGGGTTTGAGATCGAAACGGGATCGTTACTTTATTGAAATTATCTTTTAATTATAAACTGAGATATTTTTAAATTATAAGTAAGAATGATAAATTATAATTAAATGTATATTTTTTCTCAATGATATATAAATGACAGATTTATAATAACTTTCTTTAATGTATTAATATCTCGCTGTTGTGTATTTATTATGTTCTAAATTGATATGTAAATTGTTTATAAACATTTTATTTGGTGCATTTTATTAGAACAGTATATTATAATAGTTGTCTATATACTAGTCGGTGTTGCCATTATATGCACAATGTGACGTGTGACGTCACACCTGTACACTGCACTACCTTTGTTCATTTTTGATCATTTTTGTTAAATTTATTTGTTGCATTTTTATCGAGTTTTTCTTGAAATGTTTGTTATATTGTGAAGTATTGGAAGGATTGGTGACATTCCCCTTGGAATAGCAATTAGATGAGATGTTGAACGCTGTTGTTGATCAATAAATATACTATGCAAGTACATCTATGTTGTTTATTTCTTATTATTTTAAAACATCCTTGTTACATAACAGTACTTTATACCAATATTATAAGTATCGTAACATCCTTAAATAAAACATAGGCTACTTTTCAGGGGGAAAATCTTTTGAAAAAGCTTCTCTAATGCTATAAACTCTATGTCAGTTGTTATCGTACTCGTCAAAAAATATAATAACTAATAATACCTACAATTTTTTTATTCACAATATTATATTTTGTTTTTTTTTTGTCGGGTAAAAAATAGGTCGTAAAAAATTTATCAAGACTTACCACCGATCATCAAGTAACCGAAATTCAATAAGGCATAGGTACTTTTTCACGGTGGGTATTCCCTGAGCACTGAGCACTGAAAAGATTTAGGAGTTTTCCTTAAAGCTTTTGTTTGATGAATTAGCAGTAATGCTAAAAAGATTTACTTACATTCAACGGTGGCGCTGCAATTTTAGAATAGAATAGAAAACTCTATTGCATCTCTTTAGTATATGATTGCATCGAATATTAACAACTTTTAACTTTTATCAACGATATTATCTTTAAAACTAATAAAGATACCTTAACCGCTATAGTTTTCCTGGAAAGTTCATGGTTGAAACCATATTCTCGATTTATTCAGATTTATAAAGTCAAAAAAAGTTTTAAACAACGCAAAATCAAAAATACCTATTCAACGATACCCCACATGATGGAATTTATTACCGTTATCTTACCCTGATCATTAACTTCCTCTGTGCAAAATTTTAGCTTTCTAGGACTTATAGTTTCTCTACAAACCAGACCAGACAGACAGACGGACGGACAAAGCGAAACTACCTCATAAGGCTTTGTTGACTATACGGATGCCTAAAAATTACACATTTAACATTTTTAGTAAAATATTTTTCCGTTGTAGTGCTGAGTTTTCCTCAAGCGCACGTGGTAGTTGGTAGGCATATAGCTTGCATCACCGAAACATGTCTAGACTATCTTGAAATCGGTAATGATCAGGAAAATAGGTACATTTCGATAGTACATCGGGACAGCCCCTGTACCCGCGACTGGAATAGCTACATCAAATGAGAGGTCATGAACATCTTGGACGATAAGGTAATAGGTACCTACCTCCTACTGATAGGTATTACAATTATTAAGTAATACTAACTTTATATTAAACCCTATACTTACCTACACAATGTGGTGTCTACTTGTGACTGTGACACGTTGAGGACAAAATATTCGTGAATCGGGAAACCAGGGTTTAACCTCTCTACATGCAAATTATAGCTCAAGTCATGTGTGAAATCAAAAGCGTTCTCTAGCCAAACGCTTTTGTGGCTAACGCTAAAAATGTCTCTGTACCTAGGTAGGTACATTTTAGCGCAGAGTACAAGCATTTACTTATTAATAGTTTAGTTTATGCTAGATGTTGTGTTTCTTTGTGTGTTTTAAATTCTTTTGTATTCTATGTTTGTCGCGAATAGCGCGATGTAGTAAATATGAACTGGTAACACTTATTAACGCAATCTAGCGTAACCAGCTTAAGACTCTGTAGAAGGTGAATGCCACAGATTGAATATTACAAACTCTGACTTATCATACTTCTCGTCAAATAAGTTACCGTTCCAATTGAATTACTCGGTATAAAGAAGTTTATACGATAGTTATTCCTAATTTAATATGCTCCGATTTTAGCATAACTTATATAATATTAGAATCAATGCGCTGTTAGTTATTTCGTAATGACCAAATGTCAGTGTATTTCCGTCCGGCGTGCCGATCGCTCGCCGGCGACGTCTTTCGGTAAATTAGTTCCGGTTAAAATGGCGGCGATCGCCATTCGCACGATTAAGTCTGAGCGCGCGTGTTCTCTTCGTAAAGACTATGTGAAGTACGGAGCTGAGCCTGGATTAACTAAAGCTGAGTATTACCATAGTGTCCACACATGAACATCGTAGTATTTATTGGAGACGTTATATTTAAAAGCTCGTAATTTATCTATAATAAATTGGCCGTCCGTTTTGATCTACTACGGTCCAGAACAAACCGGACGAGCTCGCGTATTGTTTAGCATAGAAGTCCAAGTGGCCATGCAGGGCACCGGAGGTTCCCGTAGTGAGACGTTTATGCTGGCCTTGGGGCGGGGTATCGTCCTGTTGCTATCTAGTGATAGGGGGAAGACTGCTACCAGGCAAGAGAGTTGCAATGTCTGGTTAGTGGGGCGATTACGCTCGTCTCGAGGCTAGGTGGTCGTGCTATCGCCGTCCTTCTGGGATGGCCGCTATAGGACACGTGTGTCTTGACGATCATTCTGTGTTTCGTGATTCTGAAGTCAAATTATTGTACAGCCGTTTCCCGGGACGCAGATCGATCATGCATGTTCTCCCTCCCCCTGGGGGAGGGATTGATTGCCCTCGAACCCTGGCGGCTTACCCTAACGGGGTGGCCGCATACCCTTCCCGTGGAAGCCTCGCTACTTTGACTGGAATGGGACAAGTTGAATTCCGTCTCTGACGTGGGATGTAAGAGATATCTCCCATCCGTGCTAGGAGAGGGTAGATTAGGAAAAGGCACCTACCTACATTGTGACGTATAGAATACGTATGTGCAAGAATGTGGTGGAATGTGGTGGAATACTCATGAGATCATTTCATGTGCAGGTGGGTGATGAGATCGTGATGGTGCAAGGTCGAGGGGGACGGAGTCCCAAAGTCGAAATCGAAACGAAGGTATGTGCTCCCAGTTTATTGTATGATTTGTCGTCCATTTCCCTCAGGAGTAAATCAGCAGATTCCCTTATAGACACAATACGTGTATAGCATGTATTTAAATGTATACCTATTGCTATTAACTAGGGAAAGTGGCGACAAAATGGTGGAGATGCTGGGATCTCATGCCTTCTTTAAAAAAGTGTACGTGTGGGTAGACATAAGACGAACAACTTTTGTCTATTAAACGAATGTCTCCGGACATTTACGGTTTTTTTTTCTCTCTCTCTCGGTAAATTGCCATTATATAGGTAGATACTTTCACTATATTAAATTATATTAAAAATGAAAATGTTCATACAGTTTAGCCTCCGTAGCTAATAGGTTTAATAGGGTTTATACAAAAAAAAATTTTTTTTGTTAATAATTAAATACATATTTAGTGACGTAATCGAGTTTAAGAAAGTTTTAAGGAATCAAGGGTTAAAATCGTTATTTACTTGTCAGCAGAGGCTGTTAATAAAGTATTGTGCGATCTCGTATAGTGCCGCTTCACTCTCCACGATTCCGGAATCTGTTCATTTTAAAAAACCCATGGACATTAATGCTATAAAATATTTTTCGTCATTTTACTGTTATATTTGAACCTCTCACCCACGGATGATTTAATAGCAGTTTAGTCGGCGTTACCGGCGAATAAGGTAGAAATTCATTCGTTCCTATATTCGTATATCTTGAGAATTTGTTTTTATACCGTATTATGGCACGTGGGTAGTAGGCACGTCCATGCGTTTCTCTCAGTGATCAGTGAACTAAAAGGTAAAGTGAAGTATTTAAATAGATGGGAAATAGTGTCTTCTGTGTTTTTATTTATAAGAAGATGTTGGAGATAAATCATAGATTAACCATCGACAGTCGGGATTTGTATACTGTACCTATAATAATATATTTCAAGCAAAGGGGGAAGTTATATAGAAAGGAAAATTATATATTCAAGGTTAACGTCTTCAAGTGTAAATCTCTAAGTTTCACTAATTTGTGGCATTCCTTTTACCTAAGTTGAGAATTCTGATTGGTACGTTATCGTCAAGGAGGTAGACCTAAGGGATAACAATCTGATAAACATAGCTTAACACGTCATTAATTCTGTTACGTTTATAATCTATTCTATTTTGATTATATACCATGGCTTTGTCAATCAATCAATAATTTATTTACCTATATAAATTAAACTTAAATTTAAATTTATTTATTCAGCCAATTGAGACCATAAAAAATGTTAGTTACAATAATCTTAATAAATCTAATGTTAGTTTACAATTTTATTATTATATCATAAATTTAAAACAGAGCGCCAAGTGATCTAGGATAAATAAAACGTTAAAATTGAAATTATAAAAATAAGCGTAGGTCCCATAACAGGCGGATTCTTAAGTATGCCTACCCACTGCTATCGTAATTGTTAGTTAGGATTATGAGTTAGGACGGCAATATTAAAATTGTCAACAACCACTGGAGGTTCATTTTTAAGTCTCGGTTGCTTATGCTTTTATTTATCACGTCACATTATGTTGATTTAAATTTATTAAGGGCGGATTTCATCGTATAGTTTATTTCGGTGAAATAATGCGGTTTGATATGGTTGACACTTTTCTTAATTTATTGCTTCATAAGGATTAGCCGTGGTAATTACTTTTCCGTTTGCAAGAGCATATAGGTACTAGGTACCCTCTTTCGATTAATTGTAGGCATTATATTGGACTACATTAACTTTTAATCGGAAACTAAATATAAAGATTCATAAAATTAAAGAGATCATAATATTCAGTGAAAGCTTCGATCACATCAATGTAGTAATTATTTGTCTGTCACAGATGCGTACTATTCTTTCGTTAGCAACTTCCGTGCGCCATGTGAACATATATTTTTGATATTATATATTTGAGGTTATTAATGGTAGTGATCGAGGGAGTTACTTCTAGAATTATATTATGGGTGTAGTTCTCCAAGTACAAAATCAGAGGTGTGATATCACTGTGAAAGCTGGATTCAGGCGGGAACTGATAAGAATTTGAGAAAACTTGGTTAAAATTTACTGATTGTCTTTTGTACCTACCGGTAAAAGTATCAACGTTTGAAGGTTTACTAAAGGGCGGCGTTTCGAATGAGAGTGCCTCTCGCAAGAATGTCAAATTCCCACAGGCAGTTGACATCGTCACCGCCAGTATGATATTTCGAGAGTCCAGCCAGCCATTATCTGCTATGACTATACTTTTTCCATTTTTTAACTCATTTATTGATGGAAACTTGTAATATAATTCTTACACGTTTTGAAGTGTGGGGTATATTCACTGTGTTATTATTGTATTCACAGAGAACCACAGAAATTACTTGGTACATTGAAAGTTAGATTACCTACTTGATGTTAGTGTTTTCATTTTTTGATTAGGTGTCGGTTGGCGCTCCCTTTGCGATATATCTTCTGTGTATTTAGTATTTACATTTAAAATAAAACTTACAGCTAGGAACATGTTTGTATAAATAAAGTAATAATTTTATAAAGCCAATTACAAGTTTTCACTGATATTTACAGTATGACGAACAAAAATAATTTAACATACAGACAAACGATAATAACGTACATATTATTTTGTTGCGTAATTGCGTACAAATGTAAAAATTGTGCATGCTATGATGTATGCTATTGATGTACGGAGAATAAAATCAGTGTATAAGTATTAATTCCTTATTAGATTGATTTATTTATCTTTACCACTATAACACTCATATCAAGGTAATTGGTGGGACGTATGTATTATGCGCTTCAACTTAGATAAAGATTGATTAAATATGTCTAGATCCGAATTCTTTGATAATATAGGTACATTGAAACGCTTACATGCTCTAATAAGGATTTGTGTGATTAAGACTGCTATCTGGAGATTCTTCTGATAGACTACTAGGGTTTTATAGTGAGCAATCTCTGATTTAAGTAGTCAAAATTTTAACCTTAAGTGCTACTTAATTGATTTCCTGACTAGAAGTTATATAAGGGTTTTCCAAAATATAACATTCAAGATGACTATCACTTATCAACGAATTATTTAGTTAGTCCCAACATTGTGTTCTAAAGTCGAATTGTAAGATACCTACTTAGATTATTCGGTGAGTAAGATCTTCCGTACTGAAGGAATATTGTGCCAACGACCAATTATTCAGCCAAGTTTCAAAATTTCAAGTATCTTCTTTATTATTATTGATACGTTATAAGGATATTTACTAGTGTTAGCGGGTTCGAAATATTAGTGAGCTGCAAGATGGATTTGGACGGTACCAACATTGCGAGGATTTGAGGAATCTTTTTCCTATCGTCACTCCTTACGGCTTTGTAAGACAACAATGTAGAAAGGGCTAAAAATCTCTTTACGATAATTATAGTGAAGGTAGCGAGAGTGGCCTCTTTTACTGATCTGTTGACATCATGCTCAGATAAACGTTCTGGGAAGTTGATTGAGTTTAAATACGTTTTGAGTGGTATAAACTTGAAAGCCACCAAACCGATTTGAGGGAGTAGTTTTTCATAGGTAGGTACATAGGGAATGCACCCAGAGATATGCAACTCAGTGAGAGTTTTCTTCTGTTTTCACCTACAGTTAGATTTAAAACATAAGGTTAAAATTGTTGAATCCTACCCCATGTCGAGTTAATATCTGGGTACAAATCTGGTGAATACATAATTTATCAACAGGGCTCATAATTCTTTCTTAGTGATTTATCTGACAATAATTGAAATTTGTATCAAATCAAATTTACATCGCACAGGCGTATTGAGGCATCATACTATATCTATTACTACATAAAATAACATTGTACACATATTATATACGAAATGAATACTGTAAGTGATTAGGAAAATAATATATACTCTATAAAGTGGTTCACAGTACTTGACTGCAGCATAATATGGGTCCTTGTCGATAATGTAGACAGTCAGCGATCAAGTATTTATATATTCACACTCTTGTTCGCATATAATATAATATCTTTTGTACGTTTCTTGAGCGAGAAAATGGCCGATAGTTCCTGGTTTTCTCGCATTCAGTGGAATGGATATCTAAAGGTGTTGATTTTGTTGAGACTCGGAACAGATAAATTATATTAGTGTGTTCGTGCTTGTCAAGTGCGTAAATTACCAATCGAGGGCGAGCTGCCAACGGCTGAGAGTATTCGTGGTTGGCTTCTGGGTGTGAGAGTGAATAAGTTATTACTTTATTCTAATTATTGATTCTTCCGTTGGTCAGTCAGTCGTATTTGTGTGCCTCTTTATACCAAAGTACCAGTTTTAACCCCCAAAATAGCGTGACGGTATATTTCTATTTTTATCTGCAAGAATGGGAGCATATTGTGTACGGGATATATATCGCTACTTATTGATTTTGATGAGTAATTCGTAAAACAGGTCAATAAATAATAGTTCATACCGTTGGATTTCTCAAAAACTTTGATTGGGATAGCTGCGCTCGGAATTCTTTACTGCGTATGTCTACTACTGCTGTTATGACATACCTTAGTAGGTGCAATGAATATCCACTACATTTACTGTTGTATTGCTGTAGAAGTAATCTTTTACATGACGTGCAGATGAAGACATAAGTGATTTATAGTTCTACTGTGGAGGCCTTCATGTCGGGTCTCGTAACATTTTAGGCGTTGCCTTACGGAAACCCATGGTTTATAGGTACCTGGAATAAATCAGGGGTGGGGTCTATCTATTAGAGATAAGGTTATACACATCAAATTTATTGTACCAATCAGTGTTAAGTTATAAAAACTTTTACTAATAGTCTCATACACATCGGTACACGGCAGTAGTCCTTTCGGTTTTCTAAGCTCCTCCGCACAAGATCCATGTTTTAGGAACTTGCCACCGTGCAGTAATTATATTATTAATCTTTAGTAAGCTACAACTGCAAGTACCCATTTTGAGAAGTTCCTTTTTATCGAACATCCGTATTCGACACCAGTCACCTTCACATAATATTAATATCGAGTGCCGAAATTTCTCAGCCTCAGGGATGCATTTCGTTACGTATCGAGGTAACATACATTCAATCGCTCATACATAAAATAGGCATGCATCTAATAAGGACATAATATTAATAAAAGGCTAATTAAATTCTATGTTTATTATGAAATATATCCTATATTGCCTAAAACAAATATAATACGATGACTATAATTCATTATTTAGTCACCAGTGTTCGTGGCCGAATTTCTTGATACCCTCCATAGAAATTTTTCTGATTGTCAATTCTGATACACCTAGAACATAAAAAAAAAGTGATTTATTATTATTTATCGTGAAACTAATTTTTTAGTGTTCAGCGGTATATATCCATACGCGTTGCAAATACTTATGGTATTGTATGTTTCGGAGTTAATCTGATTTAATTGTATACTTACTTTATAGAATATCTTGCATACATACATACATATGTACTTATTCAATTTGGGTATTAAAACATTCGTTGGAACTTCAATCAATATTTTATGGTTCTAACCATATAAACATGTTGATGTAACTTGAAGGAAATATATGATTGGTGTTCATGTCCAGTTACGAACAATTTACGTTTTCAATAATCACATTTACTATTACTGGAATTTACAGCTAATTCAACTCTAATATATGTACCTGTAGATATATATATATCCGCTTGGACTAGTGTCTTCAAGCGTACGATAGTATGGTGGTGAGCACTTCAATACTTGTATGCTCTTACACCGCATAAAATGTAATCAAATGTACGTAATTGATTCGACGAGCATCACCGCGGACTGGTTTAATAGTTTCATCAACATTGTTGCGTTTGTTCGAAATAACATAGATACTGAATAAAAATCGGACTGAAGAGTCAATATTTACTGATTTGTCATGGATTTGACAGTTGTTTGACATAAATTAGAGGTCACTTATATTAGAGATTGTGATTTTAATTTAATTTCTACTCTTTAAGTCGGAATAACTGTTTTTCTCGGGTACTTGCTGCTATGGATTTATTGATACTACCTTCAAATAAATACAATTTCCCTAGTAATATGAGTGACCTAATTTGTTACTTTTAATTAGTTCACTGACGGTACTTTGATTTGCCTGATGGGTCATATAATAGGTAAGTTATAGTGTGCTATAGCATCGGACGTTCTAATTGAAGTTCGCGTTCACGTAATTGTGGATAGTAAATGATAAAACTAGGATATAGTTCTATCCTATTCTAGGATTAGTCGAATCAAATCAAATCAGGTAAAACGAAAGTCGAATACGGCGATATGTGAGTTATTGTATCGGCCCTGACGATACAAATGGGCTGACCTACCTATAGTTTTTAGTAGGATACTTATGGTACTATGCGTACCTAGTGTGTGTTGTATTATACACAGTTTATATCTGTTTGATATAGGACACGGCGCAGCGAACGATCTCATATACTCACTGGTGGGGTGATAAAAGTAGGATGACATAGGCCTATGATACAGGCTCCCATGCGCACGCCGTTCATAGACATACAGGCGTAGAACGTTGTCATAATATTTTAGTAAGAGTGCCCACGAGACGAACGTCGAGAACAGCGCCTCGCTACCGTCCATAGCGGGGTGTGCCTATTCAATCAGGTTTATTTGGCAAACATTATAGATACATACTATAGAAATCAACTATATTTATTTTTGGGCATCCGTAAGGGAAGAATATCCACTCACCAGTATTATCAAATTCTTAAATTTAGCTTATTAAAGCTAATCTTAAATTCTTTCAGCATATTGAATTTATCATGCGATAAATTAAACTAGTTTTGTATACTTAACATCGAAAATTAAGTTGTTTGACTGATTTACCTATTATTATGGCACACCCTACTATTCGTATCTTTGTGTACCCAGTTAGCTCATCTATATTAAGAGGATTAGGTAACAATAAAGTATGCTTCAGTTAAATCTGCATTGTATTCAAAACAATAACATAAGAGTACAACCTACTATTTTACCTTGCGTTGGGGAATATCGCAAACAGCGCGAAGCGACAAGTATAGGAAGGTAACACGGAGTAGCACCAATCTAGCCTTATGTTGGGGAATGTCGCGAATAGCGCGAAGCAACATGTATGGAATCAACACGGAGTAGCACCAATCTAGCCTTACGTTGGGGAATGTCGCGAATAGCGCGATGTAGTAAATATGAACTGGTAACACTTATTAACGCAATCTAGCGTAACCAGCTTAAGACTCTGTAGAAGGTGAATGCCACAGATTGAATATTACAAACTCTGACTTATCATACTTCTCGTCAAATAAGTTACCGTTCCAATTGAATTACTCGGTATAAAGAAGTTTATACGATAGTTATTCCTAATTTAATATGCTCCGATTTTAGCATAACTTATATAATATTAGAATCAATGCGCTGTTAGTTATTTCGTAATGACCAAATGTCAGTGTATTTCCGTCCGGCGTGCCGATCGCTCGCCGGCGACGTCTTTCGGTAAATTAGTTCCGGTTAAAATGGCGGCGATCGCCATTCGCACGATTAAGTCTGAGCGCGCGTGTTCTCTTCGTAAAGACTATGTGAAGTACGGAGCTGAGCCTGGATTAACTAAAGCTGAGTATTACCATAGTGTCCACACATGAACATCGTAGTATTTATTGGAGACGTTATATTTAAAAGCTCGTAATTTATCTATAATAAATTGGCCGTCCGTTTTGATCTACTACGGTCCAGAACAAACCGGACGAGCTCGCGTATTGTTTAGCATAGAAGTCCAAGTGGCCATGCAGGGCACCGGAGGTTCCCGTAGTGAGACGTTTATGCTGGCCTTGGGGCGGGGTATCGTCCTGTTGCTATCTAGTGATAGGGGGAAGACTGCTACCAGGCAAGAGAGTTGCAATGTCTGGTTAGTGGGGCGATTACGCTCGTCTCGAGGCTAGGTGGTCGTGCTATCGCCGTCCTTCTGGGATGGCCGCTATAGGACACGTGTGTCTTGACGATCATTCTGTGTTTCGTGATTCTGAAGTCAAATTATTGTACAGCCGTTTCCCGGGACGCAGATCGATCATGCATGTTCTCCCTCCCCCTGGGGGAGGGATTGATTGCCCTCGAACCCTGGCGGCTTACCCTAACGGGGTGGCCGCATACCCTTCCCGTGGAAGCCTCGCTACTTTGACTGGAATGGGACAAGTTGAATTCCGTCTCTGACGTGGGATGTAAGAGATATCTCCCATCCGTGCTAGGAGAGGGTAGATTAGGAAAAGGCACCTACCTACATTGTGACGTATAGAATACGTATGTGCAAGAATGTGGTGGAATGTGGTGGAATACTCATGAGATCATTTCATGTGCAGGTGGGTGATGAGATCGTGATGGTGCAAGGTCAAGGGGGACGGAGTCCCAAAGTCGAAATCGAAACGAAGGTATGTGCTCCCAGTTTATTGTATGATTTGTCGTCCATTTCCCTCAGGAGTAAATCAGCAGATTCCCTTATAGACACAATACGTGTATAGCATGTATTTAAATGTATACCTATTGCTATTAACTAGGGAAAGTGGCGACAATGTTCTTGCCACGAATAAAGTGTTTTCTATTCTATTCTGTTCTATTGGCTAGAGAGGCCTCCACAACTGAAACACCAGTCACCAGACGAATGATCTAATTATGCTTTTGTCTCGCTTCCTGCACGAGCCCTTAACGAAGCCCTTAAGGAGCCCATATCTACTCCGTACACTGAGCATACTCACCTACCTACCAATTACCAATGTATAATAGGTACGTATGTTAGGGATCCCTTACCAGACTGTAGTGCTATCGATAACTGGCACCGACGTTTTGTAGGGCAGGGACGTTGAGTTCAAATTAATCATCTAGATATGTCATTACTTATAGTCTATAGTATAAACTAGCTGCACCCAACGGGTTTAGCTACTCCAGGGTCTAAGCTTCCTACATACGAGTAGGTACCAAAATTCAGCTCAATAAAGAGTTATCCTTCAGCCCAAGCAAAGCTTAGTCGTATTGTTGGTAACCAAGTCGTTAAGGCGTGAATAGTTATAATCAACATAAATACCTACATACCGACGACCTAAGTACATCCATACAAACTATTGTATTTATGATATTAGATAGAATTATTACCGAAAGCTTTCCTATCATACCTACCCACTGCCCCTTTAAATCATAATATTTCACTTTTTTGCTGATAATATTGAGGGAATTCACAGATTCCCCTCGTATCTTTGCATTATCTAAATATGACAAAGGTTCAAGTCTCTTGTAGTTGTTTCCTAGTTGGAACTTTGTCGAAATAAACATTATTTTTATTGAAGAAATCGCAGTTGTTTGTACCTACCTACATATCTATCGATTCCATATTCGAAGAGTCAGTGAAGTTTATAAGCGGGGCTGGCGCGGGTGCATGCGCAGTCGCAACTGAACGTTACGTTCCGTCACTTTTGTTCGTAATTTGTAAATTTAAAACAAATAAAGATGAAGATAGAGACCAGTTCGAACCTAACGGTCGCCAACATGAACCAGAAGCTGCTGAACATCAAGTATGCGGTAAAGGGACCCGTGGCCCAGAGGGCTGAACTCATTGAAAGGGAATTGGAAAAGGTTAGTCTTAATAATTGTCATTATTTTAGGTATAATAATAAAAAAAATTACAATTTAAATCTAATTCTGCTTTAGATGCCTTAGCATAAGAAAAGATAATTTTGGTAATACGGATACCCTTATCAAACAAAAAACAACAAACAAAAAAATATATAGATACTATATCTAAAATATATCAGCTGAGTGAACTCTATTTTTTTCCGTGTTAATAAAATAGGTTAGCCTATGGCAATCTAGGTCTTGTTCTAATTACTTCTCCCGGTAAAGGGTGACGAAGCGTTACGCATTTTTCCTGGGTAAAAAAAATCTTGTCCTAATTGGTAACATAGCGTCAAGTTTCAATATAAAAAAGTATAAAGTACTATAAGTCAGTAGTGTTAGAGGCAGACATAACTCGTGTAAGGTTGTGAGGAACAGGATCATAAAGGGCAAAATATGAAGGCAATCCTTCCGCGGGTCGGATCCGCACAATATGCGAGATTTATTCGGCTGTTTGTTCGCTCACTCAAGGACACCATCACTCACGCCGCGACCCGACTCCGCTCGGCTGCCGGCTGCCTGCTGGAGGGAATCACGAGGAATATTTCTCTGGTTGGCGCGGTATTTTACGGGAACATTCGTTATTATGGTGTTATTGCGAAGATGGGTTAGTTTTTTCTAGTTTTTATCGAAAAAGGTATTACAAATTATTAGATTAAGTACCTACTCTTTAAAATGTTTATTTTAATGTAGATTGTAGATAATAACAAATAATATTAATAGAAAAAATAAGTAGGTTGTAATAAAGTAATTTTAATTAAAAATAATAATATTATTAATTTTTAACACCAATAGGAACAATACGTTTACGACTAGGGCTTGCAGTAGCGATACCGGGAATTCCCGGACTGGCAAGGAAAATAGTATCGATACTGCATTCTTCTATTATATGTCTTTAATATATGTAGAATACTGGAGGCAGGTTCATAGGTAGACGTATTGATTGAGCGCGCAACCTCTGCCAGGTGAACACTTCGTAAACTTTGTTATTATTCTCTTCAGAATGTAAACCTCGACGAGCGAGCAAACTTTTAATTAATACCTACCTCTTATTTGGCTTGTTCCACAACTATAATGATTTCGTGCGAGTCTGCGAGTACTAATAATATATACGTTATAGTGATTCCCGTGGGAAGCGGCGTCTGTGCGAGGGTTCGGGGTGATATATCTCGGTATAAGTGGGTTAGCTTTTGGGAGTCCTGCGGGAGGCTACACATGTAGTTTTATGGCCCCGAGTGGAGCCGCGGCCGATACTATAGCTTCGCGGGCAATAAGGGGCTACGTAACTATCAACATTATTTGCGGCGGTAGATGTGTTTGCGATCGTAAAATGTAATCATGTTATTTTCGTAGGCGCTCAGATTCAACCGATGGATTCTCACATATAAATATCCCATCAAAAACATAAATGTGAAAAGAGAGCCAAGTTCAATATTACGATGTATGTACTCATAGTTACCTATGATTTGGTAGTTGACTTCAACGACAAAAGAAGTGAGATCTAAATGGGTGCCAAGTTCAATGGTCAGTCTTGAAAAATATTTACAACATAAAATATTTTATTACAACTTAAAAGATTATTTCTTCTTATCACTTAGAATTAATATTATTATGAAGCCTAAAGACTGACTTGGCCAGTTCTCATAATATACTAGGTAGGACTCTCTAAACTTTAGCTTGATCACTATTAAACGCATTTAATGCTAATTAGTGCGCCACCGTCTTTTATCGTGTAAATTAGTCCCCGCCATCCATTGGTTGTCTGGAAGAAATCGCTCTTTAACGATAAGACCGCCACTTGTACATTGTAGTTTTTAATTTTGTACTTATGTATTTTTTGTAACATTATGTGGTGTACAATAAAGTATCTATTGTCTTATCTTAATGATACTTCGTCGTATGGTAGGTACCCATGAGAACTAGCCAAGTCAAACTTTGGGCTTCAAAATAATATTAATTCTAAGTGATAAGAAGAAATAATCTTTTAAGTTGTAATAAAATATTTTATGTTGTAAATATTTTTCAGGACTGACCATTGAACTTGGCACCCATTTAGATCTCACTTCTTTTGTCGTTGAAGTCAACTACCAAATCATAGGTAACTATGAGTACATACATCGTAATATTGAACTTGGCTCTCTTTTCACATTTATGTTTTTGATGGGATATCATTGCTTTTTGTACAGTACTTTTTAGTATGTAATAAGTTTAAGACACCCAGTCATAATAAGATTAATACCAAATGATTATTTTATTGCACCCACTGCTCCATGGCACGGCCGTCGCACCGCGAACCGCGGCCCGTGAGCCTCGCCGTGCTTCGATATACCTATACTTACCTATAATTAATTTAGTACTTATTTACCTATATATATAGCATTTATGTGCACTATTGATTTGAACATTGTACCTTATTTCCCTAATTCGTTGATTGTACCTAATCAATTGATTTTTAAACAATACTAGTTACTGATAAATTTATCTATATTCACTTATTTCCCTAATTCGTTGATATTCACCCAGCTATCTTATTATACCTACCGCCTACCTGGATGGAAACTTAACTTTTTAGATCATCTGAAACTGGATTAGAATTTCGATCAAAAGAAACCTAAGCCGACAAGACTTCTAATGACGACGACTTGGCGGGGGCACTGCCGTGCCCCCAGATACCGCCACATACCTATAATATTATGACTATACGTTACAGGTACGTAGGTATCTAAAATGTTTACACCAACTAGCACCTAAGGCGATATACATACATTATTTTTATTGTAAACAATGTTAATATTATGTTACTGAGCCGCCTTGTGCTGGTGAGTCGATATATTGATAGGTATTTACATAGGATATACAATTGTTACGTAGGTACCAGGAACCTATTTTTATTAGTGACTAGCTGTGCCTAGCTGTTTTACCCGCTATACAGTTTGGTACAGTAGTGTACATATATTATATTATTCCAGGGGTCTAAGCTATATTTTTTATTATACCAAATTTAAAGTCAATCGGCCCACCCGTTTAGGCGTGAAAAAGTAAAAAACATATATCCATACGTACAGTAGGTATAAAGTTTGTATTTATAATTTATATTTATATTAGTAGGAATAGTGGACTCGCGCGCACTTCGTAGTATCTAACAGAAAAATTATAGCAACATGCAACATGTATTGCTTTATGCGTTCCTAGGCGTCCCAAAATTTAATATCATACATTTTTTAAAAATTAATAATAATTTAAAATGATAAAAAAATACTAGTTTCTGATTTTTCCCTTTGTTACTACGACATTACCTATCGGGATGCCAAATTTTAGCTTTCTAGGTCATCTGGAACTGGGATATTACTTTTGATCTATCCCTCAGTATGTATTAACTTCACCGATTACTGGATGTTTATATCTAAATAATCGTTTGAGCTGTGTTATTGGAATTTGGAACAGAGATATAGTTTGTATATTTAAGTACATGTGCCAAATTTGACTTGTCTATGTGTAATAGTTTTTGTATAACGAGGTTGTGAAAAGTCGTCAAAACGCGCTTTGGATGGTTCGTGTAATATAACACACGGCGCGGTCGCCAGTTCCTTTGCTTGAACTTGGCTTGACTCGCTGCCGCGTGTCTAGATTAAATAGACATATTAATATTATTGATAAGAATGTGTTTATGTGTCTTTCCTCTAATACTTTTTACGCCTAAACCACTGAAGTCACTGAATCGATTTAGATGAAATTCAAGTCTCGGGAAAGGATATTTCGTACACTCGAGAAAAGCTTTCCCGCTGTAAAGGAGCCTATGAGTTATTCGATGGGTGTAATTGATAATTATTTTTGCCCGTTTCTACAGAAAATTGCATCTGTAATATTAAAATATTAATAGGATTTTTACATCAGCATTCAGCATTGCTTGTCAAATCATAATTATCATGGATTATAAGTTGGTACAGGTAAGTACTACGAGTGCACCTACAATATTTTCTCTCCCAGTAGATAAGGCACTCGTTCATATGTACCTATACGATTGCTAACGTTACTGGCAGTTGTGAACACTCCTCAATAAACCGTGGCGAACGGCAAGCCTAAACTAGGTTGATTGTAACAAATAGAAATATTTGTAACGTCGCAGCGTCGCAGCGTCCCATCGTCGTAGCGTCGTAGCGTCGTAGCGTACGAGTAGCGTACCGGCGGCAGTATTGCGTCGTTACGGAGTAGGAGGCAATGAACCGAGCCTTCTCTCGCCATCCCGCCGCCGCCGGCTTGATTCCACGAGACCTACTCTGAAAACACAAGCCAAAATAACACGAGAATGCCTTTCAGATCAATACTTTACGATTCACTACACAGCGGTTTTAGGCGCTGAAAGTAGCCTATTATCTAAAGTGTTTCATGTTTATTTCTTGTTAAGTTTCAGTATTCTAGAGTATAAGCTACTCATAAAATATGAGCTCAATCAGTTCAGTCGCGTAGAGGTCACAAACACATCCACACACAGACATCTCATGGATACAATAATGTTGATTCTTGCACTAAAGCATTGAAAAGAGGGCGTTTTCCAGTGTCAAAGCTTCCCATATGCCAAATGATTTCAGGCAATCGGTTAAGTAGGTTAGGCGTGGAAGGTCACACATCTAAACTTTTGCATTTTTAACGTGAGTGGAGTGGGACGCAGGCTCTTCTTAAAAATGTAACGTAGATAGCGTCCGTGATGTAACGTGCCTACTACACGTAACACGTACACGGGAACATTTATTATTACTTGTAATCGGTAAATATTTTAGGGAATGTAAAGTAAAATGTACGTGCTAGTTAAATTAAATTCAAGAAATAAAATGGTTTGTTTATTCAGGTTTTCAGTGGTTTTATCCGCATTTTTCAGATTATAAAAAAATTCCAAATTTCAACCGAATCCGTTCAGTAGTTAGAGCTGTACCTACGTTGATAGATCAGTCAATCAGTCACTCTTTCCTTTTATATATTTAGATATTGATATAGGTATAGATATACGAAAGCTGGCAATAAATTATAGACACAAGAACAATAAAACAGGTTGAAACAATATAACGTATCGCGAAGTTTAACGGTGGTCCGCCACCGCGGCACGTTTCACGGTAATATCGTCGTCGACTGGAAACTGCATTTCCTCCCTCCCTCCCGCCGCGACCTTACTTGTTTGTGGCTCTACACGATGTACATATTATGTAGCCTGTAGGTACCAGTATGCCAGGTATTAGGAATTAGATGTTATGACTGAGACGAGCCCGATGCTGGCCTGATGTTGAGCGGTAACGCCTGCCCATTACAATTGTCTAAGTTTCAATAAGTACGAAGCTCTACGCGTCACTGTACTGCGCTTACAGTTTAAAAAAATACTTGAAAATAAAAAATATATTGAAACCCTCTTATTTCGTCACTCTATAAATCATGATCACTTTCGTAGAGGGTCTACGAAATACGCCCGTACGTAGTACTCGTATAATAGCGCCCGAAAAAAGGGATGTCGAGGTTGGTTACAATATGGCTTTGAGTGAGTTCTGCAGTGCGTATATTGCTTTAATATTGAATGGGTGAGGGTAATTAAGCATGAGTTAATGATTCATGTAATGAAGCTCCAGTGTAATGTCGGTGAGTGTCGGTGGATGCGACGCGTCGGTCGGTTCGTTAACGACACGGTCGCATTCGCGATTGACTTGGACTCATTCCAAACTAATTACTTTAGCCAAAATAAAATGTACAAAGTGCACAACATTCGCTCTGTCTGTTTGTATATAAAGTGAAACATTTATATGTAATGTAACAAAGATCAAAGAGGTAATAAAGCGCGCCGAATGAGCCCCTCGCCTGAAGAAGGGTTGTGTTTGCGTCAATATTTCCCCGACACTCGGTAAACTTGGTTATCGTTTCTTTTATATTGAGTATGAAATATTGAAGTGGGATCACAAATACGAATAGAAGAGTTTGGAGGTCGCGGGAGCTTTATTTAATACTTATGTGGTAACAACACATTGTGATCGGGGGCATTATGAAGGCTTACACGCTTCAGTTTTCATCCGTGCCTTGTTACATTACGTATCACTTAGTTTATTACAGCTTCACAAAAATAATGATTTACTTTACTAATTATTATATATTAATGCAAAGGTATGGATGAATGTCTGCTATTCAAGTCTTAATGTCGGAACTTTTACACTTACATTTGGTTTGTAGGTAGCTTATAAACTCATATAAAATATAGTGTGCGAGAAATTTCGCAAACATAAGCTAGTTTTAGATAAGATTGTGATCAGTTCCTTTCAATATCCAATCGTTCCAATATCAAAACATTTTATTTATAGATACCTATCTTATTTGGTAGATAGACTATACCCATTATACACGGAACAACTTTTGTAAAATATGGAGTCCCTTTCATATGTAACACATCCATTAGTTTATTACAACAAGGAGCGGGTATATTTACAGCGGTAGGTAGTAAAATGTTTACATATTTTTGCAATAATACGTCTGAAACGACGCCGGTCCCAAGAATGTGGACACGTTATTTACGAGGGATCCCTGGAGGGCTATTAGTGCCCTGCAGTTAACTAGGAGGTACTTGAGTCCCTATTAGTGCCGGCCCGCATTGTAATCAGGAGGCAGGATGTTATCCGATCCGGGATACACAAATTAACACTCCTATTATAGGCGTATAACCCATTCGTATTAATGTTTAACCGTCCGTTTGTAAATATTTTTTCACGTGAGGAGATGATCTAGATGAGCAACGTTAAGCGATGAAGCACATTACAGTCGCAGCTATAATAACGTATACAATAAGTACGAAGTCTTTCATGCAGTAAGTAAGTTAAACAAGCACCAATAAAATCGGTAAAATAATATAAAAGTATATCAGTAATAAGGGTTGTGTAATGGTGTTGTAAGGAGCCGATGGTGAACAAGCGCTATTATAGAGGCAACAGGACACTCCGAGTTATGGACCAATAATATAACGTTTTATTTCAACACTCACGTTTATTTGATGTTCAGTGTATTTATTGATGAAGGCGTCAACTGAGAGTATTTTTATTGATGAGATATCAAATATTATTTATATTCGTCAATTTTATTTGCGTATACTTTCGGAATGACCATTCAGTGCGGGAAATGATGGCTTGTACAATAAATATGAATAAATAAGTTGCATAAAGTAATTTTTACGCAACAAGAACACCAGTTTACGTCTAGTTTTAAGTTTGTATTGTGTTTATAAGTATTTTTTTTAATTTGGTATAGAGGTACAGACAGTGAAGAGTTATTTTATTAATTTATCCAATAGCGACATAATTACAGGTGTAAATGATTGTTTGTCCCAGGGTGTTCGCAAGCCATTCTCCCGCGTGGTGCGCGCTAACTTCGGAGACAACATCGCGCTCGGCCAGACTCCGGTGACCTTCATCCGCCAGGTCAGCCCCGACTCCCGACCCTCGGCCCACTGAGCCGGAACAACCTGCGGCTCACATGCGTTGTACACACGAACACTTCTAAAGTCACATTATATGGATACAGGTCCTTGCAGCGGTGTCGTATCCGACTCTGCTGCAGTCTCCAGATCTTCCAGAGGATGTTAAAGAGAGAGCTAGACTTTTACTTAATGATTGCTCGTAAGTAATATAATATATTTTATTATATTTGTTTAGTACACTTATAGTGAAGAGGTTATTGTGAGAGACGCTCATTTCAGCTTTTATTATAAGTTATTATCTGAAGCCTGCGCGTGGTGTGGGCGGTAGTTACGTCGGGGGCAGAGGCGGAATAATCTAATATTGTCAAAGTTTTCTGTCCCTACTCCCAGTTAGGAAAACTAATTTCCCTGTCCTCCTGAAGAGTATTTACTAAAATTGTTTCAGCAGAGAGCCCTTAATGCGTTTGTAATTACTAACCTAAACAAGTGCGGGCTTAATGAAGACATCGCCATCTTAATTACAGAAACGGAATCAATTCGTCGGCGCTCCGTTGCGTGATTGATTCACATTTCATGTATACCTACACCTACACCTACAGCTAGTTATGGTTTACAATAGGCACTTGACGATATTTATGAAGCGATACAATGTTGGAAACTATCGTCCCGTATTAAACATAATCACAAATTTCACCTGAGTATGGCCGGTTGGTTTTTGTGAGAAATATAAAGCTACAAGGTAATTTTATATTTTGTATCTTTAGATAACGAGCGTATCAAGTTTTGCGTAAGAATTCGTAGCTATGAAAATTTATAAAAAGCGCTGCGACTGCAATCGGCAGGCGTTATCACTTTTCATCAGGGGAACTTAAGGCTGGTCTCGTTCAGCTTAGACAAAAAGAACATAAAAGTGCGTCACGGCATAGACTTGAAACCTATTTGCTTTATATCAATGGTCACTAGTATTGGGACTGGAGAGAGACGTTATCCCTTAGCGTCATGTAAGCATCGGGCTCGTCTCGTTCATTAACTAAGCAAAAGAGAACAAAAGATGGTGAGTAGTAACAAGGTAAATGCACAGGTGTGGATCAGCGGCGGCGTCGTCCCCGGTAGCGGGGCTGGGCGTGGTGCGGCATCAGATGGCGGAGTACCTGACCCTGAGGGACGGGGTGCCTGCCTCCGCTGACGACATCTTCCTCGGCGCCGGAGCCTCCGACCTCGTGCGCTCGCTGCTCGCGCTGTTCGCTCACGACGTCGACGGGAAACCACCCTGTAAGTATACTTTAAACATCTGTTCATGTTCATGCTTTCTATTCCATCCTCATTAATTTTTAACCCCCGACGCAACGACGGGGTGTTATAAGTTTGACGTGTCTGTCTGTCCGTGTGTGTGTGTGTGTGTCTGTTTGTGGCATCGTAGCTCCCGAACGGGTAAACGGATTTTGATTTAGTTTTTTTTGTTTGAAAGTAGAGTTAGTCGAGAGTGTTCTTAGCCATGTTTGGTGGAAATCGATCCAAGATGGCCGCCGCTACAAAATGGCGGATTACTTTTTTCTTCCACGACCCCATCGATATGGGTATCAAATGAAAGGGCTTAACGAGTAGAATACAGCCCACTATATAAAATTTAAAATCCAAGATGGCCGCCATCAAAAAAATTTGAATTACGTATTGCGTTGAGGTTTTTTTAAATTTTTAATTTAATTCACTTGTTAGATAATATAAAGAAGACTAAGTTTTGCACGTTATGTCTGATCAGCTTTTATCTATTATATTGGCCGAGTCTCAGCTACACATTTTGAATGTCCAGCTCTTGGAGTGATCACTTCGTTAAATATATCCAAGTGGTATGATCAGTTTATCTGAACGTAGGTATGACATCGCAAACATTAAAAAAAACTTACTTACGGTAGAGATGGAATAAGACAGGTAAGAAGAGGAACGAAGGCTTTGCCCAGCAACGGAATGATATTGGATTGTAGATGATGGTGATCCGTACGACCAACACGTATCGTCACGTTTCCAGCGGTAATGATCCCGTGCCCGCAATACCCGCTGTTCTCGAGCACTCTCTCCGAGCTGGGCATCCAGCAGGCCAGCTACGTGCTGGACGAGGCGCGCGGCTGGGCGCTGCACCGCCACGAGCTGGAGAGGTGCTATGACGCTGCCAGTGTCGACACTCACGTGAGGGCCATCGTCGTCATCAACCCCGGGAACCCTACTGGACAGGTGACACACATTCTTCCAGATTGCCAAGTTTTCTTCCTTTTTAAAGTTTTTCGTTTTTCCCTCCCTTTGTTTTCAAATCCTTTTTAGAAATTTCTATTTAAAGTAAATTTGTAATTGTTACATTTGTAGGTGATGAGCCGTCAAAACATAGAGGATATCATAAAGTTCTCGTACGATCGAGGCCTGTTCATATTGGCGGACGAGGTGTACCAGGAGAACATCGTGAGCAAACCGTTCATCTCATTCAAAAAGGTGAGCTTTCGGTCAAAATCGGTAATTTTTCAAGTGACGTTTCGTGGCTGTATAAATAATCACACGGTACACAGACGGTCACATCACGGTAAACTCTTTTTAAGCATAAATCGAGTTTTTAAGGGGGTTTGGAATTATATTATTAATCAGTCTACTGACGACAAGGGAAATAATACGCTCGTAACGTTTGAGAAATTTCTTAATGCCGTCAGTCGTTTCTTGGATTGGAAATCATCACGTGTGGCCAATCCGCAGGTAATGTGCGAGCTGGGCGGGCCGTACAGCGAGGTGTCGGTGGCGAGCGTGATCTCTGCGTCCAAGGGTTGGGCGAGCGAGTGCGGCGCGCGCGCAGGCGGCGCGGAGGTGCTCGGGTTGGACACGCGAGTGCGCGCCGTGCTGCAGTGCGCTAACGTGCTGGGGCAGTGCGCGCTGCACTGCATTGTAAGTGCGACATTTCATATAGTTTTCTTGAGATAAAAGATAACTGACTTAGATGACTGGACTTATTTTAATGTTTTTTTTTTACTTTTATTTTTTAACAGGTTCAGTTGAAATTGGAGTCAACTCGTCACTTTATATATTAGAAAGCTTTGTGCCGACTCTTGCGGCTCGCGTAGTCTAGGAGTAGATACACAATTTGAAAAAGCAAAAGTGCTTCAATGTAGCCTGTTTGAATAAATGAATTTTGAGTTTGAGTTTTGAGTTTGGTATCTCGTGTTTAATTTGTTAAAAAAATCGAGATCTCGATTCTGGATCGGTTTCAATAATTATAATTAATCGAACGTGATTATTGATCGACAATTAAGCCCACCATAAACGTTTTACAGATTTTAAAACTGTGTACTTATACAAGCGTATTACAACTAGTAATAATTCTATCGACACTAAATAACATGTGCAATTATGTCGTTCAGTTGAAGCCGCCAGTCCGCGGCGAGCAGTCTCACGAGCAGTTTGCTCGCGAGCTGGCCTCCGTCCGGCGCCTGCTCTGCTCGCGCGCCGCCGCCGCGCACCGACACTTCAACTCTATACCGGGGTACTCCTGCAACGTCATCGATGTGAGTATTATGACACTATTCTTAGTTATCATATGCGAGTTTCCTCCTTTCTGTTTTGTTATTGGAACGAAGTTCCTTATCGCGCGTTGTGAAAGGGGGCTAGATGGAAAAAAATCTTACGAAAAGTTGTAAGCTGTGCGGCGTGCGAATGTTTCTCTGTCTCTCTCTCTCTCTCTCTCTTATAGAAAGCAAGCCAGATATTTTCATTTCTATAGGAACTTCGTTCCATCCGGGTGTCCCTTGACACCTCTCAAGTTTTTGTTTTTAGACGATAACTATTTGGACGTGTAGTGTACTGATGACTACTTGTAGTGTACACTGTCGCGTCCTGATATTATAAAAGTGAAAGTATTTTCACGCTGGTATTTACTGTATAGTTAACATACATATTTAGTCACCGTAGCTTGTTATATTGCAATGTAAACCTCCCTCCCCGTGTCAGGGCGGCATGTTCGCGTTCCCTTGCGTGAGTGTCCCGGCGCGAGCGCGTGCGGCGGCCGCGGCGCGTGACGTCACACCAGACACCTTCTACGCACTCGCGCTGCTCGACGCCACCGGTGAGTGCTACCGCTCTATAGTTGTAGTATCCTCTGTTCTAGAACACAGGCTCTTATCATGAAATAACTCACAGGAAGAGAATTGCCTATGATAAGCTTCCATACGTGCCACGAGGTCGCATCAGCCACAGTTCTCTTGTAAACTGGACTCATCTTCGTCAGTCGTTCGCTCGTCGATTTGTATTCTCGTCTGTATCGGAACTGGTGATGTCGGTATCGATAGAAAAATGATGAGATACTGATAGACAAATTCCTATATACGTATATGGATCTAGATATTCGATTCTTATCATCGTGGTTAGTACTTGACCACGATCTCACCTGATCTAAAGCAAAGAAGTGAAGAGAAATTGGGAGTAAACTAAATCTAGCAGTTGAGACAAATCTCTCCCTGGTTTTATTTGCAGGCATATGTGTAGTTCCGGGGTCGGGGTTCGGTCAGCGAGAAGGAACATTCCACTATCGCATCACCATCCTGCATCAGGACGAAGAGTTCCACTACATGATGGAGAGCATCCGGCGGTTTCATCTCGACTTCCTCGAGACTTACTCTGATCACTGATATTGTGTCGGAGGTTCAACGTATTATGTAAAATTGTATAATAATATAAAAAAGTTATATAAATTATTTTTATAAGCCAACTGGATCCCACTGCAGGGCGAAGACCTCCTTTACCCTCCCTCCAACTGACCCAGTTCTTGAGGTCTTTCCGCCATCTCTTCCTTGGTAAAAATTACACATTAAGTTTTTTTATTCAATGTTTCTAACCTGAACTCTTGACATTTGATATATCTGTTAAGTTATTTTGACATTTAATTTTAATCTATATTGACATTATTTTGATTATAAAGACATTCCCATTTTTTTCTCGCATTATATGTTTAAAACAGGTGGTTCACTACTGCGTGCCCGCCTATGCGACAGCAATAGTTTCTCCTAATGTTGTTCACTACGGCTTTTACAGCCCAAAACTGCACATCCTACCATTTCACTACCACTATGAGTACACATAAACCATTAATTATTCCCTGAAAGCACTTAAAATCTTAAAAAATAAAAGATAATGATGGTATATTTGTCACAAAGAAATCATTTGAACCATAGTTTGAACTTGTGACAAACAAATAAACCAGCCACGCTGAAAGGGACGGAAGAAAAATAGGTTCTCCTTTTTCTTCACATAGAATTTTCCCTATTGCCGTCACGCTCACACATAATATGGGTACTTCTAGTTGTATTAGTTCTTAGGTTTAAAATTAATATAATATTTTGACACTTTATCTTTTTTGTTTACAATTTCAATTCTTGTATATTTTTTATTATTTGAATTTTTGTGTTTTGTTTAATAATCTTCACGTTTTTTTGACATTTTGTATATTCATACCTACATAATATTATCTTTATTGTTTATAATTATTTTGCATTATTGACATTTTAATGAATTAAATTTGTAAATAGAAATTGCATGCTTTATACGGCAGAAATATGTTGAGCCAATTATGTATTTTAAACATCTTATTATGTACACGTATTTCTTTAATCAATAAATGAATTGAATTGAATATTAAGTTGTAAATAAAATAATTAGTTAATAAATACAATCGCTTTATTTTATTATCTCGTCGCACCACAAACCTTCTAGAAGACAATTAGAGTAGATCACTAAAACAGAGCTGGTAGCTATCGCAGAGTAACGCGAGTTGGTCGGCCTTCACCTGGGCCACCTGCCGGAGCAGGAACTCCCCCACGTGCGCCGAGACCCTGGGGTCGGAGTCCAGGTGGGTAGTGGCCAAGTGCCGGGTGAGACAGCGCGCGGCGGCGCGGCGGAAGGTGTCCAGCGAGGAGTCCAGCAGCTCGCGCCACATCCCCCGCACCACCTCCTGCTGCCCACAAGGGTCTAAGCTTTTCTGGGACCTCTGCACGAGAGACTCACTCTCTTTGTACACTTTCCTGAAACGTTACAATACAAAATATATCTCTTAAATAGGTCAAACAAAATAAAGTTTCGAAAATACAGTACATTTGCCACCTCCTAAGTGGCGAGTTAGGCTTTACCCATATGATTTGGTAACCAGACGACTTAAGCATGGTCCAGGTTAAAAATTGTTTGGTATGACCGAGAATCGAATTCGACGCTTTTTAATCAGAGGTAAAGTCACTGCTAACAGATTTACCTGATTTAATTCACAGTGAAGATGTCGGTTGCCCAATAAGCCAAAATATAATAAGAGACTCTCACTGGTACTCCCGGGTCATGTTATCGAGGATGTGGTCGAAGAAGCTGGTGTGCTTCTCGTGTATGAGGATGAACCGTGTCCCGGTCCTGCGCCGGAGGTCGTCCGACAGCAGCTCATGTGCTCGCACGAACACCTGCAGCACCAACACCTGCTTACTCATACAATATCGGACAAAACTGTGTCGCCAAGTGGTAGGTACACCTACAGTGAGACAGGGAAGGTGTTTATTCCGCTTTCTAGGACTGTTACCATCTTCGGCCTCAATATCGCTTAAGATCATGCGAAATCGTGATCAAGAGATCAAAGAGATCGTGTTACTCCAGAGGAAGCCCAGGATCGAAACGCCGAGGTAATTCATCTCTCATTCTCCTGTTCGCAAGCCTAAATCAAAGTTTCATATTCCCAGCGACGCCCTGGCGCGTCCAGGGTATGTGTGGGTAACCTTCGTTAGCTGGTTCATCAAGTTGCTGAGTAGGTAGTCGATCTGCTCCTGCTCGGGGTAGTGGTAGGTGCAGTGTGGCGGGGGCGCGGTCACCTGCACCCGCCGCCCCTGCCCCCCGAATCCCTGCGCGGCGCGGGTCCTGCCCCGGCCGCGCACCACCTCCAGCTCGACGTCTCCATCCACCCCCACGGCTGATTCCACTGCACGCGTCACGACACACATCATGTAACATACAAATTGCATTTTTATTATAATGTTTGATTTTCGAAGCATAATGTTATGTAACTGTCTATGTCTGCCTAGAAATCAAATAAAACTCTTACACTACAAAATCTAACGAAGGCAATCGGTCAGATTTGTCCTCACAGTTCTTGCAAAACTAAGAACATAAGTACAAAAAGTCAATCCAATCAAGGCGCACGAACAAATCTACAATCAACAATAACGGACGAGCCCGCGCCTGTCGCCGGAGCCCGCAGGCTGTGTGCAGCCTGCAGGCAGGCGGGGCCGCGTGCGAACACTAGTGTTACCATAAAACAGCTACAATTGGCAGTCAAGCGGAACATTGAGACCGCAGCTTCGATAACCGGTTTATTAGGACGTAAATTTTTATCACGCTCTCAATATGGGCGTCCGGAGGCTCGATGTTAATTCCTGTTTTGTGAAGCAGCACGCGCCGCTGTTTGCACGCGGCGTTGTATCCGATAACCGACGCCATTATTGTCTTACGACTTCTGTGCGATGGTTCTAAATACTAGCGGGCGCCGGCCACACATACGCGGTGTGGTTGTAATAAATCACAATGTGGCCGAGCAGCCAGTCACCGCGACACATTAGTTCGCGCGGAGCACCGCACGCGCCGTGCGGACAGTGTACAGTGTACACAGTAAATGTACTCGTTGGGTAACAGCAGGTAGCTCAACATTTTCCATTATTGTGTGTATGGTAAATGTCGCTCCGGAGCCGACCCAGTTTCCGCCGCCTCGATTGATATTCCCTAAGTGACGCTTCGGCACATTTCCTCCGCGCGAACAAATGAAAACGTGTATTGTGTATACTCGTATTAGCCGCCGCCGCTGGTTTATCTTCGCCCCGAGTCTATAAAGAGGCTGCGATCGCCTCGTTTGTACGAACAGGTCGCAGGGACTGGCTCGCACCTGGCCACGTCACTTGTGTTCCTGCTAATTAAATGAAATCATTTTATCGCTTGGTCTTTCGGTGATATTCAGTCAGTACGTTCATTTTAAGAAATAATAATAATTGTAGTATTTTAATAAATCCGGAGACCTTAGATTCTAATCTGTGTCGCTAAGAAATTGGGTCTCTGTCACAGACCCAAATCACAGATCTTTAAGTCTCTAAGTAATATTGTAGGCGTCGGTGACATTTGATCCCTAAAACAGCAATATATTTACCTATACATACACAGGCCTACAACTGTGACTTTGATTTGACTCTGGCAGTGTAATTAGGGTTGCGTGCTCTGTCGGAGTTTACTCCAGTTAATAAGCAAGCATTAAATAATATAATAGTCGTATTAAAAAGGCAACGGGGAATAGAAAGCTCTCTAGCGGCTTTAGTGTCGCCAAATATGAAGATCTTCCATATAATAATAATGTTATGGCGACATTTGATATACAACTCGTATAGTAATGTACGAACGTTCATCATGCTATTATGATATTGTGAGCGTGGAGGATATTTCCATCGGCTCCGCGGCGAGGGTCGGATGCGGCTCCTCCGGGCCGCGCCACGCCGCGCCGCGACACAATATCATGCAATTTGTTCACCACCTTGCCGAATAAAGGTGCAGTGCACATTTAATAAATTGTTTTAAATTATGAATCAGGGGAACAACGAATAATCCCGCTGATCTAAGAACGACCACTCTTTTATGAATGTTTTTATAGGGTAAAAGGTCCGAATAGACTTTGGGCAAGTCGACAGGATTTCTCGTCGGGGTCGTGTAGTGGAGCCGCACCTTAACAGTGCAGACACGGCGACGAGCGCATCGCTCTCGTCAATCAAATCTGTCGCCGGGATATTTTATTCGTACGTTGTCTGCTCGATATCTCTCTCGTCGACGTTTCAATGCCGACCAGAATTTTCAATGCGGAGTTATTTCTAAAGCCGTTAAGCCTGTTTCGCTCTAAACGTCTTACGTTTGAGGAGATACGAGTGAATGATACGAAATGGGTACTACTCGAGTTGTTTGGAAATATCGATAGTATACTTAATATCAGGATTGTCGATGCACCGACCATTTGACAAATGTATAACGGTTATAAATGGTCCGCGGTAGGTGATCACCTGCGGCCCGCTCGTCCGCTCGGACCGGCGCGAGCGGAGGATCTCCGTCCACAGAGTGTACAGTTATAAAACAAACAGAGCAGACAAGTCGGCCGCCATTAACTATCAGGAGACGAGGCGCGGCGTTCGTGCCTCCACTCGTAAAACATACGAATTCCTCTAATAAATCCTGTTGTTTCTTTTTGCGTTATATATCATGTTACCTAATGTACGTAGAGGAAGGGTGAGACCTCAATTTGGAAGTTTTTATGTGTAACGGCACGTATCCTTGATGGGCTGCCCGCTGCCTCCAGCCGAGCCTATATTAGTAGCGTTAAAGCCTCCCCGCGTGTTTATCACCAAAGTTCCCTCGTACGGACAAGACGTGTGGTATCTTTTAATTAACAACTGAGATATAACTTGACCGCGCTGGAGGAGTATGAAGTCATAAAGCACCGACTGTAACCAACGATACAATGAAGTGTCCGTGAATGGAAGTTCATATCAGTAGATAGGACATACACTCGTCTCATACAACGCTCTCAGTTGCCGTCCATTCAACCACAACTAAACTTAGGTTAAATACAGCGTGTGTATGTGTGCTTTAGAAATGTTCTCTTTGTCTTGGCGCTTATGGATATGTTATGTACCTACTACCTACGTACTTAAAAGTTTCATAACTAGCTACAAAAGCTAGATAGTAAGTAAAGAATAAGAGTGCATTAGTGTATTTAATGTGTGAGCGGGAGTGTCCCTTAACGTCAGGTTGTGTGTGAGACAACCGCAAGCGAGGCTCCGACGCTAACGTGATGCGAGAGTGACCACACTACCTGCCGCCCCCGCCGCAGCCTGCCACCGCTGGTTGTAACGTTACGTTAGATAGGCCATCGTGGGGTTGAACTGATTCAACCAAATTTAAGATGTCAGTTTAGACTTAGACAGTTGGCGATTGGCGCGCTACGCTCAATATCAAAACATCTTCATCATCTGGGCAAAAACATGCTGAACTAACTGAATGTGAAATGTTTATAATAAGATCTGTATCCAAACAAAAATATTTTTGAATTTTGAATCACTTGAGGATTTTTCACGACCGAACCTAACGTTAGATGCCCGATTTTTCGCATAATTATATCCGTCAAGTCCGTTAGTAAGCCAGATCTACTATAGTTAAGACAAATTTCTGTTACTTTAGGTACGTTATAATAGCCGTTCCTCTTTTCTATTTAATCAGCAGTGAGTGCAGCTGGCCGCCTGGCTGCCGCCTGCAATTGTATTTACTCTGGCTGGTCGCGGGCGAGAGCCTTCCGCCGCAACCTACATTTCACTGCCTCCCGTGGCCCGTGACCCGAGCTCCTCCAGAATGGAGGCTTTATGTAAGGAGAGTAATGTTGCGCTTGGAGTGAGTGGCGCGTTAACTTTGCTTCACATTGAAACAACAGGTTAATCTGAAATAATAATATTTTTTATTAAAATATGAGTACAGAGTACAGAGGTGTCTTGTAGCGCCTGTAGCCCGGTGGTCCGTATGTTCATAGATCTGATGCTTCATCTAACAGTGTAAACCAAAACACTTGCTATCAATATCTGCCCGTGTCTAAGAGCGTGAAATACTGATTGACTTACTGATCTATTACTCGAAATTATAAAGAGATTAATGGGTGGAAATTGGTTACAGAACTGAAGCTCCTGAGGTATATAATATCGCTATAATTTTCTGCTTTATAGTAAAGCTTCAGTTAGAGCATGCTCAATCAATATACGAGTAGGCTTCCGCTGAACTGCGTCGATTATACTCGCAGTATAATGTATAATGACATGTAGAGTGGTTCAACAGCCGGCATTATGTTCCCGTCGACATGATATGTCCGCACGCACGGGGCCTGCTGTACGGATGCAGAGTTTAATTAAAACGATTGTTCAATCCGGACTTTCGATTTAATTATATTTTATCCTTTTGAATAAATGTAAGAGCTTAAGGAAATAATTCGAAAGGAAAGGTAACATTCCATTACATACGTGATAAATAATAGTAAGCTGTAACGAATAACGAAAGCAGGATTCTACGTGCAGTTTGTAAGATGAGGTCGACACAGTTTAGTTGTCGCGTGGTATCGCTAGTCTGTACGCACAAGGGCGCGTACAGACGCTCGTGTGTGCTGCCCCGGGAGGAGCGAGTGCGGCAGGGGCGCGGCGCTAGTTGTCCCGCGGCTTGTTAGTGCAGTCAACACGTTCACTAATTCTGAATGCGCAGCGAGCTTCTATTGTGTTAGAGTTGGAGGCAACTCTCCGACAACGTGTATCGCACGCCGCCGCACTCGTTATGAACTTTGCTCATTCCGGCCTTTATTGCTTCAGATATTATTCTACAGTTGACGTTAAGAGCATTTATAGTGAGGGAAGCCCGTTCAAGTTTAGGTATATTAGCTGAGCGCGACGCACACCAATGCATCACTTACGCGGCCGAGTAATACAACATGTAGTCGCTTGGAATAAAATGTCTTGATCCTATGCAATGCAAGTTATTTGTTGAAATCATTAAGTCAATATGTAGGTATTAAAGTTTTAACCCCCGACGCAAAAACGACGGTGTGTTATAAGTTTTTAATCCCCGACGCAAAAACGACGGGGTGTTATAAGTTTTTAACCCCCGACGCAAAAATTACGGGAAGTTATAAGTTTTTAACCCCCGACGCAAAAACGACGGGGTGTTATAAGTGTTTAACCCCCGACGCAAAAACGACGGGGTGTTATAAGTGTTTAACCCCCGACGCAAAAACGACGGGAGGTTATAAGTTTTTAACCCCCGACGCAAAAACGACGGATCATTCCCTTTTAGTTCCCTAGTGGATCTAGTGGGAACTTCTTTTCTCAGTAGTTCCCCTTTTTTGAAAAGGGGGGAGGGGGAGGGGAGGGAAAAGAGAGGGGGAGGGGTGAAGGGGTAGGGGGAGGGAGGGAGGTGAGGGGAAGGGGGGAGTGAGGGGGGCAGGGGGAAGGGTGGGGAGGGGTAAAGTGGGAGGGGGAAGGGGGAAGAGGGAGGGGGAAGGGGGAAGTGGGAGGGGGAAGAGGAAAGGGGAGTGGAAAGGGAGAGGGGAGGAGGAGGGGAAAGGGAGAGGGGGAATTGGAGGGTGAAGGGGAGGGGATGGGAGGGAATGGGAGGGGAGGGGAGAAGGGGGAGGGGAGGGTAAGGGGATGGGAAAGGGGAGGGGTGAGGGGAATGGGGAGGGGTGAGGGAAGGGGAGGGGGATGGGGATGAAGGGGGGAATAGGAGGGATGAGGGCGGATGGGGGGGATGTGAGGGGGAATGAGGGATGGGGGAGGAGGATGGGGGGGGCTTAACTAGTAGAATACAACGCACTATGATAAATTTAAAATTTAAGATGGCCGCCACCAAAAAACCGCTAATTACATATTTTGAAAGCGCTGCGTTGGGGGTTGTTTTTAAATTTTTAATTTAATTCACTTGTTGCTATAGTAAGCTAGCTGTGCGGCGTGCGCATGTTTCTGTCTCTCTCTCTCTTATAGAAAGCAAGCCAGATATTTTCATTTCTATTTCGCATTGAACAGTGTGGTGTCGCGACGATTATTTTGAGTGTATACAGGTTTTTTTTAAATAATAAATCGTGTAAATCGTGGGAACTTCGTTCCATCCGGGTGTCTCTTGACACCTCTCAAGTTTTTTATTATTATACTAGCTGCGACCCGCGCTGTTACCCGCGGCACAGTTATTGCCGATAAAACTTGATTATAATAATTTTGGCCAAGTGGGGTTACGGCGTAGATTTTGGCCAAGTGTGATAACGGCGAAGATTTTTGCCAAGTGGGGTCGATGAAGATAAGTACATGATAAGTACGCTGTCAAAAATCTTCGCCGTTATCACACTTGGCCAAAATCTACGCCGTAACCCCACTTGGCCAAAATTATTATAATCAAGTTTTATCGGCAATAACTGTGCCGCGGGTAACAGTGCGGGTCGCAGCTAGTATAATAATAAATAGATCTCCATGTTCATGGTGTCCTGGTACTCGATGTACAAATACGAGTATTTATTTATCTTATACGTATTGTAGTAGATAGGAGAACACATACATTTTTTAAAAACTTGAGAGGTGTCAAGGGTCACCCGGATGGAACGAAGTTCCCACGATTTACACGATTTATTATTTACAAAAAACCTGTATACACTCAACAAAAATAATCGTCGCGACACCACACTGTTCAATGCGAAATAGAAATGAAAATATCTGGCTTGCTTTCTATAAGAGAGAGAGAGAGACAGACAGAGAAACATGCGCACGCCGCACAGCTAGCTTACTATAGCAACAAGTGTATTAAATTAAAAATTAAAAAAAAACCTCAACGCAGCGCTTTCAAAATATGTAACCCTCTCCCTTCTCCTCCTCCCCCCTCATCCCTCCCCCTGCCTTCTCCCCCTTCCCCCCTTCTCCCCCTTCCATCTTCCCCCTCTCCCCTCCCCCCCCCCTTCTCACCCACCCCTCCCTTCTCCCCCTCCCCTTCCCTCCTACCCTTCCTCCCTCCCCTTCCCCCTCCCTTCTCCCTTCCTCCACCCACCGTCCCTTCTCCCCCTCCCCCCGACCCTTCTCCCCCTCCCCCGACCCTTCTCCCCCTCCCCCGACCCTTCTCCCCCTCCCCCTCACCCCTCCCCCTCCCCTTCCACCTCCCCCTCCCCTTCCCCCTCCCCTTCCCCTCCCCCCTCCCCTCCCCCTTCCTTCTCCCCCACCCCTCCCTTCTCCCTCCCACCCCTTCCTTCTCCCCCACCCCTCCCTTCTCCCTCCCACCCCTCCCTTCTCCCCCTACCCCCTCTCTTCCCCCTTCCCCTTCCCTCTTCCCTTCTCCCCCTCCACCCACCCCTCCCTCTCCCTTCCCCCACCCCTTCGCCCCTCCCTTTCCCCCCTTCCCTCTCCTTACCCCTTCCCCCTCCACTTTCCCCCTCCCCCTCCCTTCTCCCCCTAACCTCCTTTCTCCCCCTTCCCCTCCCCTTCACCCTTCCCCTTCCCCTCCCCCTCCCTTCTCCCCCTCATAACGCGCGATAAGGAACTTCGTTCCAAAAAGGGGGAACTACTGATAAGTGATCATTCCCACTAGATCCCCTTTTCAAAAAAGGGGAACTACTGAGAAAAAAAGTTCCTACTAGATCCACTAGGGAACTAAAAGGGGAACTAGTGGGAATGATCCAAACGACGCGACGGGGTGTTATAAGTTTTTAACCCCCGACGCAAAAACGACGGGTGTTACAAGTGTTTAACCCCCCACGCAAAAACGACGGGGTGTTATAAGTGTTTAACCCCCGACACAAAAATGACGGGGGGTTATAAGTTTTTAACCCCCGACGCAAAAACGACGGGGTGTTATAAGTTTGACGTGTCTGTCTGTCTGTCTCTGTGTCTAGGTTATTATATAGTATCAAAGTACTCGTTAATACGAATCAAATGAGCCCAAACTCGATGTAATTGCGTCGTTTAATTACGGAATTCCTATGTCCACCTTTCAGCTCCATCATCAGATCAGCTCCATATCATAATAATATTGCATTGTCATCCGATTCAAATATGAATGCAAAATTTCAGCTCAATCAGAATCCGGGAAGTGGATCAAATTGAACTTGCAAGATTTGATTATAGACAGACAGACAACAGACAGATGTAAGTAAAACAAGTGAAATTTTAAATAAAACTTTTTAAAAACAAGCTTTTATTATTATTACTCCCCAGCATCATAAAGTACTTGTCAAGGCGAATCGTTTGAGCCCAAACTCGATGGGGTTGCGTCATTAATTACGGAGATCCTATGGCCATCTTCCAGTTCCATCATCAGATCAGCTCCATGTCAAAATATTGCATTGTCATTCGATTTATACATGCATACAAAATTTCAGCTTAATCGGACACCGGGAAGTGGGTCAAATTAAAGTTGCAAAATTTGATTACAGACAGACAGACGGACAGACAGACAACAGACAGGTGAAAGTAAATAAAAGCTTGTAATAAAACGGACTTTAATATCAACAAACACTATAGTACTATAACATTATGTGACCAAAAAAAAAATTCCGTTATTATTATATAGAGTATCAATTTTTGCGGTCCAACTATAATCGCACTATATGTGTGGGTTAGCGACGAGAATAATTTGGAGCGCGGAGCGACACGTCCACTCTCTGAGAGGCCTTTGGGCCGAGTGAACCGAGAACCGACGCGAGCCTCGTTTTATAGTGATTTTGAAAAATTCGGCAAAAATATAAATATTACATTTTAAGTAAATTTAAAAATACGATTGGATCAAAAAAATGTTATTATTTAATGGTAAGTAATTATTTTGAGTAAATATAAAAGAGTCATGTATAAAAAAAATGTTTTGTAAACAGTAATTTCGTGATAATTTCACATCTTTATGATTTTATTTTAATAAGAAATACCTATAATTCTAACTTTTCCTTAATAAATATACTAGTTTAGGATCTTTCCAGTAATAGTAATTTTTTAGATTCTAATAAAGACATGTATATTTGGATATACCCATGTCCAAACATTGCTTCAGAAGTAAATCTATAAAACCTTTATCCATTTACCTTGACGTAATTTAAAAACGGTCAAAACTAAAAAGGTTTTTCTGTAGAAATTGATTAGATTACAAGTTCTTTTAAAAGTTGTGAGTAAAAGTACCGTTCTAAAATAAGTATTTTCAAAATAATCCATGTTTGAACATCACAGATTTGCGCTTGGGTCAACTAAACGCTCTTAAGGGAGGAAATGGAATATGTTTATTGTTGATCCCATTTGCGAGACGGTCTCAGTTATAAAAGTAGTTGATAGATCAATACAAACGAAGCTGCTAGTCCTCATGTAACAGTCGGCGGCAGGTCGGCGGTCGGCGGTCGGCGGTGGGGCCGAGCCGCGAGCGAGCCTCACATTATTATGCAAAGTGAGGGTCGCGGTGATCCTGCGACACGCCGCTGACAAATGACCCGCGTCTCCACCCGGCTCCGCCCGTCGCTACTACTAGAGGCATATTATTATATAGCTACCTACATACAGTGTATCGTTGCCTTTGTGCAGTGCCCCGACCTCTGCAGCGAGTGGCGAGGGGACTCTTTGTGGCGCTTTATAACGATGGACCTGAGTTTGCATACCTAATGTGGCAGCGATGCACTTGTAAAAAACAATATCAAAAAAGTTTATATATACTCCAACAGAACAGTTTACCCTACTTACACGATCAGAGTCAAAACACAATTACTATACACCGCAAAAACGCACAATTACTAAACACAATTACTATTATTACAGGTGGTGTGTCTAATCTATTGTTTTGGATCGCCAAAATTACTACGAGGTCTGCATCAAAATCTGACTATCGTCTATACGAGTAAAAATTACAATATTAAACGTTGATTAAATCATTTTACGTATACACTAAGTTTGGTCGTACTCTTATCGACAAATATCATTGTACACAGGAAACACAAAAGGCAGAAAAGCGGCTGTAGCAGAGGTCGGAGTTGAGAGCTGCGACTGGTGACGTCAGGTGAGTTTATATGGTGGAGAGGATTACAGCCGAGAGAGGGCGCCGCTTTACCGCCGGAGCCTTCAGCATCCCTCCAGCCGGGATACACTGCGACAAGCGAGGCCTGAGGTGTGTAGGTAGCGGTATAGGTACCTACGACGAGCGGCCGGGATGAAACCAACCCATCGCAGTAATTGATTCATTCGTCGCAGTAAATTCTATCAAATAGACCGTTCATTTAGAGAAATCACTGCCTTATATAAACGTGTGGGCGCCGCTGGACGAGATTGGTTTGAGTTTTTCGTCAACTTAATTTAGGTGTTTGCTTTCAATCAAAATGAGCGGTGAATCATTAAGTAAGTAAACATAGTGAGCGACGGACTCGTGACTCGTCTACCCTCGGCTCGGCCGCGGGACGCAGCGCCGCCATTACGGGAACAAACTTGCTTTTATACGCGAACATTCGTTCCGGTTTCATTACGTTTTATAATTAAAATCGCACTCGCGCGGGCTTCAAACTTATTCTGTTTTGTGAAACGTCCATATTGAAGCCTGAATTGAGAATTATAGCAATTTTAAATGTATTATATCAACGGTTTCTTGCAATAGGTATGTAAGCAATAATAATATTTAGTGTAATATCTGGCAAGGATACGTCCGTGAGTGTCGGCGAGCAGGAGCAGCTCGCTGCGGATCCACTTTGAATAATTAAAAGTTCTCTCGTGATCAAAGGAAGCTTCCGATTTCAGCTGTTGATTGGGTTTTATTTTAAAGTTATGGATTCTCGACGGAAACTTTGTCAGAAGTTGGCGCTGAATACTGATTGGAAAACTGAACACCGACGGTCACGTACCGCCGAGTGCCTACCGTCCTTGTTACTGTCGCTCTATCTCTTAATGATACCATTTCATTCATTAATTGTTTAATATGTGATTTATAACATTCTCAATAGCTTAACTGACAATAAAATACCTAGAGTACAGTGTAACAGCTACTAGTAAATCTGAGTGTGAAGTGTGCAGGAGTGGTGATGTATGGTGGTGTAGTGTGGGTGGCAGCAGTTGCGGTCCTCTGCGCTGGTTTATATATCGGTTTCATCTGTTTGTTGTGTTACCTGCCCCCCCCCCCACTCCTGCGGGGGGAGGGGCACCTGTCCCCGGGGGCTGCACTCGAGCCGCTCCCTGCGGCTGACAACTTGACGTCGATGCAATTACCTGCCGAGCGAGCTATGATTCTAAACCGATGTTACCTGCGATACCAACACACCATTATTCATATCTAATCACAAATGCGACCAGGTTTAAAGTTATATAAAAAAGAAATGCAACGGTTATTATTTTAACAAACCGAGTGCAGCTCGTGTGAGTTTGTGCGCCGTCAGCCTGTCACACACACGCGATTCACGATCAAACCTGAAAATATTCACAAAAACCTTGCAGCACAACCTCTCTCCGGCGCAGGCTCCGCTACAAGCGATGACATTTTGTTTAGTGTCGGCGCCTGCATTATTTATGTCGTTTGCTCGTACGTTATGCTTTTTTGTTCGTCGTGTGACATTTGTGGCTCGAGTGGGTTGTTACATTTTCATGGCGACGGTCGCGTATCACTCGCTCGAGTACTTTATATATACTTATATACTTGTAATGTATAATGTCGGGAGCCTCGATATGAGATGTGTTCCATGTGTGCGTGTGTCGGCATGCCAGCGCCTACATGTGTAGGCTAGTGGAGGCTGGACCGCTCTCTATGATAATGTGACTGTTTCAATGACTCTTTATACACATTTATTTAGATGCGGCTGCCACGGGAGCCATTCTTGAACGACCCCATCACCCATCTCACCGAATTAGTATAATTAAGGCTAACATTGAGCACCTTCAGGTTTAGTGAGACAGTATTACGGTTCATGAGAGCGTAGGCATTAATTCATGAAGCCTGCTCCGAGCGCCTGTTTCATCGAACAAACTGAATAAATGAAATCGTGGTTAAAAGATTTACGCAACCAATTCTGTAAACCCTCTCATATTTTCATTTCTCGCTTCGGAGAGATTAAAATCAGAAAAATTAATGAATTTGCGCCAAATGAAAATATCGCACGATAGAGTTAAGGATTACCTACCGGTCGAGTGGTGTGTAGTCAGTGTAGTGTGTGATGTGTTCTGTGTAGAGTGTAGTGTGTGGTGTGTGTGGTGGGTGAGTCGAGGCAATCATTGTGCCGGCTCTACGCTTCGCCGTATTACTGTTAATTGAATAAAAACACGAAACCATTACACATACACATAGTGTTCCACGGAACTGATCACTTATTCACTGGATTACGAACTGAATAACAACCAATTTACATTCAAACTGAACCAACGAACTTATAGCTAGATGTATGTTGTTACCGACAGTATGGTGCGAGCGCGGCAGGAGGTGGACATTTATTATTCATTGGATGATTACAGTAACGTTTGGTGTTTATCCAGATTAAAAGCTAATAGGTACGCCTCTTAGTATAAATAAATTTCACATGATTACAAAGAAAAAATCAAAAGTGTTGAGTGTAGGTGTGTTACTCGTACTCGTATAACATGATGCGGGGTCAATGGTTTATATCCCGGCTGAGTGGGCGCGACGCGACGACAAGCGCTCTCATATTGCACCGCGCATGGCGAGCCAACCGCGCGGAACACCCTGTACACGGAGCCTGTCAACTGGATAAATACATCACCCTGTAGCCATTGTACATTGTTAACGGCACAATATCCTCCTGACGTTATAATATTATGCCGTCGCGCCTTTCATGCGAGACACGGCGGGTCGCTCCGGAGTGACGGGGTACTTGTGTACTCCGAGATATTAGCACTTGTTCCGATGTTACGGGAGCGGATTATGTACGCCATGAATTAAATAACACCTTTTATGAGAAACCAGTGAAGGGAACATGCGAGCAATCTCAGGGATGCTACCGGGGCTAGAGCACCCGCGCCGCGGGAGGGTCGCGGGCGGCGTGACCTCTGTAGGCGGTGATTAGCCGGACGGTTCCCGCGGGCTTCGGTTAATGACATACGAGGACGAGGCTGGAGATCACTTCGTTTGCTTTCAATCTCTCGCTCGTCTCCGGAGACTGCAGATACTTAACTAACTCTGAGAGCTGTGGATACTGCTCGTCCACTTGTTAAAGACCACGTTTTACTCGTCTTTTCGGTTTGTCTCAGACAAATTTAAAACAATTTATTGAAGAAACTGAACGAGCAGTAATTAAAATCGTTATATTAATTTCGGAACCCAATTTCTATCAAAATGGAAGCCATAAAGAATTCCTCGAAGTGATTACTCGAAGAAGATTTAACGACGGCGGGTATCAATTTCAGGCGTTCCGTGAAATCTGCCGGAGCTGCGAACTTTCACGACAAACAGAATAACTTGGTTACCCGTTACATCTACAGACGAGCCGAGACCGGGCCGGGGCCGGGGCCGGGCCGGGGGCGGGGGCGGGGCGGGGGCCGGGGGGCTCATGTTCCTAACCCAACAATTTGTTTCTGGCAATTTTGTAATGAGTTTCCGTGAGGCTTGACACTTGACAACGTAATTATAACGTAAACATGTACGGATTAACGTGAACTTTGTTTGATGCTGTCACGTTCGGGAACGAGCTTATTTTATTAAAGTATCACAGGTTTATCCTTCACTTGTAGAAGTAATGCACCTGCTACAATGTTGTTTACTACTCTAGACATTCTTGTTGCTTGATTGTGTTATTCTGGATGTGTGGTCCTCGAGTAGGAGACCAGTGTGTGCACGTGTAACGGAACGTATACAGTGAGAACAAGTGGTGACGTCACGCTCGGGATCGCAGTGGTAATGTGCGCGGAGGTACGTCCGCGGCACATGATACCGCGGTAACAAGCCGGGACGATGTCGCTCCGCTCACAGTACGTGTGTTTAGGCACTAAGTACTTCATAAAGCTGGCTGCTCTAATACCACCTACCTGTTGCTCGCATATATTATGTAGAATAATACTGTTTCTCGGACGGTAGAGTGGTCTGTTCCATTAATGCAGGATCAACGAAGCTGGAGGCTGCGAGTTTTATTAGCTATCATGTTTTATTATGGATCGTTACCGAACGAACGAATATTGAGACAGGCAGCGATGTGGCAGAAAACGTATTTTGAAACGCTTAAAATTTATTATGCTATTAAAAACCTCGTTATACAATAATAGGTAATCTTCAATGTTATATACTTACAAATTTTACGCCGACTTGTAACAATGTTCGAAACAACTGTGAACAATGAAAGTAACCCTCGTGCGTGTAGACTAGTCTCGAGCACCAGTTTACATCTCACCCACTAACACAACAGCCTCCGTGCTCAGTGAGTGAGTGAGTGTGCAGTGACCCACTGCATGAGGTCTGCCTGTGAGCCGGAGCGAGCCACTATAATCACTCGCGCAGTACAATGGACCGGATTACAATAGTCTTTGGGATTAGTTCGCGTCACTACACTACACACTCCACGTGCGCGGGGAACGACATTGTGCACTATATTTGTTAACCAATTGTACAAATAGGTTGTTATTGAACATAGTTGTAGATTGTTCACAAAGAAGACAATCGGTCCAGAATCTCGATCTAAATATTAAATCACTTTTCTGTTCGGAAGGACAATAAACTTATTAATATTGACGTGGCGAGAGTATAAAATGGTGTAAGCTACATCCAAATCCGACTCAGTAATTCAGCGGCTTCATAGAACCGGCGCCATTATTGACGTCTCACGGCGAGCTCCCGAGCTCGGCTGGACTGAAACTGGAATAAATCATTTATTATGAATCCTACTGTTTTACCAACAAATGTTGTTTACGATACAATTCTCAGATATTGCGGCGGCAACCGTGTCTAATTGAATAATGGACAGGTCGGTGAACAACTGAGGTGTCTCAGGTACAATTATTGTTGGTTTCATGAAGTTCAGAGGTCGTCCCGGTGACGTCACAGGGCGGCGTGACACGCCGTGTGACGAGCTACTCGTGTACCGATGTTGCTCGATTGTCACGTTACTGCTAACATAACATTATTGAGTTTCAAAGAAAATAATAATAATATGGTGAAACTGTCGTGCGTGAACTAGGTTGCGGCTAATCGTTTCCACTTGCATACAGCTGCAATTATTTCTAGGAGTATGTGAGCGAAAAACGGTTCCTTCAAATAACAGTTTAGTTCATTAGTGGTGTTTATGCGAAAAAATCGGGTGAAAACGCTCACAATTTCAGTTGCACGTCTATTCTTAATGTTTCAGGTGTAGTCAGAAACTGATTTCAAAAATGTACACATTTCGTTTGACAACACTGGAGTGGACGGATTTGGGAACATAACCGGCGCAATGATTTAGGTACCAAAGCCAGGGCACACAGGGGAGCCAGGGGGGCCAAAGGGGCCAAGGGGGCCAGGGGGGCCAGGGGGCAGGCTGAGTATTGCCGGACTAATCAGCCGCCTCGAACGCTGCACTCCGGTGAACATCGCCACCTTAATGAACTGCTGCTGCACTTTAGATATCAGCTCTCATTTACTGGCCTCACTTTTACTTGTTTCAAAACATATTTTAAACACACAAAGTATAATTAATAATTTTAAACTAAAATCATAAGTTTTACGTAGTTAATTTCATATACTTATTTCACTTAGGTAAAGATTTTTTAATTCAAGAAAACTTTGCGGTTTAAAACTGTCTACCCTTATTACGCATTAAAAACTTATGAAGTTATTTATAATAATTTTATGAAAAAGAAATAAAGTTGTTGATTTAAGGAGAATGTACGTAGCAGCGCGAATATAACTGTTAACATGAAATAGTTAGGCAAGGGCTTAACATGAAATAGTTAAGTTAGCGTATGATCCTTATCATACGAGCCGGACGGGGCTCCGTGGACGATAACTGGCGGTCGTCGTGCGACGGTACTCGTCGGTCACTGTCGCTGCCAACCATGCAGGCGACGACTGCTCGGGGACATGTGGCGGGAGTGGAGGACCATTGACTGTTGGCGATCACACGTATAACGACCATCGGCTTAGCATGTCACTATTGTGAATACCTCTACATACACTCTACATGAACCCGAACATTCATTTATATATAATGACTAGCTTACGATCGCCTCGCGATACGATGTGCTCGCGAGTTGGAGATCCTTTCTGAGCAGACTACCTCATAATATCTAGCCATGTTCAAATTTCAATCCAATTTGTTCAGCGGCGTAGACTGTGCTTTGAAAAATCAGTCAGCCAGTTAATCAATCAGTCACACTTTCTTTTTACATATATTTCAATTCAATTTAATATTTAGATGTATGTTACTTGTTACAGTGATATCGTCCAAGAATTGTTAAGAGTAGAGTACCTAGGTAGGTTGTTTAGTGAGTGAATACAGCCTGCAAGCCGCTCGATACAGGTCTCTGCGCTCCGACTCACGGCTCCGGCTCAGGTATTGAATGTTAACAAAGGCACAATATTTACTTTATTTTACCAACTGAATGTTCTATTTATTTCGTTGGCGAGGTTTTTATATCGGAATATAGTCTGCATAAAGAGCGGCTTCAATACAATACTCGAGCCGTGGCAGACTGGCACGGATTACACTCTGCATGCGAGTACACCGGCTTCACTAGTGCAGGCGGGTGGCGCTGTGTGGCGCCGGGTTTATACGTAGCTCTACACAACATCGTTACGCACAGTTGTAAAGCGCTGAACATTTAATGTGCAATTATAAATGAAGTTTATTGCGGAGGCTTTTAGGTCGCGCTAATGACAGACGATAAATAAAGTTTTGGCAACAGTAAACAACTCGGAGTGGTTATAAATTTATTAGAGCGCGCTCCCTCTGTTGACCGCCAGCTATTGATTCACCGCGACGAGCTGGCCTGAGCCGGCGCTCGTCTGCTGCCACTGCCTTCGAGCCGCCGATACCTAGCTTGGCATGTATGTCTTACATGCTATTGATGCTGTATTCTTTTATTATGTTCCGTGTAGTCGCATTAGCATTAGAGGAAGTTTTCTCGGGCGGAGTGGATATAATCCCGAAATCCCAAATACGATACCGAGGTTCCACGAATGTTCACAGAAGCAGTACCATAAAGTGTTCGTGTCGCGGCGGTGTCGCTAGTCACGTCGTCCTCATTAACATATTTAATTCCTGCACAAGTTGCGCGGCTCCACCGCCGGGACTCGGGACACGACTCGCTACACTGTCCTCACACTATTTGCTCGGTTAAAAAGCTTTACTTTTACAATTAAAGCACGAAAGGGGAACAGCGAGCGGTGTTTCGCTCGGTTAATTGTTGTTTTGTCCGTGGCCGTGTGAAGTAAGTTGTAATGTTGTAAAGTATTTAGTTATAATGTGTCAGGTGAGTGGTTCAGTTTAGAGGGTGTAGTGCATGCCACGTCACGCGCCCCCTCCCCCCCCCCTCCCCGCGTGTGTAATGTGAGGGCATTATTCATGCGGCGGCTGCATGAATATGGAAGCTACGAGCTGCAACACTACAGCCTGTGTCTGCGCTGCCCACACGGGGACTCGCGCCATTATATCTAAATATATTCATCACAAACAGACGAACAAGGCGAGTCTGACGCTCGGCTATAACGCCGGCCCATCACAGTCGCTGTGTTACTGCGGGTACTCTGGAGCGATGCAGCCCTGCGCGGCGCTCGTCATTCAGAGACACAAAATGTTGTCTCTTTGACCCAGGTATCAGGCGGCAGATTATATATCATTATTGTGTAACTTACATGGACAGGGTCTCGCATTGAGAAGCCTTATACCTTACTTATGTTTTCTATGCTGGACGAATAGAAAGTATTTAGATTTGTCAATATTAAAGTAGAGGAACAATAATTTAGAGTAGAAAACAGACCTCTATCAAGTAAAACGTAGAACAAATCAATCGTAACAGATTTGCAGTGCCTAGGTAACCTCTTGACTTGGTGTAGTGCTCTATTCAGCCTCACATGTACCTCCTCTCCCATACCTGCAGGTAGGGGGGGAGGGGGGGGGAGTAGTAACGGTAATTAACGCGACTTGGATTATTTAAATTCATTTGAAAGGTTTTTAGCGCTGAGTGTGCTCACCTCGCCGCCATGTTGCTCGGGTTATGGTTTTTTAATGAGTCCCGCGGGAGTGTGTGAAATTCTTGAGTGCTTTAAAGTAGGCGAGCATTTTGGCGCCGGCCGAGGGAGTGCTCGCGCCGGTTGAACGGCCTTCACGTGGAGTGCCGCGCACAGAGCCTCGGATATACGAGTATAGCTGTGTATATACAAGGAGGTCGTGTCTTATCTCGCCGGTGAGTCTGGGAGCTCTCGCGGCTTGTTTCGTGACGCTCGCAGCGGAATTACGCTATAAAACGTGACGCTCATTATATTACATCGGACGAGATATCTGCTCAGCTCAACTTGTTAAACATTATCTAACGTTGTTAGATCATTAATCATATTAATTAGAGAAAAAATGCTCCTGCTATATGCCGTAATGTAATAAAAAGTAAAGTTTTGTGTGGAGTGCGGCAGCAAGCAGACAAGTGTGGAGAGGCGCCCTCTGTGGCCGGCGCCGACAACTGGCGGAGGCGCGAGGAGCCGCGAGAGCCTCCTTAATTGCGGCTTTCATTAAAACTTCTCCGCGCCGACCGCACCACGTCACATCAATATCTCTTTAGTATGGCCTCCATACAACACAGAATACGTACAAATTAATTGTTACTGTATCCGTTAATAAGTTGCTAATTTATTAGGATTTAGGAAAAATACTGTCGTACCTCTGTCTACCTTTAGTGTATTATTGACTTTGAAATATGACATTTAAAAGTGCTCTAGTGCACTCTTTTTTTGCTAACATCTTTGATTTATTTGATTTGTCTTATTGTCATTTTATGTGATATGTCGCGTGACGAGATATATCCAGTATTTTCCCGCGGGGGTGCACAGTCGCAGATGTGAATTCAATTTAGCTAAAGATAGATTACGTTGTTAGGTTTTCTGTCGAAGGCAGCGTTAAACGTAAGTGTACCATAAACAGACAACAATATGTGACGAGAGCGACGGTTGGCACCCCTTTCCCTCGTGTGTGCGGAACCATAAACTCCAAATGAATTGTAACTCGATCGATCCTCATAAATACTAGTGGTGGGTCGTTAACGATTTTTGGGTTAACGCAACGAAGCCGTTAAATTCATCATGTTAACCTGTTAAAAAAGCCGTTAACATTATTAACTGGTTTTCATTAATGTAACAGATTTGTACCAACGGCAACGTAGCAGTTAATAGTAGCAAGCGAACTTAGAAACATAGATATCTCTCACTCTCGCTCGTACAATTTTAAGCTAGCGGCGTCTCGCTCGCTCACATAGGCGCCCTCGCGTCCACTCGGCATATTCCGTTTCTATTCGTTCTTTCAACGCAGAAGAAATAGATAATTTTAACTGGTTTTGCGTTAACAGCTTCAGATTACGTTAGCGACTTTTGAATACCTTTTCGTTGAGATAATAAAAAAACGCATTGCCAAAATCGTTGAATGTAACAGTTGATAGATTTAACGGGTTTTGCAGTAAACAAAAAACTGTTAATTCGTTAACATTAGATTAACAGTTAAAAAAAGCCGTTCGTTGAATTAACGCCCACTCCTAATAAATACGCAACGATCATTCATTCCGGGCCGGGCCGGGGCTGCAGTGCCGAGCCACTGTCGACCTTACCGCCGGTGTGCGTAGAGCTCAGGTTGGGTCGCGGCGGCGGCGGCAGGTTTGTAACGAACGTCTCATACATTATGTAAGGGGCGCCATTGCCTCGGATCGGAGCGGCCGCATTTTCTACGAGATGAGTCTCAAATCTTAAGAGGTGATATTTATTTAAGTGTACCGTTAGACGTCTGCTTCCTCCGCACTACACACACTGTGTATGTAGGTATACACTACTGTACTGTAGTGTAGTGAAGTATAATAAGGGACTCAGGAGGGATGTTGGGGCTTGTGACAGGATCATCGCGGGGATTACTTTACTGACAACGAGAATCTTTTGGGATTCTAACATTTTAACATTCTTGCTCAACAACAAGGAAGAATTGACATGTTCAGAGGTCAGAGAGAGGAGCGACGTTGGTTAAATGGTAGGTTTGGATAAATTTGCAACGATTATAATGGAGTCATCAATAAACCCGACGTGTCCCAAGCGCGCACACACACACACACACACACACACACGGTGCGGCGCGGTGTTGCGGCGGGGAGGTGTTGGTGTGACAGGGCGGCGGTACAGTAATGCTCCACCGAGGACTCGTTATTCAATAAGCGGTTATATTTAACCCGCACAATGTTGTATCACTCGGTCATTAATCCCTCCCTCCCCTCCCCTCCCCTCCCCCCACTGTGACTCGCGACCGGAAACGCCTCGCATTAAATAATTCACGGCCCACGTTCACGTATATTTGTGAACGGCCGATATTTTCGCAACGATAGAGAGTTTCTATAAAATAACAATATCAGGGCACCTGGTGACGAGCCCCGAGTCACGAGTCAGGAGTCAGGAGGCGACTCTCCAGCGATACAATAAGTGTGGACAGTGAACAACCTCGTCCCGATGAATATTGAAGCAGCTTCCTCGTAACCTCTACACAATATGGAGCGCAGTTATTGCTCGGCCGGCCCCTGCATTATAGATGCGGCCCGCGCCGGCCCGCACGCCGCACGCTGCGGACCGGCCGCCGCCCGGGATGAAGGTCAGGTTACTGTTGAAGGGTGACACGACTCACCGCCGACACCTGAGGATTAGGTTATACTATTTTATTATTGTGATATCTAATACGTGTGATTGACTTATTTAAGCTTTATAACTACTTATCCGAATAGCTTACAGTATTATTTTTATAATTAGCCTTAAAAATGTTCATACTAATGCTCAGATGTTACATTTACATACTAAAGCTAATGTAGTAGAACAACAGCCACAGTGTCAGTGCTGCACCGCGTACGAAATTAATTTGGATTTATTTATTGAAAAATCATAGAAAGCGTACAGAATAACCATGACACAAACTATGATTGATTTTTACATAAAATGGACTTGAGACTTTTAAATGCAAAGTTATGGATACGATAAGTAACCAACCCGAGTTGTGGTATTGTCTCGCCGCTGAAGCTATAGTAATGCTGCGTAGAGCACGAGTCACTCCCAGCGCTCGACACTGCGAGAGTGCAGTTCACTCACTCACTCACTCTGCCGCCAGACACGGGCCACTTTTGTTGTACTACTGATACTGTAAATATTGACTGTGTATCTTGAAGTTAATAACCCGCAAACCTCAAAGGATTCCTGACGCATTTCGACATTGCATCCGCTCGATCATCGTTATCGTTTCTATAATAACTTCCATTGGAATTGAGTTCTGTTCTGGAAAGCGGCTGGTTATTTATGTTGCCGTGAATATGTTATAGGTCACGACGGAGGCCGCCTTCATAATGAATATAATCTGGGGCGCTCGAGCCGTTCGCTTTAATCTAATAAAAATAGGCGAGTAGCTGCCGGCGGGTGTTGCGGCGAGGCGAGCTACTCGACCGTTAACTGGCCTCGCGGCAAACACCCTTTAATAGTAAAGGGCGCCGCGGCTCCGCTCCACCACACCTGCGGATTATATAACGAAGGGATCGGCCGTACCTAACTTTCAAACGCTCCGCACAGTGAACAAACCAGGCTCTAAGCGTTCACACATGTTAGCGAAGCACAAAGGCGGCTCTGCATGTAGATTCAGCACGAAAAAGAGACACATAATATTTATTTTCAAAAACGCGACTTTGATGCGACCAAAAGATCCTAATTAAAAAAAAAACAAACTTGCATTTGATTTTGTACTGACATCGTAAGAATATACATTTACTATTTTTTTCAAAATTTTGTTAAAATTTGACAGTGGACGTTAGCAAAAAGAGAGACGATTTTGGAACCGGAATAACCGCGCTGGTTTGGATATAAACATGTTATGGCAGCCGATCTCACTTCACAGTGTAATGTGTGGTCCACATCTCGCCGCGCTCCGGTGTGGGATGATACACCACATTACAATACATGTTCTGCTCCACGCGAACTGTATAGCACTGAGACGATTGTCTGCATTATAATATTATTAGAGTATACAATATAATAAGGGTAAACATTACTAAGTACAGCCAACATGACAATATCATAATGTCCAGTAATGGTGTCACACTCTGATATCGTTTCCATGTACATTTCTATTTAATTTTCATCGAATCTATTAATGTACGTGACCTTTAGATGCGACATTTAGCTTCTTCAGGAACATCGTGGGTGTGCGTCATTAAAAGTTAATATTATGTGGGAGACATGTACCTATAACAACAGAGTGCTCATCATTCAATAAGTCAGGAACATTTTGAATGGTGAAAATGTGCGTTTGAATATTGGACGTATGATAGATTTTTTGCGTCAGAATTAGCGCAACTTTAAAAAATCATGTGACAATAGAAAATGTTGTTTTTTTTAGTACGAGCTATATTCATATCGTTTTACGTAATCGTCAGCGACATTATACGAGTGTGCCTGTAGAGGGAGCCTGCAGCCAGGTATCGACATTCGGGAGAGAGGGGGGGGGGGGCAGGGGGGGGGGGGTCACAAATAAAACACTAATGGCGATAGTGAGATCGAGCCGAGCTCACTTCAACATCTATTTTCTAAACTTTACACGAAATCTCACTTTGATCCCAGTTCGAAAGAATTCACACGAGCAACATTCAGATGCAGTTCACGTGTGTTGAGATATATACGTGTATTGAATATAAAATATATAATTTATAGAATAGAATTGGAGAGTGTGTATAAGGTATGATAAGCAGTCGTACTCGTAATGAGAGCCTCATCCAGGTCAGTGGTCCCGCGGCGGCTCGCGGCCGCAGCTCCGGCGATCGATCCCGCTCCGCACTGGATCACGGTTATTTACGTTACGGCTGTATATACTTACTGTATGTATAGTGTACAGCTACCTCCCTCGACATAATGCTCTCAGGTTGCATCGCAAACATGACCCACTCTCCGCCAGTACATTCTGACGCCGTTGTGGCTAATTTTTACTGGAGGCAATCACTATAAAAACAGCCAAACATAAAATGTACTTAGAACCGTAAAACAAAAATATGTGTGTATGAACGAATAGAGAAACGTCGATTAAAAAGTTTTTTCCCAACATTTTCGTATATTACGCATTATTCAAGTTAGGATTTAGGATATGCAACAAAGTTGTTAAATGCTTATTATCTTAACCGTTTTATGTAAATCACAACATTTTCGTGGGCTCGTAGGGATTGCCACCACCAGGGCACATTAGCTAATATATGGCTTTAGATCGCGTGAAGGAGCCTTCATACATTAGTAGCAAGTGTCGGCTCAAGTTCCCACATTAGAGAGTTAGTGAGTAGTGTGTCCTACAAGCAGGCAGGAGCGGGCTGCACGCGGCGGAGCCTCCGTGACCGGAGCGGGGCGGTTGATCGCGCGGGGGCAGGGGGGGGGGGAGCTACTAGTCACGTCTTACTCATTACGTTTCCGCTCGCAGACTTGCTTGAATTATTGCTGCGCCGTGCCGAGCCGATATCAACTCTAACAATACGGAAATAAGGTCGCATTTCCGACGCGGCGCGATGTGCGGCGGTGCCAAAAAGAGGGAAGATTACAAAGACCGCTGCGAATGGAAGGAGATTTGAATCGTCTCGAGACAGGATCGCTGTTTGTACGAACTGATGACGCCGCGCTATTATTATTACACACATTACATATCCCACGTAGCTACAGACGAACACTCATTGTATTTACTACATCTACTCTTATAACATTTTGATAAATGTGTGCAGTTACCACTAATCTCGAAATATAAAAGGAGACGTTGTCAGATTGATCGCCTGCGAGAGAGGATTCATCTGTTAACGCAGAGCTTCAACTGAACGGAATGGGCTGAAATTGTGTTATTTCAATAGAGGCTAGATAGGCTTTATAACACACCCACTAAAAAAGAATTTTGCAAGGAAGCCGCGTCTGTAAACAAGTTATAAATGTATGAGTTGCTGTATCATTCGTGAACTGTAACAGTTGAGATTGAATGAATCACTTGTGAGCTATGAATCAGTTTCAGCGCGAGGCGGTGCGGAGGCTCTACATCACCTGTAATACGAACTAAACGACACTAGGAATGGATTACGAGACGAGAGGAGCGAGTCACGCGCGCTCCTGCGGATGTACTTACAGAGGCTGTAGAGCTGTAACTCTTCCTCCACAATTTACATGATATGCTTACATGATAGGTAGATCAGTTAATTGATTCCAGGATGATTGTAATGTAGCCATCGACCGAGATGGCGCTCGTTAATCCGAGGAGCCCTCGTGTGATCGTTACAGTGAGTGTACTCACGTGTAGGTATAGGACGGCAGGCTGTAGTCGCAAGCCTCGTGCGCCGCATCGGTAGCTATTCATTAACAAGCGGCTCGTCTCGTCACGCTGTGTGTATGTATGTATGTATGAATGTGCGGCGGCGCGGTATCGGCCGCCCTCTGCACGCTCGCTCTATTTCTGATCATAATGCCCGCAGGTGCAGCGCAATCCAAACTACACTCTAACTGTATATTTATAAAGTCCACATTAGAATGTGCGAGGGTGCGGCTCCGGCGAGGCGTGCTCTAAGCCTCTAATACGCGAACGATTGTGAGAGAGCGCCGCTGGATTTTTGGATGAAAATTACTTGATAATTTCCTTCGAGGACGTGTTTGCGTTTCTGCTTGATTAATCAAAAATAATATTTTAGGCCCTCGTGAACTTTTTAAGGTATGAATTTTCTCGGTCAATTAACACACAAAGTGATTTTTCGTAATATATTAAACATTGAATACGGAATTATGTCTACGTGTTTTCTAGCATTATTTGTTTGGCAGCGTGTACCGCGGCGCGGCGTGTGCAGACAGACAATAGAGACATAACGAAGTATTGATCTGTGCATGGCATTACATACAGACCGCATGCTAATGTGTCCACACCTATATGTAGGTGCTGTTCATATAAACATGTGTAGCTTGAATCAGCGGGAACAGGCTCGGGACGGGAACAGGACGTAACTTGTGAAATCAAATAACGCACGCGGCAGCACCGGGGGCCGCGCTGAATTAACGGGAAGGGGGTTGCACACCACTAGCGTATTAATATTCACAACTAATTATTGTAAAATGCTACAGTTATATTTATCTACTCCCTAGTGATTAGTTACGATGATGATAAATAGTTGAATATAATATTATGAACTGCGATCTCTAGAAAGCTTGCATCGACAAACGATGATATTAGCTTTCATGGTATACTATCGGTGAGCACACGCAATCTATAATTCTGTAGTATTTTGTAATATAGATGCGAGTGATGCGAGTAGTGTGCACGTCTCGCCCAGTGTCTCACAGACCGCGGCGGGAGTCTGCGAGTCTCCGCACTCAGAGCAGAGAGCACGGAATACCTGAATATTAGATAACGGACATCCTCTCACATACCCACACATATTACATGCGAGACACGTCACAACACACACCAACACGACATCTAACACGAGCATGTGGCTCAAACAAGCACGAGGCACGAGTATAGTAGGCTTTGATTTTAGCACTAATAGAAAAATACCTCGGTAGAACATAAATCTCTATAATGTTGAAGGGACGATAAGGTGTTGCTATACATCACGAAAGGACTTTTACACAAATATTAATCTAGCGATATTTCCTATCGGTTTGTAATTAATAATTCTTTAAAGCCGTGAGTACGAGAGCTTGAGTACGAAGTTATAACGCAAGAATTTTGTTTGAAGTTCGGTTCGTTAAATCAACGGTAGTTCAATTAAAAGGAACGTGAGAGCGAACCGAACTGAATCCGATCGGATCTGAATACTTGAGACATATCGCTGTTGTTCGCGTCGAGTGAATGTTATTCATATTGTTGTTGTGTTGTTGTAGCTGCGAGGAATGTGCAACACAAAGCGAGTCGAGTCGTTCGTTAACTATTGCTCCCGCCATAATACGAGTATGATGAAGTTTGTAATATAAATTTGTAGCACTTACAGAAGTAAAGTAAGTTTCAAGAATGAAATTTTGTCTTGAATTTTTTTTATTTATGAAAGTTTTTTTCTGAAAAAACAACAAAGATTTTTGAAATATTTAATTACCGTTTGTCACTTTTTTATAGTATTCAATTGGAAATGCTTAAAAAAACAAGAAAATACGCTATTTGTAGATTGACTTAAATAAAATTCCAAAAAGTAACATCATCTGCACCAATACAGAGGTATAACATGGTTCAAATAGGTCACATATAGTGTATGTACGGATATGTACCAGCTCTCCGATACCTGCACCAGTCACTAGTGTGCATTGTTTGCACGTATGTAGATCACACAATACTACTCAAATACATTTACTATTTCCATTTATTTTGTTGCTTATTCTAGCCACCATTACTCGAGAGTTGAGTAGTTTAGCTTGGGGGTGAGATGGTGTTGTGTCATTTGTCCTGCAATTCAATGATAAGTGTTAAAATAAGTAGAGGAACACAACCATTTTATAGTTTCAATATTGGCTACGGGTGGCACTGTGTTTCTATGGCTATGTCATTTCTTCCCGCCTTTTCCCTTCTTGCCTGTCATCTGTCTACTTGCGGGTCGTGAAATTATAAAACTTGTACATTTAAATATCTTTTTATTACAAACCACAAGAATTCCTTCAATAAGTTATTTATTTGGAAAGAATCAAAGCCAACATAAATCAAGTGTGATACAGTACGAGTATTGTTTACCTAGATTTTACGCTGCAATCATTATAAGTTATAAGCCTGCGCTCAGGCTTCACCCTCGTTAACAAGTTATATCACAATGTATCCCTGTGCTAAATCTCATCTTAGATTTTGAGTAGTTTTAGCAATGGGTTGGAGCCAGTCACGTTATTTTAACTGAATATATTAGTAAATAATATGAACTCAGACTCGATGATGATTTAAGCTTAGAAAGGTAACATCCAAACTCTCGCTCTCTAAATATGTTAATAAATTAGTGATTGATTGACAGACTGATCTATCAGCGCTATTTTTTTTGCCCTAACTGTTAAACTGAATCAGTTTAACGGTTAGGGTTTGGGTTGAAATTCTAAACAAATACAGAGTGCGGCGCGTGGTTCAGTATTCAAGCTGAGTGCGGAGGCTGTCACGGCTCACCGACACCGACACGAGCACGGAATATGTAGGGGGGCTGTGACGTCACTGGTCACACACCTCGCGGGACCTACTGACTGTGTGACTGAAACTAACAGATATGCCTTCAAACTATAACACACTACATAATACTATTATTGTGATAAGTAGGTACTCACTGTTGAACCGTTGCTGGCTTTGAAACCCTTTTTATCATAATCAGTAAAGTTTCAGCGACCAAATGGGGGAGGGGGGAGAGGGGGGGGGGGGGGGGCTTGTGTGTACCACGGGAGATAGTTCTGTATCTGTGCTTTATAATAATATGTAATGATATCACCGCAGTTGTGACGGAGGTCCGCTGTATAATATGTTATCTTTTCAAGATAAGCTTTGACCGTTTTGGTAAATTTATAAAATTTACACAATAATTTTATTCGGTAGGTACATTTTTTTAAATTAAAATTATATTGAAGAAATTATAAAAGCGCATAGCTGCCTCGTAGGCACCTCTACGGCGTAGATCTACCTACGGCGTAGAGCCACCTACGGCGTAGAGCTACTACGGCGTAGAGCCATCTACGGCGTAGAGATACTACGGCGTTTTACAGAAAGTTAACAGTGAGATATAAGATAAGAATCAGATTATCTGAGTTATAGTACATTTGCTTTGTACATATAATGCCTGTACGTGATCGTGACTCATCGCTCCCAGCGCTGGGGTTATACTCGTCTCTATTAGCGCAGCTCTGTACGAATGTACGATGTGATGTATTGTATTGATTTAGTCATTACCATTCATTGTTGAGATGTGGTTTGATATAAGATTATAATGTAGTTTTATCTTCAAGCTACTTAGCAAGTCTCGAATTGTTCCCGTGGTTGATCATTGGTCACCGTGTGCCTTACGTCGAGCCTACCCGGTTTATACCAGGGTCACGTGACCGCAGGCTCACTCGCCGCGACTCAGCCGAACATATCGACCTAATGCACCAATATTGGTGAGTTCCATCAACATACTGCTGGCCACAGGGAGCACGCTCGCCGTGAGTTCATTCGATCCACACTCGGACCTTTCGACAAAGGTTTATGCTAAATCTACATTACTGTAGTGCACTACTTTGTCGGCACGCCGCTATAACGACACGTTAGTCGCTTCAATCCCAGTAATAACAGCAACCAATGCGAGTGGAAACATTGTATGTTGTCGGTGTAGAAGGCTGTAGAACTGTAAGGCAGCTCGCACACCGGTCGCCACACAGTTCAGTAGCGGCTCGTACACTAGTGTCGCGGCAGGGGCGACTAGTGCCGCCTCCCGAGCCTGCTCGCTACACTCACGTGACTTGCTGCTACTTATGTATGCGTGTGTTGTTGCTGGCAGTTTGTTCGCAACTGGTCGGGACACGCCGCCGTTACTGGCCGCTAGTTACACAGCCTCCGTACGTAGCTTACACTCCCAACTGTATGTCTCTCCACTCTCCTCTATATATGTACAGTAGTGTACATTGTTAGGTGTGTTCAATCCACTGAGATGACCTTTGAACTACGCTCGGAGTGTTCTCAACAAGTTGTGTGGGCGTCTTTATATTACTGGTATACTATTATTATATCCTATTATTACATCACTAAATACAACTAGAAAGAAAGGCGTAACCTAATCCCGGACACTGAGAATATATAAAATAATAACGATGAGCGAGTGACCGACATGAAATGATATGAAGTGTGTGTGTTTAGATATTATTTAGCACACACATTGTTCGGAAGCTGAAGCTTATAATGTCTGCCGTTGTTTGTTATGAACTCACCAGCTAGTTAGCGTGTAATCCTCGTGCGTGTGTGTGTAATGTTTATGTGTGTGCGATATAAGAGGGCAGCTGTACCTGCGAGTCCCGGAGCAAACACAACCACCGGCTGGCGCGAGACTCCGCACACACACAGGTCATATTTACAGGTTTCATTAGCGCCTGGTACTCACAAGTTTGACTTAAGGTGAGGTGTGCACTAGAGCCACTGCGATATCAACCTGGTGTTAGGGTGAGTTTACACTGAGGTGGAGAAGAGCGACCTATATATACATGTTTTTTTTTTCATTTCAAGGAAATGGTACCGGTCAAAATACCTCTATTTTAAAAGCCCCGCTTCGCTTCAGTTAAACACTCAAATGATATTTTACAGCTCTTTTCTGCTCCTCCCTGCTGTTCTCCACCTCAGTGACCTGGCTGTAGCATGGCTCAACACCGGCGACTCCCAGTCAGACAGCATCATGTATAACATAGACAACCCGATGTTAGAGACGAGCGCCCGCGCGCCGCACCTACTCTGTTATCAGCAAACAAGCGTTACATTATTGTCACGTTTAGTTCCGCCGCCGCCGAGGGGAGGAGAGGGGGGAGAAGGGGGGGGGGGGACGCAGGTGCTGATAATGCGGTGTCTATACATATAACATGTAAGTATGTATGTACAGTTAGAACAGAGTCACGTGGTCGAACATTGCCGCGCTCAGGGAGTGATGTGGTCTCTAGTGGCTGGGTGCACTGTGTCCCTGACTGGTGTGAGCTGTGACTGTGTATATTATGTGCTTGTGAGTGTTGGACTGAAACACATGTGTACGTCACCAGACTGGTGTATTACATACTCCGAAGAGCTCTGCAATAACATCGAGTTTAATTAGCAGTGGCGGTGCGCCACGACGCGCTCATAAGCTCCATCTCTAATAGTTACACTGTATACTTGGAGGTACAACGATTATACCAGTGACGTCACACTCCAGAATGTTCCACCGAGCGGTCTCCTGTTGTTAACAATAATATTCCGTGCCGACGTCGCTCGTAATTCTCTAAAGGTCCTCTCGCCTTTAACAAGTTCAAATTTAATTTAACGTTGCGACCTTTCTCAGATGGTTTTCTTTAAAATTGGTGTCCATTTCCTCGTTCAAATTGAATAGAAGCACTCTCCTGACGAGTCCCCGTCACCCGTCCCTGCAGGGACAGGGCTCAGGCTACAGGCGGCAGGTACCTACCGAGGGCGTCTCGTGTTTTCCTCAACGTATACAACTAAAAACGGATTGGTAAATTATTTTCGTATTCAACATCTAGTAGGTACTACAAAATATTGCAGACAGCTTGATTCGCGATATGTAAATACATAATATTTTACTCTGATACAAAAACCGATATATTTCCTTCCTCTACAACCATACCTATTCGCAAGTGTTACCTGGCGAACACACAACTGACTGACAAAATCATACATACATAAAGAAGACAAGCAATAAATGAAATATTGGTTCATATACACCGGAGTACAGCGAGACGCTCTCAGTCCACATCTCCTCGCCCGTCGTGGGTCGTGAGTCGTGGGTCGTGAGTCGTGGCTCGTGAGTCGTGGCTCGTGAGTCGTGGGTCGTAAGTCGTGGGTCGTTGGTCGTGAAGGGAGCGATTCCGATCGATGCGAAACCTTTAACAAGTCATTTCCGGACCAGTTTTTACGCGTCTATCATTGAATCTCTCTCTCGACGGACTATTCTCATGAAACGACCGCTATTTTTCCACTTCAACATAATTTCCGATTACAATATACTATCGAATCTCTATATATACAGTACTAGTTTATGCGGGCGGTTATACCCGTGTGGCTAAATCTTTTCTCAACTAACGTCTAAGATAAACCATTTGGATTTTAAATTTCAACACTGATCAGTCAAACGTTTTCTTTGTATATTATATAGGTACAAGCTTATGCTCGTGGCTTAGCCCGCGTGAAGAAATACTTTCTCAGTAGACCTCCACTTAACACAACATATACTCGAATGTGTTCCAAATTACAGAACAATCCGACGAGCTGTTTGAGCTGTGCGTTGATAAATCAGTCAGTCAATCAGTCACGTGTTGTCAATGACGGAGCCACGATGATGTACAATGTACGCACGCGGCGCGACCCGACACTCCGCACCACACTCAATATCGGGATATTGAATTACATTACGATAATAATATCTTGTGATCTACGCAACTGCGAGCATCTCCTCTTAGATAGATCACTGAACAATAATACCGACAACATTTTATATATCAATAACATTTTAATAAGTGTTTATTCTCTGTAGCTATAAATGTTAATACATAACATAAGTAGGAATACAATGTTGTGAGAGTATTAAATACTAGCTGACCCGCGCGCACTTCGTTGCGCGTGAGAGTCAATTAATAAAGCGAATTCGGTGCTGCTATTTTGACTATGATTGTATTTCCATCCCCGCGACTTTGTAAGCGTAAAATAAGGCATGGCTATAATATTTGCTCCCGCTGTGGATAGCGAAGAATATCGGGCTGGATATTTCTATGCAGTTTTGTTCGCTACCGTAGGAACCAATGCTATGTCCTTTCTCAGAGATCACACTATTTAAGTTTAGCGGTTATTGATTTCCATCACAAATTTTCACGCCTCTCCTCAGGAATTAATACTATTTGTGGTCCTTTCCCGGTAACTCTTTAACTTATCTCTATTATAATTTTTCTAAGCTAAATTATAATTATAGGTTACTAATTTCTCACACCATCCTTCCCGCGACTCAAATCAATTCCGTGGTTCCTGAATTTCCATTAAAACTCTGACCCTGAAGGTGGGGGAAGGATCAATACTGAGTCTCCTTAAAAGTTAATTTCTGACATAACAAACTATTCATTAACAGAACCAAAATTCTGAGTACTGGTGAGTTCGCAAAATCTCTTCTTATCGGTCGCCTACGTTACATAAAAAATACGTTGTCCAAATTTTAGCTTAAACGAAGAAGTGGTTACCGATATCCTACACAAACTGCACCCCCTCTTTCCTTCCCTCAAAGGTTGATTTCTGGGATAAAAAGTATCCCATATTTTTTTTAAGTCTCAGTCTACCTTTGTATCAAATTTTAACTCAATAGGGTCCTATTTCCTATACAAACTTTGACCCCCTAACGCTTCAATTCGAAGGTAATTTTTGACATAAAACTTTTTATTATTCCTCAACACATCCCCAATAATCTTATTGTGGATTTGTATACAAAAGTTTTTTAGGAATAATAATTCCCGTTCCCGTAAGAATTTCGCAAAATCCCCTCCCCTCTTACGGGTCGTGAAAGTCACATAAAGAACACGCTGTCTAAATTTTAGCGTAAAATATAACTGGTTACTGATTTCCTACTCAAACTTCTACCCCCCTTACTCCCCCGCACCCCTCCCTCTTAAAGTAAATTTCTGTCTAAAATAATATTCAGTGTTCCTAAACAAAACTCAAACCATGATTCCACAAAATTTCACCTGAATTGGTTTAGCGAATATTATAGAATAATTCTCGTTCCCGGGGGAATTTCGCAAAATACCTTCATATCGGTTGCTTACGTTACCTAAAGAATACGTTGTCCAAATTTCAGCTAAAACAAAGAAGCGGTTAACGATTTCTTACCCAAACTTGCATCCCCTCTTTATCCCGCCTTTGAGGTTGATTTCTGGGATAAAAATTATCCCATATCATTTTGTAGAACTCAGTCTACCTCTCTACCAAATTTCAGCTCAATAGGGCCAGCGGTTCTAAATTTCCCATACAAATTTTGTACCCCCCTTACCCCCTCTTAGAAGTTAAATTTTGTCATAAAAACTATTTAATGTTCCTCAAAACAATCCCAACAATCGTTTTACAAAATTTCAGCTCAATCGGTTCAGCGGTTAAGGATTTGCATACAAAAGTTTTTTAGGAATAATTCCTGTTCCCGCGGAAATTTTGCAAAATCCCTTTATATCGGTCATCTACGTTACATAAAAAATACGCTGTTCAAATTTCAGCTTTAAAAGATGGCCGATTACTGATTTCCTACTCAAACTACTACCCCTCTCTTCCCCCTTCAAGGTTGATTTCTGGGATAAAAAGTATTCCATATCATTTATTTGGATTCTATCTACCACTGTACCAAATTTCAGCTCAATAGGGTCAGCGGTTCTAAATTTTCCATACAAACTTCGACCTCCCTTTACCCCCCCTTAAAAGTTAATTTTCGTCAAAAAAAAAAAACAATATTCCTAAACACAATCCAAGCAATCGTTTTACTAAGTTTCAACTCAATTGGTTCAGCGGTTAAGGATTTGCTTACAAACGTCTTTTAGGAATAATTCCCGTTCCCGTGGAAATTTTGCAAAATCCCTTTTTACCGGTCATCTACGTTACATAAAAAACACGTTGTTCAAATTTCAGCGTTAAAAGATGGCCGGTTACTGATTTCCTACTCAAACTTCTACCCCCCCTCTTCCCCCTTCAAGGTTGATTTCTGGAATAAAAAGTATTTCATATCATTTATTTTGACTCAATCTACCTCTGTACCAAATTTCAGCTCAATAGGGTCAGCGGTTCTAAATTTTCCATTCAAACGTTGACCCCCCTTTACCCCCCCTTAAAAGTAAATTTCTGACATAAAAACTATTCAATGTTCCTAAATACAATCCAAACAATCGTTTTACTAAATTTCAGCTCAATCGGTTCAGCGGTTACGGATTTCCATACAAACGTTTTTCGGGAATAATTCCCGTTCCCGGGAGAATTTTACAAAAATCCCTTTTTATAGGTCGCTTACGTTACCTAAATAACACGCTGTCCAAATTTCAGCTAAAACAATGAAGCGGTTAACGATTTCTTTCACAAACTTGCAACCCCCCTTTCCCCCTTTTAAGGTTGATTTCTGGGATAAAAAGTATCCAATATCTTTTTTTAGGACTCAATCTACCTGTGTACCAAATTTCAGCTCAATAGGGTTAGCGGTTCTAAATTTTCCATACAAACTTCGACCCCCCTTTACCCCCCCTTAAAAGTAAATTTCTGACTAAAAAACTATTTCATGTTTCTAATCACAATCCTAACAATAGTTTTACAAAATTTCAGCTCAATCGGTTCAGCGGTTACGGATTTGCATACAAACGTTTTTCGGGAATAATTCCTGTTCCCGAAGGAATTTAGAAAAATCGCTTCTTATTGCACGATGAAGTTTTCCAAAGAATACGCTGTCCAAATTTCAGCTCGATCCGTCCAGCCGTTTGGGCTGTGCGTTGATAGCACGAAAGTGTACGAACGATTTTATATAATACTAGCGGCCCGTCCTCGCTTCGCTTCGGGTGCCATTATGAATAAAAAAAATAAAATAATAAGACCTACGCAATAAATATTTCAATGACAAATCTACAGATTTAGTAAAATATTGCTAGAAATAGACAATAATCACGAACATTAAATTCGCATTTTAACATGAATTTAGTCTCATTTTTTACAACTTGTGATCCTATTTATGATTCTATCTATCTTAAAATATTCTAGTAGCTTCTGGCGCTTCATCGGCCACTGCCGCGGCCTTTACAATGTTTGAAGATACTAAAAAGATTTCAGAGATAAAAACTATCCTATGCTCTGTCCCAGGACTCAAACTGTGTTAAAACCAAATAAAACTACGTCAGTTCGACGGATACTGATTCCTTATACAAACTCTTGAATGCCTGGTTTCCTCTCTGAAGGCGGTTTCTCGGATAAAAGCTATTCTGTGTCCTTCCTGGTACTTAAACTAACCTTTGTAGAAGTAAAAAAAGCTTAATTGGCCTAACGAATATAGGTAGATAACACATACAAACTTCACCACTGTTCCCCTTCTAAAAAGGGGATTTCTAACATATAAAAACTATCCTATGTGCTATTTTGGTATACAAACTACCTTTATACCTACTAAATTTTAGGCCCAGCGGTATTAGAAATTTCAATACAACATTTACCCCCACTTTTATAGGAGAAAAATGGCCCCCTTTTCCCCCTCTAAGAGGGGAATATCTGAGATAAACACTATTTTACATCCTCTCCTGGTACTTAAATACCTTTATACCAAATTTCAACTCTATCAGTTCAGCAAAAAGATAATAAAAATATCCTGGTTCTCGCAAAATCCTTTCTTATTCAACTTTTAGGTATTAAAAAGAACCTATAGGATAGGTATTCCAAATTTTATCATTCTAGGTTCAGGAATTTTGTCTCTACTATGATAATGATGAGTCAGTCATTACCCTACAGAGTTTAGTGTAGTCTCACATATTATGTTAGTTAGGTTGGTAAGTATCCACAATGCGCAAATCGAGCGTACGATGCGAGAATGAGGCCATGCGCTTGAGCTTGGGAATCAAACAACTTTTATACCAAATTTACATAAGAATATTGGGTTGAATAAATAATCCATATCGTTCCTTGGTAGTCAAACTACTACTATACCAAATTTCAAACTATTCAGGTTAGCGGTTACATTTTTCATATTATTCCCGTTCCCGTGGGAATTTTGGGTTGAAAACTATCTTGTATTCTTTCTTGGTAGCCTTGCATTAAATACCAGCTTAATTTGCCACGTGTTTAAAATTTTCCATATTATTCACATTCCCGTGGGAAAAAATATTGTAATGAAAACTATTTGAACCCTTTCCTGATAGTCAAACTACCTTTTTACTAAATTTCAGCGTTATAGGCGTAGCGGTCACAGATTTCCATTTTGTTCCCGTTCCCATAGATATTTTGAAATGAAAACGATCTCGAATCCATTCATGGTAATGAAACTACCTTTAAACCAAATTTCAGATTGATAGACTGAACGGTTATAGATTTTCATTTTATTCCTGTTCCCGTGGGAATTTCACAAAATCCCATCTTATCGGTCGCATACGTTACATAAAAAAACACGCTGTACAAATTTTAGGTCAATCGGTCCAGTGGTTTTATCCCTGCGATGTCAGTTAGATTTCCACTTTTAAATATTGGCATAGACATAGATTGTTCCCGTTTCCGTGAGAATTTTGGGTTGAAAACTATCTTGTACTTTCTTGTTAGCCAAACTTCCTTTGCATTAAGTTTCAGCTTAATTAGCCAAGCGGTTAAAGATTTTCATATTATTCCCGTTCCCGAGAAGAATATTGGAATGAGAACTATTGTAAACCCTTTCCTGACAGTCAAACTTCCAAATGTCAGCGTAATAGGCCTTTTTTTTTACCCGGGGAAATGCATTACGCATACCACCTACACACGGGGGGATGTGAGGTGGTTATGTAGGACTCCCCGCCAAAAACAACTGGCGGGATACCCACTAAAACCCCGGGGGTGTTTCTACTCTACACCTTTGTTGGGGTTACGGGTACGCCGAAGCACTCGTCCGCGGCAGCGTAATAGGCCTAGCGGTTACCGATTTCCATTTTGTTCCCGTTCCCGTAAGAATTTTGGAATGAAAACTCTCTTGAATCTATCCATGGTAGTCAAACTACCTTACTACAAAATTTCAGATTAATAGGCCTAGCGGTTACAAATTTCCATTTTGTTCCCGTTCCCGTAAGAATTTTGAAATGAAAACTATCTTGAATTTTTCCATGGTAGTAAAACTACCTTTACACCAAATTTCAGCTTGATAGACTCAACGGTTACTGATTTCCATTTTATTCCCGTTCCTGTGGGAATTTCGCAAAATCCCTTCTTATTGCTCGCCTACGTTACCTAAAAAACACGCTGTTTAAATTTCAGCTCAATCGGTCCAGCGGTTTTATCCCATGCGATGATGAGTCAGTTGGATATATTGGTATAGAGTATATACATAGATTGTTCCCGTTCCCGTGACATTTTGGGTTGAAAACTACCTTGAATACATTCATGGTAGTCAAACTACTTTTCAACTAAATTTAAACGTGACTTAATTGAATCAAAATATTCAACGTCGGTAGCGTCCGCTGCGTATGGAGTCCGCTGCGTATGGAACATTGATATTTTTGAAATCGTGATTTCTTTTGAACGCAATGGTCAATTTTGATAATTCAAAAAGCAATCTACAGATACTGAAACCACCTTAATTATCAAATAATTTATTTAGATAAGGATTCATACCAAGACATGAATAACGTGATCTTTTCGCTATTGTCTGGTTTGTGATAACATTTCTTAAAAATAAGTAGTTATTGTGACGTAACTACAATAGTTAGATATATGGTACCGCGGACTTTTTTTTAGATAATAATGTGTACTTTAATATTGTAGAACATATTTTGGTTCTACCGTCCATAGTTTCCGCAGCGCATTCGATGAAAGACAATTTACGACTTGAATTTTCATGCCTTGGTTAACATTATCGAAGTTTTAATAAGGATCCCTAATTATTTTTAGTAAAAACATAGCCTATGTTACTCAGGGATAATGTATGATTCTAATGGTGAAAGAATTATTTAAATCCGTCCAGTAGTTTTTGGGTTTATTCGTTGCAAACATACAAAAATATAAAAATACAAAAATACAAATCTTTCCTCTTTATAATATTAGTGTAGAAGAAGATAAGTAAATCTTTAGATTGATATAACTCTTTTATTTAAAAACCGATTTAAATAAAACCAACACTATTTAAAAATTAGAGAAATTTGCAACGTTTTAGCGAAAACTGCATACAATTCGGTTGTGCCGTTTTATCACACATAAGTAACATCCTTTTTACAAATTAAGCCTAATAAAACTACTCTGGTAAATTTTCGTTTATGGCCACATCGATAGATGGCGTATTTTTAGTTTGTCGCACTTTTTGCTTTTTGATTTTTTTGAATTGAATTTACTTTATATTCTATTACTTTTACTTCAAAATTTTGATGTAAATTAGGGGCGATGTGTCCGATATAAATGATTATTATTTATTTTATTTTACGTTTCCCTAGGAAAAATTGACAAAATGTTTTACGAATTAGATCGCGCAAGCGACTTTTTCGCGTCGTTTTGTTCATATGCGTATTTTCACAGTTCACCTTAGTAAAGGATCACAATGAATGGGGAGAAATTTCCATTCTTATTATATGTATGGATATGGATTGTTTAATATTGTCGTGTCGTAACGTTTGTCCTCGTGTTACCACCACTTTAATATCATTACTGTGAGTGCAAACTGTACATATTATCACAAGTGAGCGATGTGCGCGAGTGACGTCACGCCGCGGGTCCCCCAGTGGGCCACAGAGTAGAGCACCGCGGGCTGATGTCGCCGGTAAACAACAGTTAATATTGCGCGAGACCTCTACTCTGTGCCCTGCGCCCGCTCGAGGAGCCCGCTGCCCGAGGATTACTGTTGACCTGCCAGCTCATCCACCAATACTTACAGATTATATTTATGAACTGCTTACAGGTGGATGTTGCTTCATTTTGCGGCTGTTATTGTACGGTTGCATTTCTATTTTTTTTCCATGCTATTCCATGCTTTACAGAAGAAAATATCTAATCGTGGGTCAAATAAATAAGTAAAGGTATAGGGAGTGATTCCCAACTCGTCCTACAAGCCTACGGCCCAAATGGGACAAGTTGAAGAAAATCAAATAGGCCTACAATATGTATATAAAAAAAAAAAGGTAGCACTCCGGGAGTGCCGGCAGAAGTGAAAACTTCAATATTAACGTTGTGTTTAATTATAAGTATAAAAATACTATCATTTATGAGGTAGAATACAATGTTTATTTATTGCGCTATCGTACACAAATATGACAATTTATATGTTGTTATTTATAATATTATATCGTTATTTATATATAACATTAAATTTTATCTCTCAGAAAAATCAACTTCCATCCATAATTTCGACGACTTTTACACCATCGTTATTATCAGAATCATCATCGCAAATTTTTACAACTGATACAATTGGTTTATGATAACTGAAGTAAGAAACAAACAGTTTTGATTCGAACCTATTTAATTGTCTAATAAAAAAAAAGGTAGCACTCCGGGAGTGCCGGCAGAAGTGAAAACTTCAATATTAACGTTGTGTTAAATTATAAGTATAAAAGTACTATCATTTATGAGGTAGAATACAATGTTTATTTATTGCGCTATCGTACACAAATATGACAATTTATATGTTGTTATTTATAATATTATATCGTTATTTATATATTACATTAAATTTTATCTCTCAGAAAAATCAACTTCCATCCATAATTTCGACGACTTTTACACCATCAACAGAGCAGCACACTCAGGCACGGTAGAAAGAGTGGGAGATACTAGTTCCTCTCCCTTCTCCTCGATCTTACGCTTTTTCGATCAGCATCACGTGACCCTGACGCGAGTTTTAAAGTTTTTACCCATACAAAAAAGTGCTCAGCGCCGCTAAAGAAGTTTTCACTTCAAAAAAAATATATATAAATATAAAATATAAAAAAAAAATATCGGGCGCGCGCTTGTCTAAGCCCCCTGTGCCGCCTAAACAGAGCAGCACACTCAGGCACGGTAGAAAGAGTGGGAGATACTAGTTCCTCTCCCTTCCCCTCGATCTTACGCTTTTTCGATCAGCATCACGTGACCCTGACGCGAGTTTGAAAGTTTTTACCCATACCAAAAAGTGCTCAGCGCCGCTAAAGAAGTTTTCACTTCAAAAACAGGTAGGCCTACTGCTTGTGGTATCGAATTTCAAAAGATTCAAATGAGAATAAATCATTGATTTATTTACATATATTCAGTAACAAATCAAGCTGAATCATTCAAATCAAATCAAAAGCATATTTATTTGTCATTGATGTTAGCCTTATTCCAGTAGTTGGTTCGAGGTGGTGTCGCGAGAGTGTCGCGAGCGAGTAGTAGGTAATGTTGTTCGCGTGATTTACCCGTTCATTTGGTGTTGTATCAACATCCGCGTTATTTCCTCCGAGACCGTAGCTCCGGCTCCACTCCACCCGCTCCGCTCCACCCGCTCCGCTCCACTCGCTGCGAGCTGTGAGACAGTCGCTACAGAATGATTTATTATCGCCTTCGATGTTTTGTATCATTGGCGCGCGTGAACGAGTCTGCACAACTGTATTAGTCTGTACAGGTTTATACTCGTACTTCAAGTGACTATTATAATATTATCTTTATGTTAACAGAACAATATACATATTATTATAATTATTTATGGTTAATGATGCTCAGTTTACAGGGTTGCTAACACGATATATTAATTTAGTGTCAGGTGTCTTAAAGTAACTGAACGAAACTACTAAAATTTCCCGCAGAGTACCACTACCTCTAGATTCGATTTATCTCACAGAATCTACACAATACACAGTAGATGCCATAGCCCAGTATATGCTGAATGCATTCCTTTTGCCAACTAATTAATTAATGTAACCTTAACTAGGGCAAGTTGTTCCTGTGCGTCTATACCATTATTATTGTAATTTTTAGTTAGGAACTTAATGTATACCTACATTTGTATGTGTTTTTATGCTTGGCAATAAATGGTCATTTATTTATTTATTTAGATAGTGTAGTTAAAATACTGTCGTGGTTATATTTGGTTGGTAGTTGTGTCGTGTGTTCTCACCCGCTCCCGCTGCCGCTCGTGTCGGTGGGAGCGCTCGGGCGTGTCCCGGAGGCGACCGGACGGAAATAAATCGTTCCAATGAACCGGCAAACGAACCATTTATAAAAACCTGATCACATTTAATGTCGCGAACCGAACGGTTATTGTGTGAACCCTTCGACCGGCGGGCGACGCACGACGTGACGTCACACCGAGACACTATTACACGCCTGTGTAATGACCGTGTGATGGGAGCTCCCTGCGTGCACATCACAGGCTCCACCGCAACCGGCTGCTGTTTATAGTGTACCTACAGGCTGCGTCCGTGTGACGTCACGCCGGTATCATGTATCACAATGAGCCGTGACACGTATCGGAGAGGTTTATCGCGATATACGCGAGTTGTTCGCAACAAACAACTTGTGTTGTTTATATCTCAAGTTGTACTCTCCACTCTCCTCCTAGCAGGGAGGAGGCGATGAACTAACGAGACCGGCGCGGGCGGTGCGGTGTGACGCCGGCGCCGGTGACGACGACCACTTGATTTAACTTTGTTCTGACTTCACCTCCCGATGTTTACCTTTACTTACCGCTTGCTCTCCTCTATAGCCACTGCTATATACGTGTAGTACGTGTGTCGGGGCGTATTGTTGACCTTTCCACGAGGTGATCGATGTTATCAGCGACAGTGGTGTTACCTGATTGATGGCACTCAATAACGTGAGGTGAGCGGTGAGCACGTGTGTGCGTGTGGTGTGTCCCGCAGCCTCCGTGCCTCCGTGCTCCTTATGTAGTGAGGCTGTCCCGGCCACGGCTGCCGGCGCCGCGAGCGCGCGAGGCAGCCCTGGCGAGCCGGGTGACGTCACACCGACACGGGACGATAACAGACAAGGATTTATCTATCGTTTTGTCAATGTTGACTGTTGACGCGAGCCTTCTCGCCTTTCGCCCCCCCCACACCCCCTCGTGCCCCAGGCCCGGGGGGGGGGGGGCGCTCAATATTATATCATCCCGGATACAATATTCAAATGAGGTCCGCACCTATACACCACATTGTGACTTTACTATTGCACGAAATAACGCTGAATCAAAGCTGAATACTTTAACACAATATGTATACCTACTAATGAAAGATATGCTTGACTGATTGATTGATTGACTGACCGATTTATCAACGCACACAACTTAAACCATTGAACGAATTGAGTGGAAATTTGACACAGAGATAGATATTATGCCAAAAACATGCAAAATCCAAATACACACATAGATTAGGTATCGTATTATGTTCTTATTTTTAAGTTTGTTTTGTATATTTTTTCAATAGTGTTATCTATGTATCTATCTAAAAAGGATTTTACAACGAAAGCAAAATCACAAGCGTAGGCTAGCTTAAAGTGGATGAATAAACATAGCTTACTTTTATTAGAGGCATACAAAACGTGGAGCGTACTCATATATCTAGGTACTCGTGTGTACATTACATATTATTATATGCGGGTATTTAAGCATTATAAACTAAGATCCTCCCGGCGGCATACATTATCCCGCGTCTTTCTGTCTGTCTGTCTGTTTCCCAGCGCCCGGTACAAACCTAACGAATACCTCCTACAGAGGAGGCTCGGCTTGACATCAAACTGAATATAATATTATGTACGAGTATGTCTCAGGAGTTTGTCTGATTGATTTGAGTCACTCTGCTTGAGAATATTTCATGTTCTGGTGAAGTGACGTCACAGTGTACCTACTACACCTACAGCTAGCTACGTATGTGTGTGTGTGAGCTAATGAGAGCGGTGTAAGTGTGTACAATCACTAATGTAATCACCGCTCCCGTGACGGCGTGATTGATGTCTCCCCCCCCCCTCACCCTTCCCCTCCCCTCCCCTCCCGTGACGTCACACGCCAGGCACGCGGCTCCGTCCGCACCGTCGCACCGGCCCCGAGTAATTGAGTTAGTTGATCTGTCTGTAAACTAACTCACTGCTACACGAACATCGACTTTCTCTTACATTATATATATTTGAAATTTACATTTGAACTGAGAATATATCCAAATTATATATAAGTCCGGCTCCTCCGTGTTAATGTGATAACAAATATTACACTACACGGTGGGTATGAAACTACATACGTATGCACCAATTTTGTTGTTATAATATTTAGTATTACGATACGCGTAGACCCTCTACGCAGGTGCTACGAGATCCGTTCCGAACATTAGTGATGTACAAACATAATGTACAATGACACTACATTGTGACACAGGATCCTGGTCGCGGCGCCAGTCTCCTCTACAAACACATATTGTGTGGTTCACTGTTCGCAGCGGACTTATAACCGCACATTACACGCTGTATGTATGTATGTATGTTACGCCTTTTGTCCGACACACATGTAGTTCATAAACACACGACACGCGTCCATTGTGCACCTCCGCCGGTGTTGCTCGCCCCGTGCCACCTGATATGTGCACCTTAATGCGACGGGATAAGGTTCATAATGACTCAGCACGCGGGTGGACTACACGAGCAATAACCGACTCTAATACAATGCAGGAGAGTTGATAATGGAACGGAGGGAGGAATATAATGTTCATGCCGGGAACAGAGGGACGATGACACAAGTTTTAATTAACCCGCGCCCCGCGACCGCGCCCGGCCTCGCTCGCTCTCACGGACATGTAAAAAATAAAGCGATCATTCGGACCCTATAACATTACGCTATGTCACAAACATTATCCTGCCCGCCTTGTGTGTCTGTTTGTAACAGTTCTAATATTATTCAGTAGAATTGATGATTAGATCCACACTCACCTGTATAAGTACTCGTGTCGTTAACCTGTTATGGGTGCGTATTCGCACGCATAATTTTTTTTAGCCTAATTTTGTTTGGCCGAAAATGTTCCGCATAACTTTTTTTAGCCTAATCATAATTTGCCATAATTATATTGACACATAATTATTTTTTGTCATAACTGTCAGTTGCCCTAACGTTTTCTAGTATATATTTGTAAAGCATAAATTTGTGTGTCATAATATAAGTACGCATAATTTTCTTAGTCCTAATTTATTTATGCCGAAAATTTTTGGCATAACTTTGTTGGGCATAATCATAATTTCACATAATTATATTAAGGCATAAAACTAATATTATATGTACTCGTATATGGAGATATTTAGGAAAGCAATTTATAGCACCCAGAGACATTGATTGTCGCAAAGTCGACTCGGATAAGTTAGGTTAGGTTAGGTTATAACAGTGTCCACAGTGCCACGACAGCGGTCGGCAAAGTGCCAAAAATGACCCCTCACCTTCTAATTTAGAGAGAGGTTTATTGAGGAGATAAAATTAAACAACCGCGAGAAGGATAGGTTAGTAGAACACTGAAATCAATATATAATTCGTTTCTTTTAGTATTAATAATATTTTGCCGATTTTGATGGTAATATAAGGATGCGGCAAGATATCACTTAGCTAAAAAAAAATAGGGCTAGATATTAAAATCTTACTTTGCATGATTTTTGTTTTCCGTCCATAACATGTTTGTAATATTCTGTTGCCTATAAGTGGAAACTTGTAAATATCCATTAATACTATGTAGAAGTACCCTAGTTATACATAGATTTAGATGTAATAAAATAATATATCATTATGCCAAAAATTATTAGGGCTGGATATTATTATGTCAAAAAATATTAGGGCTGAATATAATTATGCCGAAAAATATTATGGTAAGAAATTTTATGCGTTATAACTACCTATATATGTGTAACAATTTTAGGCGTACATATTATTATGCTTAAAAATATTATGGGTAAAAAATTTAGGCCAAAAAAATTATGCCTAAAAACGTTAGGCGTTTTGAGTTTTAGGCTGAAAAACGTTATGCCACATTAAATTAGGACTCAAAATTTTATGCGAGCCAATATGGACCCACCTGTTATGTGTAGCGACTATAATGTAACACGGCATGTGTTGGAGGTATAACAAGTGTAACGTAACGAGGTAATTAGTGGTGTTGTTTGAATAACGTTCGGTTCCATAATAATAGGTGACAACAAGCGGTGCGGGCGGGCTGCGGTCCGCCGCGGACGAGGTGCGGGCGAGGTGCGGGCGGGCTGCGGACGGGGCGCGTCACATGCACGCGCCGCACTCGGCTGCTCCCGTGTGCTTTATTATTCATTGTTTACCTTCGTTTATGTTATCCACATAAATCTAGACCTGTAGTGGTGCACATGTAGTGCGCAGTCCTATAAACCAGAAATATTAATGAAAGCTAGTTCAAAAGGTCCCCACGCGAGGTATTCTCATACACACTAAACGATATTAGATTGGAACACATGTGTCAATTTGTCGCATGATATATAAAATGTTAGATCTGTCCATGTGTGCGCGACATAGATCCATCATCCATGTCCGACGCGGCGCCGACCCAGCCCGCCACCGCACCGGTGTCGGTGTCAACCTGACCTCACATCATACCACCTATTATACATATACTTAGCTAATAAGTGTTAATATCATATATCGAAAGAAAATATACATGTGTGAGTGTTTTTGTTACTTCTCCACGAACAAACGGCTTCGGCCTTGGAAAAACTCATAAGCTACTTTTGAACTAGCCTTACCTCAGATTTGCGAAGATCTAGTAAGGATAGTAGCACTGTACTGATTATTGGCAGCGTTATCTCTTAACATCAGGAGAGCGTCTTGCTCGTTTTCTACTTCATCACATAAAAAAAAACAACATATACTCATAAAATATTTATTATCATGATGCATGAGATTAGAGTCGAATAGTGGCGAGTGTCGGCCGTTACACGGCTCGTCACCTGAACTCGTTCTCGTGCACACATCATGTGGGAGAAGTTAGTTGTTGTCGAGCTTGCGGAGGAAACTGGCTTCATTTGTTACTCTTCGTACAAATGAAGTCTAAACTGCGGCTGAGACAGAACTAACAAACATGTTGCTAGGTGCCTACATCGCTGGGTAGTTTAATTGTAGCCACGAGAACGATGCGGTGTTAGCTTTGGCAAATTATGTACCTACTCGTGTGCTGTGGTTCTGGAGTTGTTTCACAGCTATCGTACAATAACTGGCTGCAGTCGATCGGTAGATGTGCGTGGGTGCGAGCAATGTGCGCGGAGGGCAGACGGCGGCGGGTCACTGACTCGTCTCGTCTGCTCGCAGCACTGCCACGAGTCACGAGTCACGAGTAGAGGTCACATCGCACGTGAACACTTGCCTGCTGCCACTTTATTAGTCCTCGCTGTGTGAATCAAATAAAAACGTAACTTAATAATATAATCAATGCAATACTTGAGTCATATCCATCCATATCCATATCCATACATATAATAAGAATGGAAATTTCTCCCCATTCATTGTGATCCTTTACTAAGATGAACTGTGAAAATACGCATATGAACAAAACGACGCGAAAAAGTCGCTTGCGCGATCTAATTCGTAAAACATTTTGTCAATTTTTCCTAGGGAAACGTAAAATAAAATAATAAAATAAATAATAATCATTTATATCGGACACATCGCCCCTAATTTACATCAAAAATTCGAAATAAAAGTAATAGAATATAAAGTAAATTCAATTCAAAAAAATCAAAAAGCAAAAAGTGCGACAAACTAAAAATACGCCATCTATCGATGTGGCTGTAAACGAAACGTGACCTTTAGTTTAATTTGGGCTAAATTTGTAAATAGTTTGTGTCACTGGTGTGGTTAAACAACACCACCGATTTGAATAAAATTTTCACTAATACGTTGCAGTTTTCTCTACTTGAAACTTAGTGTTGGTTTTAGTCAAATCGGTTCATAAATAAAAGAGTTATATCAATCTAAAGATTCGCATATAAAATGCTAATAAACAAGAATGGAAGTCAGAGGAACCGCGTAATCAAAAGACAAAACCTCATCGAGTTTGGGCTCATTTGATTCGTCTTGACGAGTACTTTGATACTATAATATAGTAACCAGGATCTGATGATGGAGCTGGAAGGTGACCATAGGAACTCCGTGAATAAAAGACAAAACCCCATCGAGTTTGGGCTCATTTGATTCGTCTTGACGAGTACTTTGATACTATAATATAGTAACCAGGATCTGATGATGGAGCTGGAAGGTGACCATAGGAACTCCGTGAATAAAAGACAAAACCCCATCGAGTTTGGGCTCATTTGATTCGTCTTGACGAGTACTTTGATGCTATATAGTAAACAAGGTCTGATGATGCACGACGAACGTAAATATAGTAATAGGTATCATTTTGCACCTTATTTTTAATTTATAAACAATGTAAAATCATCAGTAAACAAATTAGAATTCATTTAAATTAGTAAATGTAACTTATTTCCAGCGCCAGCGGAAAATAATGGAACAATCTAATGTGCGCATGACGCGTGTATATATCAGTAATAAGTATCTTTTTGCTGCTTATTTTTAATTTCTAAAACATGTAAAATCATCTGAAGATAAATAGAAATTAATTTAAAGTTCATTATTTTTCATACAAAGTAACGCCACGGAAAATAATGGAACTAATGTCTTAGGAAATCTTCTATTATATAAAATCGTTCGTACACTTTTGTTCTATCAACGCACAGCCCAAACGGCTGGACAGATTGAGTTGAAATTTGGACAGCGTATTCTTAAGAAGATTTCATCGTGCAATAAGAAGCGATTTTTTGAAATTCCTTCAGGAACAGGAATTATTCCCGAAAAACGAATGTATGCAAATCTGTAACCGCTGAACCGATTGAGCTGAAATTTTGTAAAACGATTTTTGGGATTGTGATTAGAAACATCAAATAGTTTTTTTGTCAAAAATTTACTTTTAAGGGGGGTAAAGGGGGGTCGAAGTTTGTATGGAAAATTTAGAACTGCTGACCCTATTGAGCTGAAATTTGGTACATAGGTAGATTGAGTCTTAAAAAATTGTATGGTATACTTTTTATCCCAAAAATTAACCTCAAAGGCGGGATAAAGGTGGTCAAAGTTTGAATGGGAAATCGGTAACCGCTTCTTTGTTTAAGCTGATATTTAAACCAGCGTGTTTTTTAGGTAACTTAGACGACTTATAAAAAGGGATTTTTGCAAAATTATTCTCGAAAAACCTTTGTATGCAAATCTGTAACCGATTGAGCTGAAATTTTGTAAAACGATTTTTGGGATTGTGATTAGAAACATTGAATAGTTTTATGTCAGAAATTTACTTTTAAGGGGGGTAAAGGGGGGGTCAAAGTTTGTATGGGAAATTTAGAACCGCTGATCCTATTGAGCTAAAATTTGGTACAGAGGTAGATTGAGTCCTAAAAATGATTGGTATACTTTTTATTCCAGAAAACAACCTTTGAGAGGGGAGAAAGGGGGTGCAAGTTTGTTTTTTTTTTTTTATGTGATGAAGTAGAAGACGAGCAAGACGCTCTCCTGATGTTAAAAGATAACGGCTGCCCATAATCAGTACAGTGTTACCTAGGATTTCACAATTATGTGAAATTCTAGGAGCACTGCACCAACGCTTCTCACTCAAGAGTCATAAGATGTTAAGACTCTTCAGCCCAGTAATTTCACTAGCTACAGTGCCCTCCTACCGGAGCACAGTAATGTTTGCACATTACTGCTCAGGCGGTAGAATAACTGGCACTGTTGGGGTACCCACCTAGACGACCTCCTGCAAAGGAAGTCTACCCCCGGTAAAAGAAATCGTTAACCGCTTCTTTGTTTTCGCTGAAATTTGAACAGCGTGTTCTTTAGGTAACGTAGGCGACTTATAAAAAGGGATTTTTGCAAAATTCCCCCGGGAACGGGAATTATCCCCGAAAAACCTTTGTATGCAAATCCGTAACCGCTGAACCGATTGAGCTGAAAATTGTTGAGGTTAGGTTGAGGAACATTAAATAGTTTTTGTCAGAAATTAACATTTAAGGAGGGGTAAAGGGGGGTCAAAGTTTGTATGGGAAATTTAGAACCGCTAACCCTATAGAGCTAAATTTTGGTGCAGAGGTAGATTGAATTCTAAAACATGATATGGGACACTTTTTATCCCAGAAATCAACCTTTAAGAGGGGGAAAGGGGGGTGCAAGTTTGTGTAAGAAATCGTTAACCGTTTCTTTGTTTTAGCTGGAATTTGGACAGCGTATTCTTTAGGTAACGTAAGCGACCGATAAAAAGTCATTTTGCATGCTAAAAGTAAAAGTTTGTATGCCAATCCGTAACCGCTGAACCGATTAAGCTTGAATTTTGTAAAACCACTGTTTGAATCGTTTTTAGGAACATTGCATAGTTTTTATTTCCGAAATTTAATTTTAAGGGGGAGTAAAGGTGGGTCGAAATTTGTATGCGAAATTTAGAACCGCTGACCCTATTGAGCAGAAAATCGGTACAGAGGTAAAATAAGTCGAAAAAGAAAGAAATCAACCTTTGAAGGGGAGAAAGGGGGGGTGCAGGTTTGTGTAAGAAATCGTTAACGCTCCTTTAGTTTTATCTAAAATTTGGACAGTGTGTTCTATAGGTAACGTTAGCGAAATTCCCACGGGAACGGGAATAATTCCCAAAAAACGTTTGTATGCAAATCCGTTACCACAAAACCGATTGAGTTGAAATTTTGTAAAACGATTGGTGGGGATGTGTTGAAAAATGTTATTTGGTTTTATATGACAGAAATTTACTTTAAGGGGGTAAAGGGGGGTCCAAGTTTGTATGGAAAATTTTGAACCGCTGGCTCTATTGACCTAAAATTTAGTACAGAGGTAGATGGAGTCCTAAAAAATGATAGAGGATACTTTTTATCCCGGGGGGTGCAAGTTTTTGTTAGAAATCGTTAACCGCTTCTTTGTTTTAGCTGAAATTTTGACAGCGTATTATTTAGGTACCGTAAGCAGCCGATAAGGAGGGATTATGTAAAATTCTTCCGAGAACGGGAATTATTTCCAAAATAACTTTTGCTTGGTAATCAGTTACCGCTGAACCGAAAATGAGCTGATTTTTTGATAAACAATAGTCTAAGTTCAGTTAATGAATAGTTTTTCATGTCAGAAATTAACTTTTAGGGAGAATCAGAATTAAAGAAGGGAGGAAGGATGGTAAGAGTTATAATGGGAATTCAGGAACCAAGGGATTGATTTGAGTCGAGGGAAGGATAGTGTGAGAAATTAGTAACCAATAATAATTTAGCTTAGATACATTACGGTAGAGATAAGTTCAAGAGTTATCGGGAAAGGAACGCAAATACTTTTAATTCCTGCAAAGTGGCGTGAAAATTTGTGAAGGCAATCAAACAACCGCTGAACCGAGATAGTTTGACCTCTGGGAAAGGACAGGATTGGTACCTACTTTCTTACGGTAGCGAAACAAAACTGCGTAGAAATACCCAGTCCGATATTCTTCACTGCCCACAGCGGGAGCAAATGTTATAGCCATTGTTTAAACAGGCCTATACTTATTTTACGCTCACAAAATCGCGGGGATTGAGTTACAATCATAGTCGAAAAGGCAGCACCAAATTTTCGCTTGAATAATATACTGTCACGCGCAACGAAGTGCGCGCGGGTCAGCTAGTTAGGAATAAGGTTGATTTTTCACGCAGGTAGATATTACGATGTAGACACCGGCTGAGGATTTTTGATGTGGACAAAGCATACAGCACAGTGCACAGTGTAGTCGAAGTCGAAGTCACATCTCGTTAATGAACTGTAACGGTTTACGTTTCATTACGTACAAGAACAACATCGACAACTTCTCCGGTAAAAACTCATTTGCTTTTATAATTATACCGCGAGATGCAGAAATAATCTTCCTTTCAGAGTTTTATATTAAAAATAAACATACATTTATTATACTACTATACATATAACTCACACGCACCGTTAGCAACAAGTAATTGATGTGATCCGTAAAAGTTAAAAGCGAGGTTTAGAAAATGGTCAGTAAAGTAGGCAAACCTACTTTACATGTCCGCAGAAAACTGAGCTTTAAATACTTATAATATGCAATTGTTGCGAGCAAAGAGTTGTGGTGTCCACACCGGCACTAGGAACCGGTGCCGACACGACGCCGACACGGCTCCGTCGGCGGACTAATGAATAAATGAATAGCAACTGTACTCGCGGAACATTTGAAAGGCGGTTTGTCTGTCCGTCCGCCGCGAGTGGCTACCGAGCCTCGCTACACAGGATACAGCCAAGCTACAGGCAGGCTACAACCAGGCTACAGTAAGCTACGCCGCTCATTATTCCGTCGAGCTTGTCTGCACATTGCCTTAATGCCGTGAGATTGCAGTTCCAAGTTAGTGCGCTTGCTTGCCGCTGTGTACTCAAATTTAATACATTTTTATTACAAACAGTTTAAAGTATTCAATAGCAACATAATTGCTTTTCTAAAGGCAACCTAATACGGTCTTAAATACTCTGCTGCTTTATATATAGATAGTGCTACAAGTGTAGGTACCTGTATACAAATCTCGTGTGTTTGTTTTTGTTATCGAACTCCTCCGAAACAGCTTGACCTTTATTATGACTTGCATTTTGAGTTTGAATTCGAGTTTGAGATGTGAGAATAATAGACATCGTAGAGTACATATTTATAGGCAAGCAAACACGACACGGATGAAGAACGCTAGTCAGCTAGTATACAACATGAGTACAGTGGCAGGAGTGTCGGCAGGCTGTGTGTGCACGCGAGCCGCGGATTAATATCCACTTATACATTGTTCCCGCGGGAACACACACGTGCACACGCTGTGCTGTGCACGCAACGTGTGCGTGTGTGCGTGCCGGACGCGATCATCAGCGCGCGTGCTGTTGTGGCCGTGGACCGCTACAACCGTGTGGTTACTCTTCACATTCACATACTTGACGAGACTCTAACGACGTGGCTACAGAGGGGAACTGTGTTGTAACACAATTATTTCAAGGTAATTCAATTTATTTAAAGATTACCACCCATTCAGAAAGTACTTTTGCTTTCTTTGAAAATAACATTCTTCTTCTTTTAATTTATTTCTTTATGGAACACCTGGAACTGCCGTGTTGTATTACATTCATCTCTCAATCAATGATACACATTCAATACTCATGGCTTGTGATAGACTACACGCAATGGTTCATATATAATAATAGTGTGTGTATGTACGTAATTTTGTCGGAGCGTGAGAGGTGGAGGGGTGGGGAGGGGGGAGGGACGTTAATTTGAAAAGTTTCCTGCTCCGCGGGGCGCAAATGAAAAGAATAATACGCGAACAAGGTTAAGCTGGAATCATATCGTCGACTCGCGAAACGAGAAAGATAATATTCGGTAAATCTGCAAATCCCGGGCCGGGATTAAAACATCCCGCGGCCCGGGATATATACCCCGGGCTGTGTGCCGGGCGGCGCCGGACCGACGCTAATCATCGCCGGGAACTTTATTGAAACGATTCATTCACAAACATTAGATAAAGTTACGAGTGACGTGATCTCTCCCCCCTCCCTCCTCCCTCCCTCCCCGCTCTCTGGCCAAACAGGCGGTTGTTTTTGCTAATTACTGTTAAAATGTTGATTAAATTTGTAATGAGACAATGGTCCCGCGGAGTGAGTCCATACCGCGGTCACACGTGGTGGCTGTAGCTTTCACGACGTTTTATAATACTCGTATATCTGTAACGTGCACAGAGACACACTCGTCCTCGCCAGCCTCCAGCCTGCTGTCACACCGGGAGGAGGCGGCGCCTCGCCGGTGACGTCACTGTGTCACCACCACTACCTTCGAGAGATACTCACCCTCATATAGTTGTGGAGCTCTTCTACCTCTAATATGTTTTCTCAAGTTTGTTCCGCTACAATAAACTCATAAAAAGAGTCCGCGGTAAGGGGGAGAGGTGGGGTTAGAGGAGCAGGGGCTACCAAATACATGAATAATGCACAACAAGGGCGCGCTCTCAAAAGGTTAAAATTAATTAAACTTGCAAATTAAATTATAACGCGTGCGGCGGGGGCCCGTGACGTCACAGTACACCGCCGCTCCGGGGCGACACCGCGGCTCCGGCGCGCGACACATTCGCACGCAGCCTTCACTTCGCGCAGCCTGGACTCTACTCTATTACTCACATTATGAACCTTATCACTAACGACACATTACAACGAGTATTCGTAGACAGATGGATGCTCTCGTAGCATGTACTACGCCGTAGCACATGCTACGATGCTACGACAGCTCGTGTAAATGAAAACATTAATAATAAGAAATAATTAAATTTACCTAATATTACAGCATGAGTAAATTATACGACATTCGTGACATTCGCTCGCCTTTATCAAGTCAATGATATTTTGGCATTATTATGCAAGATTGTAACATAGCATTTTTAGAAAAATTTAATACTACCCTAATGTTACTAATATAATAAACGTGCAAGTTTGTACGTCTGGACTGTATGTCTGAATGTATGTTTGTTACTCGTTCACGCCGAAACGGGTGGACCGATTGAGCTGAAATTTGGTACAGAGATAGCTTACACCCTGGAGTAACACATATGCTACAGTACAGCGGGTAAAATCGTTGAGCACAGTAGTTAATTACTGAATAGTTATGATACTGAAAACACTAACGATTCATAAGCTATCAAAACTTGAGGCTATAGTATGTATGTACCTACGGGTAGGCATTATATGAATATAATGGCAGATGTGATTAGCATTGATTAGTCATTAAGCTGAATGGGTCGCGTGAGACGTCACCGCCGACGGATGAAGGTACTCGCGCAGATCAGATGTATTCTACTAGGTATGTATATACACCTGCATGGCATTGATGGAGGAGTGTGTCCGGCTCCGCGGGTGCTTCGTTGCGGCGGATGATGACCAGTGATCAGCTCATTCAGTACATAAATGCTTATTGGATAAGGTATAAAAATTACGGCTTCACATAATATTAAGTGAATTATAAGTATTAAGTTGTATGATATTATAATATGTAGAGCTGTATTATAACCATATTCGGTAAGTTCAGTGAGACAGTCAACGTACAGTACAGTCATAGTGGTTGTAGTGTTGGAGCCGATTACCGGTTAATCTCTCCACCCCCGGGACAGTAATCACTGGGCGCGGGGATAATTAGTGACCCCTCCACCAGGAGGGAGGGGGGGGGGGGGCACCGCGGCGGGTCACATGCCACTATGGATGCACATGGAATGCACTCATATGGATCATAAACGATCTCTACAGGACAGTACTAACTCCAGCCTCCAGCCAGTGATGTAATCAAATTGTCAGACCCGCTCCAAGAAATAAATCTGAATATATAAAAAGAAGGAGTGACTGATTGACTGATTGATCTATCAACGCACAGCCTGAACCGCTTCACGGATTAGGTTGAAATTTTGAAAATAGACAGGTTTAAGACGTAGACTTCCGCTAAGAAAGGATTTTGCCATGCGAGCAAAGCCGCGAGCATAAGCTAGTGTACTATAAATGTAATGTATCGAATTACCAATCACTCAAGCTCTACTGTAGTGTGTACATAATGTGCATGTGTGCGGTGACGAGGCGCTCTCTCACGTCATGCTCCCCAGCAACCCCACCTTCTATTTTGCAATTTATAAGTACATGTTGTAAATGTAAGCAATTAGTACCTAATTAGTACTACCTTTAAATAATTAGTACCTTAACAGTTTCAGAGATACAGCCAATTGAATTTGAGGTGCATGAAAATTCAATTGGCTGTACCTCTGAATCTGTAAAGGTACTAATTATTTAAAGGTAGTACTAATTAGGTACTAATTGCGTACATTTACAACATGTACTTATAAATTGCAAAATAGAAGGTGGGGTTGCTGGGGAGCATGACGTGCTCTCTCGGAGCCGGCTGATGATGGATGGCTCCACATTACCGACTCCATGCGATCTATATATAATTATATGAACACGTTATATGCGGCATCTGTGGCATTATAAGGCTCATTCTCATTTTAGCTCAAATTTGATGGTCACACGGTTATATTTCCTAAACGGTTAAAGACAGAGATATGAATTGTAGATAGGTGTATAAAGCATATATTAAGCTACAAAATAAATGAAGATTGTCTTAATAGACGCAAAAAATTATACTAAAATTTAACATGAAAGTTCAAAATCGGGGCCATTTTTCGTATTCTCATGGTGTCACACTTTGCGTTGCAGTTAAACATTTGGGCACTACTTTAACAAATTTTGATATATCTGTATGTTAAATATACCAAAATAATTGCAAACAAATATACTTTGAGGTCTACAGGCTAAAAAAGAGTTTTCAGTATTATTTTGAATTTGTCAGAGACAATTAAGAATAAGTAGTCCATTGTCTCTGGTCTGTTATTCGAATATAGAAGTGAAGAAAATAAAGATGGGTGTCACTGAATAAAATATTTTAATTTATAATAATATACATTTTCTGTTTAGCCATCAGCTACATAACTTACTTATATTATAACAGGTTATGGGCATATAAAAGTAAATGAGTAAGCCAGATGGCAAAGATAAATAGAAAGTATATAATAGTGGTAGGAATTATTTCAGGGCTGAGGTCATGAAAGCTTGAGGGCTGAGGTCACGAGCACTAAGAGAAGAAAATAAAGGGCTGCGGTCATAAAGAACATAATATAAAATGGAGAGGAAATTTGAAGCATTGCCTTATCTAAAAGAGGGTAAAAATTTCCAAAACTGGAAATATCGAGTAGAGCTATTATTAGAAGAGAAGCTCGCAAACAAAGAAGATGACGCAAAAGCGAAATCCATTATAATCCAATGCATATCGGATAAATTTTTATCATATGTAAAAAAATGTGTGACAGCAAAACAAATGATGAGCGCATTGGTAGAAATTTTCCAGAGGAAATCAGTTTTCAATAAATTGCAACTGAAAAGAAAATTAATAAATTTAAAATGTAATAAGAAACTACAAGACCATTTTCTAGATTTTGACAATATCATAAATGATTTGGAAAGTATTGGCGAAGAAAATATGAAGGAAACGGACAAGGTTTGTCATTTATTATTAACATTGCCAGACGAATATGAAAATGTTATTACGTCAATAGAAACAATGACAACAGAGAAAGACATTACGTTAGATTTCGTAAAAGCAAGATTATTGGACGCAAAATTAAAAATGAAAGGCATAAATGAAAGCAGTAGTAACAAAGAGGAAACAAGTTTCTCAGTAAATATAGAATGCTTTAAATGTGGAAAAAGAGGCCATAAATCATTTCAATGTAGAGTAAATAATAGTCAAAGAAACTTTACAAAAAACCGTGGAGGACGGTCAGGAGGAAGACAGTGGCATAATAATGATAGAAATGACAGACAAACAGCAAATGTGGCAGATAGCCAAATGTCATTTACTGCATATACTACAAATTCAGATGAAATGGATGATGAAGAAGAAATAAACTGTATTATAGACTCGGGAGCTACAGAAAACTTAATACAAGAAAAATATGAGAGTCTTTTTACAAATATAACAGAATTAGAGGTGCCAATTAATATTAAAGTTGCAAATGGTCAAAATATGATAGCGAAAAAGAAAGGAGAATTAGAAACAACATACAGAAATGGAAATAGAAGCATGAGCATTAAGATTGAAGCGATGATAGTGCCAAATTTGGCAAATAATTTAATATCAGTGAGTAAATTAATATCAAAGGGATATACAGTGATATTCAATGGCGAAACAGTCAAAATATCAGGAAAGTATGGAAGTGTATATGGAAGAAGAAAATTGAGGAAACTGTATACATTGACTTTGACAATAAAAAATAGAGATATGACTACCATGATGACGATGAATGATAATAAAGATATGTGGCATTATAGATTGGGTCATATAAATAGAAAAGGTCTTAATATTTTAAATTTACCCAGCAGCGATAAAAAATGTGATACATGTATGAAAGCAAAAGCTAAACGCTTACCATTTAAAGAGATACAAGTACCAAGGTCACGAAGAGTTTGTGAACTTTTACACACTGACGTAGCAGGACCAATAAATATTCCGACAAAAAATGGTGAAAGGTATTTTCAAGTAATAATAGATGATTATACACGTTTCGGAATAGTATATTTATTAAAAAATAAGAGTGAAGCAACCGAAAAAAATGATTGAATATATAAAATATATTGAAAGACAAACAGGGCATAAAGTGAAACGTATAAGATGTGACAATGGTGGTGAATTTAAAAATAGAAATATGATGAAGTTCACAAATGATAATGGTATTCGAACAGAATTTACAATGCCATATAATGAATGGAGTGTCTGAAAGAATGAATCAAACCATATACAATAAGGCAAGAGCATTGATGAGTGATTCAAATTTACCAAAGCACTTATGGGGAGAAGCAGTGCGATGTGCAATGTATATGATTAATAGGAGCCCATGTGCACCATTAAAGTTTAAAACACCTGCAAAAATGTTTTATGGAGAAAACAAAATTACTAATATGAGAATATTTGGATCCAAGGCGTGGAAAGTGGAAGTACCAAAAAGGTCTAAATTCGAGGAGAGAGCGAAAGAAATGCGTTTTGTTGGATATGGTCAGAACGGATATAGACTATGGGATCCTGAAGAAGACGAAATAGAAATCTCGAGAGATGTATACTTTGATGAGACTAATATTAGATATGAAGAGAAGAGAAAAGATAGTAATAATGAAAGATCTGTAATTTACAAAGAGAAAGAGGAAAATGAAGAAATTAAAGAGAAATCAAAACCAGAGAATAAAGTTTTACAAAAAGATGATATAAATAAAGAATCACTAGATAGTGACGATGAATATGCTGAGGCACCAGAAACTGCAGAAGAAGCTATTAAATATTCGAAAAGTGGTAGAAGAATAGTGAGGCCTAGAGAACTACAAGATTATGATACTAATTACTATGCATATTGTGCAAGCATTGATGAAGATGTTCCGAAGAACTATGATGAGGCTATAAAGAAAGGCTGGAGTGATGCAATACAAAAAGAATTAGATGCACTTGAGAATATGAAGACATGGACAGTTACAGAGTTACCTAATGGAAAAGAAGCAATAGAAGCTAAATGGGTTTTTGTAAAGAAAGAGAATAATATTAAAAAGGCAAGATTGGTTGATAGAGGTTTTCAGCAAAAAACGGATGAGTTTGCTTATAATTATTCACCTGTAGCAAGAATGAGTACGGTACGCACATTTATGTCACATGCGGTTAATAATGACTATGAAATAAAACAAATGGATGTACCAACCGCCTTTTTGAATGGAAAATTGGAATCTGAAGTATACATAAAAATTCCCCAAGGGGTGAAATGTGACAGAAATAAAGTCTTAAAACTAAATAGAAGTTTGTATGGTTTGAAGGAAAGTCCAAAGTGTTGGAACGAAAGACTAAATGAATTCATCATAAATATAGGACTGGTGAGATCAAAAAAAAAGGTAGCACTCCGGGAGTGCCGGCAGAAGTGAAAACTTCAATATTAACGTTGTGTTTAATTATAAGTATAAAAGTACTATCATTTATGAGGTAGAATACAATGTTTATTTATTGCACTATCGTACACAAATATGACAATTTATATGTTGTTATTTATAATATTATATCGTTATTTATATATTACATTAAATTTTATCTCTCAGAAAAATCAACTTCCATCCATAATTTCGACGACTTTTACACCATCAACAGAGCAGCACACTCAGGCACAGTAGAAAGAGTGGGAGATACTAGTTCCTCTCCCTTCCCCTCGATCTTACGCTTTTTCGATCAGCATCACGTGACCCTGACGCGAGTTTTAAAGTTTTTACCCATACAAAAAAGTGCTCAGCGCCGCTAAAGAAGTTTTCACTTCAAAAATGATTTTTGCTTGTATTTTAACAAAGAAAACAGCATATGGATGATAGTCTTTGTAGATGATATATTGATAACAGGACTTCCGAAACAAATAGAATATGTGATGAGTAAGTTGAAGGAGGAATTTCGTGCTAAAGATCTTGGAGATGTTAATAAATTTATCGGGATGGAAATAAAGAGAGAAAATAATAATCTAAAGATTACGCAAGAAAAACAGATAGATAAAATGTTGGAAAGTTTTAAGATGACAGATGCAAATGGAACGAAGACTCCTATGACTAAAGGTTTTCGAGCAGATTGTGATGATAATGTTGATAACATCATTGACGTACCCTATAGAGAGCTTGTAGGTGGACTAATGTTCTTAGCAACTGTGTCGAGACCTGATATTGCATTCTGTACAACCTTTCTAAGTCAGTTTCTAGATAAACCAACTAGTAAACTATGGGTTCAAGCAAAAAGAGTTTTGCGATATTTAAAGGAGACAAAGACAAAAGGTTTGATATATGAAAAAAATTACGAGAAAGGTAAAATTGAGACATATTCTGATGCAGATTGGGCAAACCACTCTAATAGAAAGAGTATAAGTGGTTCAGCTACATTTTTGAATAATCATCTGGTGGCATGGTTTTCTAGAAAACAACAATCCCACCAAAAACATTCTGTAAAAAACTAGCCAAGTCTCGATGGAGCTGCTTGTTTATCTCTAAAAAGTAATGAAATCTAGACAAAGTCGTGCCAAGTATAAGGTTCCTTACTGCGATTTCTTTATTATTATAGTTAATGTTGTGTGACTTGGCCGTTGAAGGGTACACAAGGGTACAAAACCAGATGCTCCATGACACTTGGATCGCCTAAACATAAGTATTATTGAAATACGCAGCTTTATCAAGCCTACAATTGACTGGTTATCCAATCAACGTTTTCCAAGTGGAAATTTTCTATCGTGAATGGGTAGCGGACAGATTGGTGCCTATTGCACCAATGTCATGGAGCACCTGGTATAATACCCTTGTGTACCCTTCAACGGCCAAGTCACACAACATTAACTATAATAATAAAGAAATCGCAGTAAGGAACCTTATACTTGGCACGACTTTGTCTAGATTTCATTACTTTTTAGAGATAAACAAGCAGCTCCATCGAGACTTGGCTAGTTTTTTACAGAATGTTTTTGGTGGGATTTCACTTATTTTTGTAGAAACGCTATATTATAAGGTTATCAGAAATACAAACCGTAAGCGCGTTTTAAAATACAATCAGCGCCATCTAGATACGTGTGCGTTCACTCTTAGTCCAATGCATCATAATATTAAACCGGCAAGTGGGCCTAATTAAACTTGCAAGATTTAATTACAGACAGACAGACCGACAGGTGAAAGTAAATAAAAGCTTGTAGTAAAGGCGGTATGTCGACCTCTTCTAATAGTTTGGTTGGGCTCTTATTTTAGTTGGCCACGCTAGATATCGCCTGATCATAACTGACGATTTACGACACATATACACACACACACACACACACACACATATATATATATATATATATATATATATATATATATATATACTATGCCTTAAATATATTTTGAATTAATAAGTTGGATATTACACAATTTTAACCATTGACTGCAAATGTAACTTTGTAATCCTATACAATTATATGAGATTACAAAATTATTTATGCAGATGAATTATCTCGAAAACGAGACCGAAATTGCATGTTTTTTTAGTTTTCCTATGGCTTATACAATAAATTCTAAGTATGTACCAAATTTCAGCTCTCTGAGTTTATGGGAAGTACTAGTTCTATTTTGATGATCATGAGTGAGTGAGTGTCGAAAATGCGAAACTTTGCTTTCGCTTAACTTCGGAACTTAATGACCTACAGACTTGAAATTTTGGATTTTAGGTATGTAATTATAGCTTACTGGATGACAAAAATTTCTGTGTTCTGGTCTTATCCAGAGGTTCTCAAATAGGGGCCTGAAAATGCGACGAAATGGTTCCTGTAAAGATGGTACGGCAGTGCTTGCTTCGCGCTCGACTTGGCGGGGGCACTACCGTGCCCCCAGATCTGTGGCGTTATCAACGGCCGAGGCAGAATATGTGGCCGGAGCATTAAGCTCATCAGATTTAATGAATCTAAAACGATTGTGTCATGATTTTGGCTACAAAAGCTCGGATATAAATTGTAGCTTATTTATAGATAATGAAGCTGCAATAAGCATGACTAAAACATATGAAAACAGCAAGCGAGCGAAGCATATCGATATTAAATATCACTTCATAAAGGATTTGCAAACAAGAAAAAAGAATTCACGCAAACAAGAATTTGAAGTTATTTACGTTACGAGTATGGAAAATCTGGCAGATATCTTTACAAAGATGTTGGACGTGGAACGTTTTAAAGAATTTTGCATTTCGTTGAATATTGATTAATTAATTTTGTGTTTTTGTGAAGTGTGATATCGAAGTGATTGAATTTTTAAGTTGTGTTGTGTTTAAGAGTGTAATGATTTTTCTTATTTAATTTTGTAATCGATGAATAGTGTTTGTATTAAAATAAAAACACTATTAATCGAGGTGGGGTGTCAGAGACAATTAAGAATAAGTAGTCCATTGTCTCTGGTCTGTTATTCGAATATAGAAGTGAAGAAAATAAAGATGGGTGTCACTGAATAAAATATTTTAATTTATAATAATATACATTTTCTGTTTAGCCATCAGCTACATAACTTACTTATATTATAACAGAATTTAAATTAATATAATGCGGCGGTCACACGATTTTAGGTGCTTTAGATTTACGTAGTTTAACGGCTGCCGTTAAACACAACATCAACAATCCAATACAGAATTCGATTCATTTCAATGATGGCCATGTTCTGCAATCGTAGAAGTAGGATCTAGGACTTATCTAGCCGTGGGAAAAAATAAAATTGCTAAGTTTCAATTTATTCATGGGTGTACTGATCACTTGCATGGATAACATTCTTATGCATTGTATTTTAGTTATTTAAATCAAAGCTAGCTTTTCGAAACGCCAAAATGTGCGAGATAAAGATGTAGTATTTAATTTTATACATTATACCTAAACTTTCCAGAATTTCACCAAATAGGGATATTTTTGTCACCAGCGTGGCATCACCTTCATAGCGTTTTTTACCATGAAGGTGATTTTTAAGCCACGCAAGTGATTTTTTGTATTTTTTCTCTTTTAAAAGGGCCTTTTTACCAACTAAAAAATTACTTTATCTGTTATGTTAGGGTTTTAATACATACATACCAAATTTCTGACAAATAAAAAAAAAGTGAAAGGTAATATCTCAAATAACGCATATTTTTTCTGTTGTGAGGTTTATTGTTACGTAGAATGTCGTTTTATTGTACATTTTTGGTAGATTTAGTCTTTTAAAAGGGTTTTACTTGAAAAAGTTGTGAAAAAATAATGTCGGAATCACTTTCGTGGCGTTGAAAATTTCAAAACTGTTTTTCTTCGAAATAAAACGTACGATTTAAATCATTTCTATAAAAGTTTACTCGTGTTATCCAGCTCTATACAATATTATACATAAACATTACAAATAAGCAATAAATAAGAATTGCCATGAAGGTGACGATGAGAATCGATTCCATGAGAATGAGCCATAATATTATGCGGTGGCGGGTCGGGAACTATACGTCAACTTGGGACTACATTACTTACAATATTGTAAGATAACCGTTATCGGTTACCTTACAATATTTTAAGTATATACTCGTAATATTATAGTAGAAAACATGAAGATGCAACATCAGAACACGCGCCGCTGACGTTAATATCAAACAGCTAAATAAGGACTACTTATTATTATATAATGTTTCAGCGACCACTAGTCGTCAGAGATAGTCTATCAGTAAAGACAGTTTCCTCTAGTAAAATACTTCTCGATAAACAACATCAGGCTTACCCGCGGCGCGAGGGTGCGGGGGATGGAGACGACACTCCTTCTATATTTGATGAAAAGTTCAAACACTACCCGCGCCCGCGCCCGCGCCCGCGCCGCTCCAAACATTCAACCCTTGCTCGTTCGTTCTTCAACTCATTACGAGATTTTCACACGACGTTGTACAATTTAATAATTTTATAAATTTACAAAAGTGTCGATGTACGTGTGATATCTTTTCACACTTACCGCTTAAATGGACGAACTAATAATTGATTTTGTGTGCAGCTTAGACCCTGTAACCACATTATAGAGGCTATTACATTCCTCTGATTGCTGCTAGTTTAAATACATGGCACGGCTCCGGCGCGGCACCGGCGCGGCACCGGCGGCGCGGAGGCTGCAGGCGGCACTAACTGGATTAGAGGCGGCGGAGAGCGGAGGGCGCCACCTCAGCCTTCGATAACCGGATTACACCAGATTTATTTACTCGGGAACGCTTATTTGAGAAGTGCCGCTACTTTAGGTAATCCCTACTTGTAAGTTAAAGCTGCTCCGTAAGTACCGCGCGGCTAAAGATCACGGGGAGTCAGCGGGACACAGGCGGGCACCGTGTCACTCTGTGTGTACACCTGCCCCGGCCTGGGGAACGCGGGGAAGCGGTAATCAGCGACGATTGTCCGACAATCATATTAAGACGCGCCACGTGTCCGCTGACAATCAACGTTTTAATTAGAGCCCTCCGCCCCCCCGCCCCGCCCCCGCCCCGCCCCACAATCAGCGCCGGTTTGTCGCGCGCTTATAATGTTATGCATTAGGTATCTGAAGTAGTCCCGACTGTATCTCCAGCGATCATTGGATTATGTCTGCCGCCTGCCGCCCGCCGCCCGCCGCCCGCCGCCTGCCGCCCGCCGCCTGCCGCCTGCCACCCGCAGCACCTGTTCTATACATCATGTAGATACAGCCGCGTGTCACCGCTCGTTCACATGTAGGTACCTACTGACAGTAAACTGTTAGATGCGACCGGTCGCCGGCGGTACGTGCGCCCGACACTATTTGCATACATTTTGCCGCTACGTCCCATCGACCCATTGTTTGCTACCGTCCACTGTCCACCGCTTCATGTGTTATCTACATGTACAATCAATATGTAATACTATATAATGTACCTACTAGTTATCGCCATCAGGCACGAGCTCTAAAAAATATAGTCAAAGGGTAGAAAGGTTCGTGTGATGGTGAGTGATGGTCTCTGATAGCGGTGGTGACATAAGGTGTGGCATTGTGCGGCGGGTGACGGGCGCGGCCGCGGGCGCGAGCCAGTGACTGCAGATAACGCGGGGCCGGCCCCACCGCCCTGCTCTCTACGTTGACTGATGTTCCTGCAGGATCCAGGACCGCGGGCGCGTGGTGGATGCCAGCCTCCGCCATTGTTCGATTCATTTTATATTAGTACCACCTACCTAATACTTATTGAATTACTAACTAAACAGCACCATAAATATGGGTTAGGTCCGTTTCATTAATATTATTATAATTTCAGCACGAAATTATATTATTTATTATATTATTAAAACATACTAGCGGACCTGCAAGCACTTCGTAGCAAGTAACAGTCAATTGATATTCCTAGAAATTTATTTAAATTTATCTCGATGGAAATTTACACTATTCTATCATTTCTCGAGCTACTCTGTACCTGTGTTTAGCTAAATAGGGTCAGCCGTTATTGATTTCCATAAAAACCCTCCCCCCCCCCCCCCCTTAAAGGCTGATTTCTGAGATAAAAACTATGTCATGTTCTTTCTCGAGACTTAAGCTACCTCTGTATTAAAATTTAGCTCAATAGGGCCAGCGGTTCCAAATTTCCCATGCAAACTTTGACTCTCCCTTATCCCTCCTTGAAAGTAAATTTTTGACATTAAATCTATAAAATGTTCATAAATGGAACTCAAACTATCGTTTTACAAAATTTCAGCTTAATCGGTTGAGCGGGTACGGATTTCAATACAAACGTTTTTTGGGAATAATTCCCGTTCCTGTGGGAATTTTGTAAAACCCCTTTTTTTATCGGTCGCCTACGTTACCTAAACAACACGCTGTCCAGCGGTTGCATTCGGTCCAGCGGTTTTGTCTCTACAATGATGAGTTAGTCAGATTACCTCGTTATATAATAGTACTCGTATAGTGTATAGATTATGTGTTTCCCAAAAGAGACTCGTGCTTATCATAGGTCATGTTAGCTTTCCGAATGGAAGTCATGTCTGGTATACTGACGGCTCAAAAAAAGGGAATGATGTAGGCTGTGGAATTTACGGAGAAAGGCCTAGACATAAATCCAGTATAAACCTGGGGTCTATGGCCACCATCTTTCAAGCGGAGGTCTTTGCCATTAATAAATGTGTGGAGATCAATCTCGACAGGAAGCTCCGGAATCAACGGATCTACATCAACTCTGATAGCCAAGCGGCACTCATCGCACTAGAATCTTTGAGTGTAACTCGAAACTAGTACAACTATGTAAAACCAATCCCACCAAAAACATTCTGTAAAAAACTAGCCAAGTCTCGATGGAGCTGCTTGTTTATCTCTAAAAAGTAATGAAATCTAGACAAAGTCGTGCCAAGTATAAGGTTCCTTACTGCGATTTCTTTATTATTATAGTTAATGTTGTGTGACTTGGCCGTTGAAGGGTACACAAGGGTACAAAACCAGATGCTCCATGACACTTGGATCGCCTAAACATAAGTATTATTGAAATACGCAGCTTTATCAAGCCTACAATTGACTGGTTATCCAATCAACGTTTTCCAAGTGGAAATTTTCTATCGTGAATGGGTAGCGGACAGATTGGTGCCTATTGCACCAATGTCATGGAGCACCTGGTATAATACCCTTGTGTACCCTTCAACGGCCAAGTCACACAACATTAACTATAATAATAAAGAAATCGCAGTAAGGAACCTTATACTTGGCACGACTTTGTCTAGATTTCATTACTTTTTAGAGATAAACAAGCAGCTCCATCGAGACTTGGCTAGTTTTTTACAGAATGTTTTTGGTGGGATTTCACTTATTTTTGTAGAAACGCTATATTATAAGGTTATCAGAAATACAAACCGTAAGCGCGTTTTAAAATACAATCAGCGCCATCTAGATACGTGTGCGTTCACTCTTAGTCCAATGCATCATAATATTAAACCGGCAAGTGGGCCTAATTAAACTTGCAAGATTTAATTACAGACAGACAGACCGACAGGTGAAAGTAAATAAAAGCTTGTAGTAAAGGCGGTATGTCGACCTCTTCTAATAGTTTGGTTGGGCTCTTATTTTAGTTGGCCACGCTAGATATCGCCTGATCATAACTGACGATTTACGACACATATACACACACACACACACACACACACATATATATATATATATATATATATATATATACTATGCCTTAAATATATTTTGAATTAATAAGTTGGATATTACACAATTTTAACCATTGACTGCAAATGTAACTTTGTAATCCTATACAATTATATGAGATTACAAAATTATTTATGCAGATGAATTATCTCGAAAACGAGACCGAAATTGCATGTTTTTTTAGTTTTCCTATGGCTTATACAATAAATTCTAAGTATGTACCAAATTTCAGCTCTCTGAGTTTATGGGAAGTACTAGTTCTATTTTGATGATCATGAGTGAGTGAGTGTCGAAAATGCGAAACTTTGCTTTCGCTTAACTTCGGAACTTAATGACCTACAGACTTGAAATTTTGGATTTTAGGTATGTAATTATAGCTTACTGGATGACAAAAATTTCTGTGTTCTGGTCTTATCCAGAGGTTCTCAAATAGGGGCCTGAAAATGCGACGAAATGGTTCCTGTAAAGATGGTACGGCAGTGCTTGCTTCGCGCTCGACTTGGCGGGGGCACTACCGTGCCCCCAGATCTAAATGCTCTAGGCGAAAAAAACAAAGTGACCCTGCAATGGGTTCCTGGCCACATCAATATTGATGGGAACGAATTAGTGGATGAACTTGCAAAAACGGGTGCTGATAACTCTCAGATCGGACCCTAACTATTTTGTGGAATCACAAAATTGCAAGTGTACAACCTGCTAAACCAAAAGAGTAACCTCGAGGCGAAAGACCTGTAGAAGTCTCAACCGGGACATGCACAATCTTAAGCCCTCATAAAAGGCTACAACCTTAAATTATCTAATGAACTCTTGCAGCTCAAAAGGTACAAAGCATGTGCAGTAACCAGAATACTCACTGGACACTGCAAACTAAACCAACATTTAAAGAACATGGGCTTGGGACACAAGACGGTATGTAGGTTTTGCCACGAGTCAGAAGAAACAGCTCTGCACATACTATGCGACTGCGGCCCACTCATGTTCAACAGAAGTATCCACCTGGGGCGACACATCATACCCCCGGAAGAGATACAACGAGTCATTCGTCTGGAAATTCCTAGAGGCCACGGGTTTAAGCAGTGAATTGTAACTCAACGGGACTGCCACAAAAGATCAGAAATGGTCGAAGCGGCTTAAAGTCTTTTTGAGGTTCCCCCAATAATAATAATAAGGCGGCTCTAATCTTATTGTGAACCTCATGATACGTACTCTAATCACTCGTCAGAAGTTAAATATTATATGTCGTATATATACATTAATACATACATATTATATACATACGTAACGTACGTCTGTAGATCAAACAGAGCTCTACAAATCTAATTGAAGGCTTAATTACATCGCTGCGAGGATTAAGGTTACTTTCAAGGAAATCCTTTCAAATGGGAGGCGCAGCGCTTTTCGTTTGAGATCACGGAGGCTCCTCGTCACCGCCTGCCGCACCGTGACTCACCGTGACTCACCGTGACACACCGTGACTCACCGTGACTCACCGTGACACACCGTGCGAGAGGCTCCTCGTCACCGCCTGCCGCATCGTGACACACGTGATCTATTGCTATCGTGCTGTAAACAATTGCATCGGACTTGCATATAATAATATTATTATGTACCTACTTGAAATAATTTCAACAATTGTGATCATAGGTGATCTTAGTAAGTTGCAGTAGTGTGTGGAGTGTAGAGGCTGGTTGTGTGCGTGGACCAGGAGCACAGTAGTCGGCGGCAGTTGTTGACTCGAGCCACAATCAGGCGGCGCACGGAACTCTCGCCCTTATACTGCGAGCAGTAGAGGCGAGAGTCGAGCGGCGGGCGCGTCTGTGTGTTGCGCTGATTGCTAACAACTGCTCGTGCAAACGTGCCTCTATCCTGTCACATCACTACACCTACACATAGATATTGTTCAACAGCCTCACTTGATGGCAATGTTCGCGCGAATTGTCAGATTCTTTAGAAATGGAAATCACTTTTTGTTGAATAATTATTTGATTTGCCGGTAGTCTTAAAATTAACCTAAAAATAATATGATAAAAAATAAAATAAATGAATGTATTTTGATTCTACTTTCATGACGGGCTCGTGCAGTGCCGGTGTCCAAGGAGGCCGTATGTCCCCGTCAGTGACATGACACACGTGATGCGGGAAGCAGTATGAAGGCAGTGTGTATAGCCGCGAGTGGAGATCAAAGCGACCGCGGCCCGCCCCCGCCCTGCCCGCCCGCATGCCGCGTGTCACGTGTCACGGCCGAGCGGTCACCGACTCACACCGCTAACGTAACTTTTTTATTAACGATTTCTCACTGTAATAAACTGAAAATGAGGAAATAATCACTAAAACGCATAGGTAAGTAAGCGTACCTACGTAAATTAAAATTGAATACTGGTTATTTTTGAAGATAGTGCACTGGCAACACTGTGCGCATCCATGGTGAGAATAATTAAAAAAAAAAACTTTTAGCATTGAATTATTTCCTCGCTGAGGGGGGACGAAAAACAAAAGAGCACAAGGTCAAAAATCTTTGCACTCGAGTGTGACACATAATTTTTCATCCCCCCTCAGCGAGGAAATAATTCAATGCTAAAAGTTTTTTTTTTAAATTATTCTCACCATGGATGCGCACAGTGTTGCCAGTGCACTATCTTCAAAAATAACCAGTATTCAATTTTAATTTACGTAGGTACGCTTACTTAAGAGTCCTTTTCACGAAAGAGGTCCCATGGAATTTAGCGGAACTAATTTTTTATTCTATTATTATTGACTTCATATTTTAAATCATTTTTATTTGTTACATAAAATAAATACCTTTTTGATTAAGAAATTAAATATGAGAAATTATGAGGCGTTAAAAAGTTAAAGGTATTTAAACTTTTAAAATGTGCAATAGTGGCGTCCCGCAAAAAGGTCTCCTTTCGTGAAAAGCACTCTACCTATTCGTTTTAGTGATTATTTTCTCATTTTCAGTTTATTACAGTGAGAAATCGTTAATAAAAAAGTTACTAAAAAGTAATACTTAGAAAAAATATTGCTACTAACTAGATAATTTTATAAAAAATTGGCTTACGTATTCTATTAACTCTGTTAAATTAACTTAACTATTATTTACTATTACAGTACTACATAATTCATTAAAAAAACACTATTGCCACTAAATGTAACTTATATCTAAAGAACTAACGTAAATAGTTAAAAAGAATCGAAAAATGTTACAAAAGTAACTTACTGGCAAGGCTGATGGTGCGCACAAAGCAAATTAAAAAAAGAGTTCACCAAAGAGGTTCTTCCGAGGTGATTCCGAGTTTTTAACAAATTAAAAAAAGTTGTATGATAAAATCGGCACCATAGAGGTTAAAGTAAATAGGTTTAATTATGTTTTTGACACAAAAACTCGGTGCACACGATGTTCTAAATTCAAATTTACTTTACCCTCTAGAGGATAAAATGGACTTTTCCAGTCAGATATCGAAGAGTAAAAATACACTTTCCTAGATAGGGGGATGAAAATAACTATTTTTTATATGAATTAACTAAAAAGTTTCCGGGAAGTACCCTGTAGGTTTTGATTTCCTTGAGAGTAGTTGCAAGTTTAAAAATGCGAATAAAATTGCTGTTTCTTTTAATTGCGTTGGTATAGAAGATTTTTTCACAGCTCCAAGCCTTAGTATTTTCTATAAATTTCAGCTTGATACCTCCGCGCGTTCCTGAGAAAAAGGGTTTTGACAGACAGACAGACGGACGCACAGACAACAAAGTGATCCTATATAAGGGTTCTGTTTATGCCTTTCGAGGTACGGAACCCTAAAAATCACGAATATGAAACTATATTCGTGACCATGAACATGAACCATGAACTTTCCAGGAAAACTACAGTCAACTACAGTGGTTAAGATAGCTTTACAAGTTTTAAAGATATCGTTGATGAAAGTTAAGGCAGTTAATATTGGATTTGCTAGTATTACCTTCATGGATATTCCTCGGCCTCGTCACCCATCCCCTCTGGAGTTCCCCAGGGATCTATTCTTGGCCCTCTTCTCTTTGCTCTCTTCGTAAACGACATCAATACTTGCTTTCAACACTCAGATTTCCTCCTTTTCGCCGATGACATGAAGATATTTAAAACTATAGAAAATGCCTCAAACTCTGTACAGCTTCAATCAGATCTTGATCGTCTCCTCAATTACTGCACCAGGAATAAATTAGATTTGAATGTTACGAAATGTTTTTGCACAACTTTTACCAGATCTCCGGCACCTATTATATTTAGTTACAGGTTAGACGATCATTCTCTCATTAGAAACGACAGTGTAACTGATCTCGGTGTTATACTAGACTCTAAGCTACTTTTTGATAAACATGTTGAAAGCGTCTCGGCAAAAGCTATGAAAAGTCTCGGTTTCCTAATACGAGTCACGAAGGATTTTCAATCGTCTAAAACGTTGAAAATTCTTTATTGCTCTCTTGTTCGTAGTCATCTCGAATATGCGTCCCAAGTCTGGAATCCCCACTATCAGAAATACATTGATATATTAGAAAAACCTCAAAAAAAATATTCTACGATTTATTAACTATAAATTCAAAATCAAGCGTAGTGACTATGTTTCAAGTTGCAAACATCACCATATGTTGCCATTAACGCTGAGACGTGAAGCGGCCGACCTCACCTTCCTGCATAATATTATTATTAACGTTATAGATTCTTCTACCCTTCTGGCAGAGATCTATTTTACAGTGCCCTATAGAACAATCTCGCGTAGAAACTATCTAAAATTACATTTCCCTTCTTGTTCTACTAACTATCGTCACAACTCATTTTTTATACGCTCTGCGGACCTATTTAATAGTAAATATTCTAAAGATATAGATCTATTTATGATGAAACAAAATTATTTTAAAGTTTTAATCAGTAACAATTTCTTTAACTAACTACAATTTTTATTTATTGTAATTTAAATTTTTATTTATGATATATTTTTATTAAATCATATATGTATTAATTATATTATTATAATTATATATATATGTTTATTACTTTTTGTGTATGTTGCATTATCATATTAATTCTGTCTTATATTTACTTGAATATTCCAGTTATTTCAAATTACCTCATTAATGGCTTTCCACCTTCAAACCACTGTGTTGTGCTTATCTATTCAATTTTAATGACATAATATAGCATGGCTTTGAGTTTTTTCTTTTTAATTGAAAAGTTAATTACTTTAATATTAGGTATATGTTCTTATCAGTGAAAACTATTTAGGCTAAATGTTTACTGTATTCCCATTTTGTATCTAAGATAAGAAGCTGTTTGTTTTCCTAATAAAATAAAATAAATAAAAAAATAAATTACGGAAGCCTACATTGCGCGTAGTCCTAATAACGCTTGGCCTATGTTCGTAGCGAGGTCGGGGATAGTCAGTAATGAAACACAGGTAGAGTTATATTATCGACTCGTTGCGAGCCTCATTTACTTACAATAATATTACTGATGATAACTTAGGTGAAGAGGGACGGGACAGTTCGTCAACGATAATATCATCAATTATTATACATAATACTATGAAATTTACAATAAATACAACCGAGCCGCGAGAACCGCGCTCGCTTCTACACGTCGCCCTCGTAACGTACTATGTGCGTACACACTCGTCTCGCGTCATCTGCGACGACCGACTCGTCACCTCATAAACTATATACGGTTTGAGCACATTTCGGAATAAGATCTACGTCACACACTCGTCCGTCCGTCTACATGCATACTCTATCTATTACGTACGTGAATCGTTTAGACTTTACATATAAATATAATAGGGTGCACCACACGAGCGAGTGAGTGAGGTGGGGTCGGGTCGGCGCTCCGTCACACGGTGGTCTCGCGGTCCACGTGGATGTACTCGACGGAGCGCTCGCGGCGTCAGGAGGAGGCGGCGCTGGAGGCGCGCGACGCGTCGTACAGCAGCTCCTCCGTGAGGCGGCGGCCTGCGGCCAGCGCGCCCAGCAGCCGCTTGTCCGCGCGCGCCGCCCGCCGCCGCCTCGCCAGCGCCGCCAGCAGCAGCGCCGCGCCCGCCGCCGCCGCGCCCGCTCCGCACGCCGCGCCCGCGCCGCCCGCGCCCAGCGCCGCCAGCAGCCGCGCGCCCGCGCCGCACGCGCCCGCCTCGTCCGCGCCGCCCGGGCAGTCCGCGCCGCCGTCGCACACCAGCGCGCCCGCCATGCACGCGCCGAGCGCCGCGCACGCGTGCCTGCACTCGGCCGTCGCGTTGTCGCCGCGCCCGCGCCACACCTCCATCCACGAGAACCGCGCGCCGCCCGCCTCGCGCGCCGCCCACACCACCAGCAGCGCCGCGCCGCGCCGCGCGCCTCCCCACCACTCCTCCGTGAACACCTGCACGCTACCGCCGCCGCCGGACGGGCAGATGGCGCGCAGCAGCCGCGAGCCGTGCGCGTCGTACACGAGCACGCGGTTGAGCGTCGCGCAGGGCGGCGGCTCGGCGGCGCCGGGCTCGGCCGCCGGCAGCTCCTCGCCCCACACGCGCAGGAACACGGAGCGGTTGCCGCGCGCCGCCAGCAGGAAGGGCGTGTCGCCGCAGTCGTCGTCCGGCGCCGGGTGCGCGAGGGAGACGCGTGCGCCGGGCGGCGGCAGGCGGCGGCGCGCGGCGCACGGCCCGGCCGGCGCCGCGGCCGCGCGCGACCACTCGCCGCGGAAGTGCAGGTGGCGGTGGTCCTCGGCGGCGGCGAGCGCGCGCGACACGAGCTCCAGCTCGAGCGCGCCGCCGCCGCTCTCGAGCCGCAGCGGCGCCGTCGTGTTGTCGCAGATGCACGCCACCGGCACCTGCACCGACGAACGACACGCGTCACTCGGCGGACGCGTGGCGCCCCGTGTTCTCACTCTCGTGCCGCATTTTTATCTGACGTGATCTACCCGAAGTGTTCGATATCGTAAACCGTCGTACGTCACGGGGAAAACTGTAGATTTCCGGCGTTTACGGGAACGGCTCGGGCCGCGATGAAATCGCACTCATCTGGTAAATTGTGATAATCGGGCTCACTTCTTCGAGTCACCCTGTTATGAAACGAGGAGTTTCCCGGGGAACGATCTCGGGCCCCCTTTTATTCTTTCCGTACTCTGACGACACGTCCAGTCTGTGTTACGTGTAATAATCTTTTTTTTTATTAGATCCGCCAAACTGGCCGCTACACAGGAAATTATTACAGTAAAATTTCAACATAATATTGTAAAACATTGAGTGTGCGGCCTACTTGAGGCAGATACAGCGTGCAAAATATTAGCTCTCAGAAATTGCTAGTATACTTAATTAAACTATAGCTAATACTATATCAAGATAACTATGAACAAAATTTAGGTAGGAGTACAAAAATGTGTTTTGATTGATTTGACTGTTGCACTGAAAATATCCAAGTTATTGCAGATTTCGTTGTAGGAAAAACACATGCGACGTAATGCGGAGTGCCGGCCATAATGAGTGCGATGATTGGGGAGGCTGAACGTTGTTCGGTTGTGAAGCCGACTGCCCGGTCGAGGGACGGAGAACATGATCTTACTGAACAAGTGTGGACTGTCGATTTTACCAGTGACTAACTTATGAAAAAAAACTATTTTAGTTTTATTTTATTATAAGTCCGCCAAACCATGCATAAGACAGAGGTACATAATAAATAAGTCCTAGGTGATCGGCCTTCTGGAGGCGAACATTATCAAATGTGAACCTGTCACGGCCGAAATGCTCACCCTGCGGCCGGGCCAGGGCGCGTCGTAGATCTTGAGGTGCGGCACTCGCAGCGGCTCGTCCTCGTCGTCGAAGTCCGGCGGCGTGTCGTCCTCCGCGTCCGGCGCGTGCGGCTCCTGCGCGTGCGGCACGCACACGAGGCGGCCCGTCACCGCGTCCGGCCGCGTGCTGCAGCGCGGCTCGCGGCCGAGCGTCGCCGCCGCCAGCCGCAGCTCGAGCGCGCCCTCCGCCTGCAGCCGGTACACGCAGCGCAGGCGCCGCGCGCCACCGCGACCGAACCACAGCGCGTTGCGCGGCGACGAGAACGCGCCCGGCGCCGTCAGCACGCGCGCGCATTCGGCGGGCGCGGCGCGCGCGCCTCCCTCGCCCGGCGGCGCGCCTCCCTCGCCCAGCGGCGCGCCCTCCAGCCGCGCGTCCACGAACTCGTAGTGCAGCGAGAAGGCGAGCGGGTGCGTCGCGGTGCCGTGCAGCGAGGTCGCGGCCAGCGCGAGCAGCGGCGCCGCCGACACGTAGCCGTCGGGCGGCGCGCACGGCCGCGGCGAGCGCGTCGCGTTGGCGAGCGCGGCGCGCGCGCACAGCGCCGGCGCCGCGTCGCAGTAGCGGCCGAGCGGCGCGGCGCCCGCCTCGCCCGCGCCGCCGCCGTCCCAGATGCGCAGCTCGACGCCGCACGCGCCGGCCTCGCCGCGCACGCGCGCCGGCGGCGGCCGCGCGCTCGTCGTCGAACTCTCCTCGTCCCTCTCGGCGCTCTCGACGCGGCGCGGCTCCACCAGCGAGTAGTGTGTGAAGCTCGAGAAGTAGATCCACACGAGGTCGCCTTGGTGCGATCAGATCGAACCGTGAGAGGGACGGACGGCCGGACGACGCGAGCGCCCCGGGTCGGAGACCGAACTCACCGGGTCGACCGTGGAAGGTCCACGTGCAGGTCGTGTTGGGCGGCAGCGTGTGCGCCGGCGCCCGCAGCCTGCCGCGCCGGCCGCGCCCGGCGCCGACGGCGGTGCCGTTCGTCTCCTCCTCGGCGGAGGAAGCCTTCACGTGGAACTCGCAGCGGCGCGCCTCCCTGCCGGGCGGAGGGAACGCTCGGACCGGAAGCTCGTCGGCCCGAGAGCGGGCGCGGGCTCGGCGAGGGCTCACCTCGCGTAGTCGAGCGAGTCGGAGTCGGCGAACACGACGTCGACGTCGAGCTCGAAGCCCCGCAGCGGCGCGGCGGGCGGCGCGGGCCGCGGCGGCGCGCTGAACGGCGACGAGTGGAAGGCGACCAGCATCTCGGGCCCGCGCGAGGTGACGCGCGGCAGCCAGTCGCCGCCGCAGTACTCCACCAGCACGGGGTCGTCCGTGGACGCGCCGTCGTACACGATGAGGCGGTCGCGCTCGCCGGTGCACTCGCGCCACGCCCGCACGGCGCGCCCCGTCTTGTTCAGGCTGCGGACGACAACACGTGACACGTCCTCCTCGAGCTCCGGCCCGCAGCGTGTCCCTTCACCTACCTCGCCATGGAGATGGAGCGCTTGATCTGCATCTTGTGCGAGTACTCCTGCCGCACGGAGATCATGGCGTGCTTACACGTCGGGATGTCCTTCTGTCGCAGACTCCAGTAGCAAGTCACGTTTCTACAGAACGTATCGAATATCAAAATATATCATAAACGACGGCGTCCAATTAGCGTTACGGAGGAACCCGGTCTTCGTCGGTAGATTTGGACGAGTTTGATTTGTACAGCTGAACGAAAAAGAAAAGAATGCGAGTCGAAGCGGTCACCTGGGGTACATGCCCGGGTAGTTGGGGCTCTGCAGGCGGCACGGCTTGCGGTGGCACTCCTCGTACGTGCGCGTGCAGTACGTCCCCGGCGACACCGCGCCGCGCTCCAGCGGCGCCTCCAGCGCGCCGAACCTGCACACACGGCGCGTCAGCGGGGCGCGCCGACGTGGCGCCGCGCCGCGCCGGCGTGCACTCACCGCACCACCGCGTCGCGCTGCGCCAGGTACTTGTAGCGCAGCCGGAAGCCGAAGGGCTCGCCGAGGCGCGCGCGGAACAGCTTCACGGAGACGGTGACCGTGTTGGTCTCGCTGTAGTAGAGCGCCGTGCCCTGCGCCTCGCCGCACCACGAGCCGCCGGTCAAGGGGCGGCCCAGCTCCGACAGCTGCATGTAGCCGTCCGGGCAGCCGTCCAGCGCGCCCGCCTCGTAGCGGCCCACGCGGAACTCGTCGAACGCGAGCTGCACGATGTCGCCGTGCGCGCCGCCGCCCGCCGTGAACGTCAGGTGGCACAGGAAGGGCGCGCGCGGTGCCGCCGCCACACCCAGCGCGTACGCCACGCCGGCGCGGCCGTAGTACGTGCGGTTGCACACGGAGCAGCCCGGCGGCTCGTCGCTGCCGTCCGCGCACTGCGCCGCGCCGTCGCAGTACGCGTCCAGGCGCACGCACTCGCCGCTGCGGCACGCCAGCTCCGCCACGCCGCAGCCGCCGGCCGCGCCGCGCGCCGCCAGCAGCAGCGCCAGCGCCACCCAGCCGCGCCGCATGCTGCCGCCGCCGCGTCACCGCCGCGCGCCCGCCGCCACCACCGTCGCCGCCGCCCACCTGCCACCGCACGACACCTTTACGCACCCGCGTCGATACTTTCGACCCGTTTTCTAAGGGCGAGGCACATTCCGACAAGTGCCATCCTTGACATTTTTCATTTCATTCAGAATGAGAGCTCCGAATGTTACATTTATTGTCTAAAATCATATTGTCTCCGTGTGAACCGTTCGAAACCAGTGTTTGGATGCTACACAATATGAAGAGGTTCGTCCTGTCCGTATCGATTCGACAGTCTGTCGAATTATACCTAATAATATAAATTTCAGCTTTAAACCTGGCTTTGGGTTCGTGTGTCTGCGCAACTTGAGATAATATTTGTGGCAGATGGTCGTTAGATCAAATTGCATGCCGTGTAAGAATCTCGGCCCGATGACCTATAGGATGGTGATTGACTGTATATTAGGAAAGTGTAATTAGGAGAGCCTCTGCTACAGCATTAACCTCAATATTATATGTTTATAATATTGAGGTTGAACCAAAGTTCAGAGTGACGTCACGGACAGTTAAACATCACTATAAAATATCAGTAAACGGTTGCGTTCTTAGACGAAAGTGTTGTTAGTGTGTGTGCATTATTATTCTAAGTGTGTGAGTATTTGCACGAATCAAAGTGTCCTTTTAAAATCTTTTAATCTGACTATAATTGGCAGTGTTGATTTTTTTGCTTTCAAAACTACCTTCAGTAATTTTGAAAATTACATGAAGCCGCTGCACATTTTTTTTGATCAGGACTTTGTCGCTGAACGACCACATCGTCCCATAAGTCCGCAAAACAAACAATATAATAATTATCTTATCAAACACTAGATAAACCAAATTATAAAGTAAATTTATGATTATATATCAATTAGTTTTAGTTTTTTCATGTTGTCTGAGGTGAGGTCGGCTAATATGCAATTAATAAAACCGACTTGTTTTAATTGGTCGCCGTCAAAATAAGTTGTTCTCAGCGCTTCGGTCTGGAGTCTGGACACACTCCATCATAATGTGCTGTATGTCTTCAGTCACTCCACACTCGTTGCAGTTTGGTGATGGGGATAGTATCATCAGGAATAAGAACTTATTTAATGGAATGTGTCCCGAGCGTAGTCTGAGAACTGCTTTTAAATTATTTCGATCCAGGGAGTTATTATCTATCCAAGGATATCGCTGCACCTTTAAATTATGAAGCTCAAAGCAACATAATATTATTATTTTTATCATTGGATTTGTTAATAATAATATGACACGTAACATATTTTAAATACGACACGGCTCCACGGCTCGTAATTGTCCGAAACCGTGGTTGAGACATATCTCAACAAATAGTCAACGTATGTACAGCCGTGTCGTATTTATAATATGGATAACATTCACGGTAGTTTCCAAAATCGTATGACACGTAACGTACTCGTATACCTACAGGGTGACTGGTAAATCACATAGAACCTTAAAACAGGACACTCAGTACACTGTTCTCGTTCGAAATAAATAATAAAATTAGGTACATATTATGTACTTACTGCTATTAATATTTGCTACTATTCTGACAAAAATGTTCTATGTATAATGTAAAGTATTCGTAATGCAGTCTATGACATGTCACACACGGCCAGAGTGTTCGGCGGCACGGCAAACAATTCTAGTTTCATGTACCTGGAGCGTCAAACGTAACTACTTTTTGGGACGTGGCGCAGCGTATATGGAAACCCTACCTCTATTCAGCGCCGGTATGGATCTGGGATGCGGGAGCTTTTAAACGACAAAACATGCAGTTTGAGAGTTTAAATGCTATCCTATTTTTAGTTCTGACATCCTTACGCATGAGTTCCAATAAGATTTTCTTTTTAATTTATATCTTTTTACTTTGTTTGTTAATTATAAACGTAATGTGATACTCTAATACATAATATATCGTATCCTTTAAGCTTCTAAGTACTCCAGTCCCCATGCATAAGTATTGCTATCCTTGGAGGCAACGTTGTCAGCGTGTTGGGCGCGCTACCATTTGACAGCGCTGACAGGAGACCCCTACAGATTGTCAAAATCTGTAGAGAGATATTGTAGTGATAATAAATGTTATCTCTTATGCCAAGCTTTTATTTAGTACTGCCCCGATATTTGTCTGTATTCAAGTCTGGCAAGTTTAATTTGATGCACTTTCTGGTTAATGATTGAATTGAAATTATGAATGGAACTGTAAATTGGATGGCAATGCAACATTATGGTGACGTTATAGGTTTGATCTGACGATGGAACCGGAAGGTGTCCGCAGGAACTCAATCAGTAAACGACACAATCCCATCGAGTTTAATACGTCTTGAGGACGAGTACTTTGGTGCTAGATGGGTTACCATCAGATCAGGGTCTGATGGTTGAGCTGGATTACGGGCATAGTCATAGACGGATTTAGGGGGGGGGGGGGGCAGGGGGCCAAGGCCCCCCCAGAAGCATTGTGGAGTTACGAATTTTGAACATATTTCATAGTCAAGATGATTTTTGAAGTGAAAACTTCTTTAGCGGCGCTGAGCACTTTTTTGTATGGGTAAAAACTTTAAAAATCGCGTCAGGGTCACGTGATGCTGATCGAAAAAGCGTAAGATCGAGGGGAAGGGAGAGGAACTAGTATCTCCCACTCTTTCTACCGTGCCTGAGTGTGCTGCTCTGTTTAGGCGGCACAGGGGGCTTAGACAAGCGCGCGCCCGTTTTATTTTTTAATTTTGATTTCAATATAAATTTTGCAGACGATAAAAATCAATCATTAATTGAATTTTTAAATAATGAATTTGGTTTAACTATGTCAAATGATCGCAATTTTAGCACAACGAAATACAAAACTACTATTGATGCGGTATTTATTAGACACTTAAATAGGTTCGAATCAAAACTGTTTGTTTCTTACTTCAGTTATCATAAACCAATTGTATCAGTTGTAAAAATTTGCGATGATGATTCTGATAATAACGATGGTGTAAAAGTCGTCGAAATTATGGATGGAAGTTGATTTTTCTGAGAGATAAAATTTAATGTAATATATAAATAACGATATAATATTATAAATAACAACATATAAATTGTCATATTTGTGTACGATAGCGCAATAAATAAACATTGTATTCTACCTCATAAATGATAGTATTTTTATACTTATAATTAAACACAACGTTAATATTGAAGTTTTCACTTCTGCCGGCACTCCCGGAGTGCTATTTTTTTTTTTTCTCAGCGCTCGCAGCAAGCTGCTCGCGCACTTATTATTAAGGGTATTTGAACTTTCTAACAGTTCAGAGCGCGCTAAACACACACTTTTTTGAGTAAAAATTATAATATTTTTGCCCGTCTGCATCTTGGCCCCCCCCAGAACCAAATCCTGGATCCGCCAGTGGCCATAGGTACCTGCTGATCTAACCCTACTAATTAAATTAAACAACCCCATCGACTTTTAATTCGTATGATTCGACTTGACAAGTAATTTAGTGCTAGATGGTATACACCACACGATGGTGACACCATAGGGGACAGGGGGGAGTGGTAGATAGGTGACCAGGGTCGCAACAACAGGGAAGGTGGCCAACAGTATTGAATAATAATTATAAAAGATTGTTTGAAAAACATAAATACATACATATATTTCCACCAAAATTATTAAGATCCTCAAAATATTCATTCGAAAAGAGTCGGACTCGAGCACCGAGGGTTCCGTACAAACCCGTAGGTATACCGAATTTCAAAATTCTAAGCTCACGGGAAGTACCCTGTAGGTTTTGATTCCATTGCAAGTAGTTGCGAGTTTGAAAATATGCAGCAAAAAATTGCTGTTTCTTTTGATTGCGTTGACATAGAGGTTTGATTTTGTTACAGCTTAAAGGTATTATAAAATTGAGTATTTGATATGAATTTTAATTTAATAACTCTACGCGTTCATGAGGAAAAGGTATTAAATATAAAATTATTAAAAATCTTTTTTTTATATGTTTACTGTTTTCGCCATTTTTCCTTTATCTATGCTCTAAGACGTTGCTGCGTAACAAATTTCAAGATTCTGAGTTCACGGGAATTATCCGTAGGAAATTTGCGGCATATTCGACTATATCTTTGATTGCGTTGGCCTAGAAGTTTGATTTTTTCACAGCTCTAAGAGGCAATAGACCTTAGTATTTCCTATAAATTTCAGCTTGATACCTTGACCCGTTGCTGAGAAAAAGGGTCTTAACAGACAGACAGACAGACGGACGGACGGACGTACGCAACACAAAGTGATCCTATAAGGGTTCCGCTTTTTCCTTTGGAGGTACGGAACCCTAAAAACAAGCAAATAAATACTTTAGCATTTAGCAGTAAACAGATTAACTACAGATCGGTCACATCATCATCGACAGAAAATCCAAGTGATAACGTGTCCAGGATGCCGGCAGCATCGCCACGTTAGATGGCATTACTCATACGACTGACGACTGCCCACAACGACTCTACAAATACGTCAATATTGCAAAAACTCTCCATGGCTCCTACCAGTGCCTATAGTATTGCTAAAACTTGTTCATAACTCTTATCGATCAGTAAAAGTATTTCACAACATAAATCATTCTGTCTTTCTGCTATGGCGCGTTATAAAGCACTGATAATTTGTAACCGCGAGTAAAACCCAGTGTGTAATGGGTGAGCAAGAGTAGTCCGCTGCCCCTGGTCGTGCCCGCGACACATCGCCTCCGGCGGCTCCGGCGGCTCCGGCGGCTCCGGCGGCTCCGGCGGCTCCGGCGGCTCCGGCGGCTCCGGCGGCGGCCGCGCGCGGGCACACGCGCCCCGCGACCTTACTCCTGAGGTCGCTGTTACAGTCAGCACACACCGGCTACAGATTATATTGGCTCACGTACCTACCTATACGTCATTATACGTAAATTAATGGAAACTACTTCCCTCGGGCTATGGATGTGGTTTGTCAATAGATGGTAAATAATTGCGCTGCATTAATAGGTAGGTACTCGGTTGATGTCGTACAGGTAGGTACATGATTCTTTACAAAAATACATTTCGGAGACCTAAATAACATAATATGTCCAGATGTACCTACATCAAATAAAATTTTCACGACTGAGTGTCGTTTTCGCACTGACACAAATATCACTTTCAAACGCTATGCACCCGGTCGGGTCCATCATTCGAGATGAGGTTCATCACGGGAGTGGTGTATCACCGCACGACACTCATATCGCACGCGAGGCGGTCCGGTTGAAGGAGTGCGGCGACACGTCGAGGCTCGCGGGCGGGTCGCGTGTGGGGGCGCGGCGGGCGAGTGCTCGCGTGACGTCACGCCGCGGCACACTGCAGCGCGCGGCGGCCGCGCCCGCCCCGCCCGCTCCCCGCGCATGCGCCGCCCGCACGCCGCCGGTCGCTCCCGGAGCAGCCCCTGCTCGCTGCTCGCTGTCCGCGCTGCCCACTCGCCGCAGCCCGAGTCTCCTCCGCGTCATCCAGTAGGAGACGTCCCCGGCTCCGCGCGAGCGCTGCCAGTGACGAACTGTTATCATGTTTGATTACGTCACATCACCGACCTCCGTCGCTCATCACCGCTGGGGATGTGTACCTACTGTTATGTTACAGTATGGGTTTGATGAAAAAGTGTGGGGAACCCCCAAAATTTATTGTTCTTTTTTTCTATTTTTCTGTGGAATTAAAAAAAAAGAAAAATAAAAGAATACCTAAAAGACGTGACGAATCCACAAGGGTTCCGCTTTTTGCCATTTATCTACGGAACCGTTTTTTTTTCCCCGGGGAAATGCTTTACACATACCACCCTTAGCCGTTGCTAAGCTAGTCCAGGGTGGTTATGTGGGACTCCCCGCCGGAGAAACCGGCAGATATACCCGCTAAAACCTCGGAGTCCTTCCAGCCGCTGTTCTGCAGGGACGACGAAGGTACGCTCTCGCATTCATCATCTTTTTTAAACGGTTTTATTTTATTAAACGGTTTTATTTAGCTTACTCTGTTTGTTTTTTTTTTTATTATTCTTTTTTCTTTATTCTTTTTTCTTGGGTCAAATTTAGTAAATGAAATTTCACCCTCTTCCTGTCAACCGATTGATTTGAAATTTGGTATACGCCTTTGGTTCTGGTGACAATACAATTATGTATATTCAATATTATTGTAAATCCAAGATGGCCGCCGCTACAAAATGGCGGATAACGTATTTTTTTTTTAATCATATCAATATGGGTATCAAATGAAAGGGCTTGATAAGTAGAATACAGTGCACTATACAAAATTAAAATCCAAGATGGCCGCCGCTACAAAATGGCGGATAACCTATTTTTTTTTCAATTTCATCAATATGGGTATCAAATGAAAGGGCTTGACAAGTAGAACATACAATTAATTAATTAGTTTAATACATTGTACTAAAAAGCCTTAAAATAATAAAAGTAAAAAAATGTTTTTAAGTTAAACGGTTTTATTTTATTTTTTATTTAAACGGTTAGCTTACTCCGTTTGTTAAACGGTTTTATTTAGCTTACTCCGTTTGTTTTATTATTCTTTTTTCATTTTTCTTTTTTCTTGTTTTATTATTAATATTCTTTATTCATTTTTCTTTTTTCTTGGGTCAAATTTAGTAATTGAAATTTCACCCTCTTCCTGTTAACCGATTGATCTGAAATTTGGTATACGCCTTTGGTTCTGGTGACAATACAATTATATACATTCAATATTATTGTAAACCCAAGATGGCCGCCGCTACAAAATGGCGGATAACGTATTTTTAAAGATAAGAAGATAAGATAAGAAAACTCTTTATTGTTTCACCACAATTAATATCTTAAATCTAAATAAACAGTTTATAATATAAACAGTGAGACAATTGGCGGTCTTATCGCTAATAGCGATCTCTTCCAGACAACCAAGCAGGGAAAGGAAAATAAATATCGGACGACGGTGGTTGAAAGTTATATAGGGAAAGAAATATATTAACATTAAACTACTAATAAGCATAAACAATACATAAATATATTTACATATATAATACACTATACATAAGTAGTAATATAAAACATAATACATAAGCTACTGTATAATATAAAAACACATACATAAAATATATATTTAAAGATACATATAATATTATAGTGAAAGAAAGTAAGCTTTGACACGAAGTTTAAAAGTGGCAAGGGAAGGTGCACGTCTAATCTCCACAGGGAGTTTGTTCCATAGACGAACCGCTTCTACAGTAAAGGATCCACCATAGAAGCCGGTGCTGTGTACTGGACATTTAAGCATTAGATTCTCCGATGATCTCAGCAAAAATGAATGTGTCGCATGGAGGAATTTAAAACGTTCCCGAAGATAGCGCGGGTAAGAGGGATTGAACAGAACACTGTAAAGCAGAGACAATATATGAGTATTCCGGCGATGGCGAATAGGAAGCCACTTGAGCTTAAACGGTTTTATTTAGCTTACTCTGTTTGTTTTATTCATTTTTCTTGGGTCAAATTTAGTAATTGAAATTTCACCCTATTCCTGTAAACCGATTGATCTGAAATTTGGTATACGCCTTTGGTTCTGGTGACAATACAATTATGTATATTTAATATTATTGTAAATCCAAGATGGCCGCCGCTACAAAATGGCGGATAACGTATTTTTTTTAATGATATCAATATGGGTATCAAATGAAAGGGCTTGATAAGAGAAGAACTAACTAGAATACAGTGCACTATACAAAATTAAAATCCAAGATGGCCGCCGCTACAAAATGGCGGATAACCTATTTTTTTTTTCAATTTCATCAATATGGGTATCAAAGAAAGGGCTTGACAAGTGGAATACATTGTACTAAAAAGCCTTAAAATAAAAAAAGTAAAAAATGTTTTTAAGTTAAACGGTTTTATTTTAAACATGTACTAAAAGCTAAAAAATAAAATCGTGAGGCACGTCAAATATCTAAATCTCTAATGAACATTTTCCCTGACAATTGTAGATATTTGACGTGCCTCACGATTTTATTTTTTAGCTTTTAGTACATGTTTAAAATAAAACCGTTTAACTTAAAAACATTTTTTACTTTTTTTATTAAACAATACTAGTTAGTGATAAATTTATCTATATTCACCCAGCTATCTTATACCTACCGCCTACCTGGATGGAACTTTAACTTTTTAGATCATCTGGAACTGGATTAGAATTTCGATCAAAAGAAATCTAAGCCGACAAGACTTGTAATGACGACGACTTGGCGGGGGCACTGCCGTGCCCCCAGATACCGCCACATACCGCATACCTATAATATTATGACTATACGTTACAGGTACGTAGGTATCTAAAATGTTTACACCAACTAGCACCTAAGGCGATATACATACATTATTTTTATTGTAAACAATGTTAATATTATTACTTCTATGTTACTGAGCCGCCTTGTGCTGGTGAGTCGATATATTGATAGGTATTTACATAGAATATACAATATACAATTGTTACGTAGGTAACAGGACCCTATTTTTATTAGTGACTAGCTGTGCCTAGCTGTTTTACCCGCTATACAGTTTGGTACAGTAGTGTATATCCCACCAAAAACATTCTGTAAAAAACTAGCCAAGTCTCGATGGAGCTGCTTGTTTATCTCTAAAAAGTAATGAAATCTAGACAAAGTCGTGCCAAGTATAAGGTTCCTTACTGCGATTTCTTTATTATTATAGTTAATGTTGTGTGACTTGGCCGTTGAAGGGTACACAAGGGTACAAAACCAGATGCTCCATGACACTTGGATCGCCTAAACATAAGTATTATTGAAATACGCAGCTTTATCAAGCCTACAATTGACTGGTTATCCAATCAACGTTTTCCAAGTGGAAATTTTCTATCGTGAATGGGTAGCGGACAGATTGGTGCCTATTGCACCAATGTCATGGAGCACCTGGTATAATACCCTTGTGTACCCTTCAACGGCCAAGTCACACAACATTAACTATAATAATAAAGAAATCGCAGTAAGGAACCTTATACTTGGCACGACTTTGTCTAGATTTCATTACTTTTTAGAGATAAACAAGCAGCTCCATCGAGACTTGGCTAGTTTTTTACAGAATGTTTTTGGTGGGATTTCACTTATTTTTGTAGAAACGCTATATTATAAGGTTATCAGAAATACAAACCGTAAGCGCGTTTTAAAATACAATCAGCGCCATCTAGATACGTGTGCGTTCACTCTTAGTCCAATGCATCATAATATTAAACCGGCAAGTGGGCCTAATTAAACTTGCAAGATTTAATTACAGACAGACAGACCGATAGGTGAAAGTAAATAAAAGCTTGTAGTAAAGGCGGTATGTCGACCTCTTCTAATAGTTTGGTTGGGCTCTTATTTTAGTTGGCCACGCTAGATATCGCCTGATCATAACTGACGATTTACGACACATATACACACACACACACACACACATATATATATATATATATATATATATATATATATATATATATATATATATATATATATATATATATATATATATATATATATATATATATATATATATATATATATATATATATATATATATATATACTATGCCTTAAATATATTTTGAATTAATAAGTTGGATATTACACAATTTTAACCATTGACTGCAAATGTAACTTTGTAATCCTATACAATTATATGAGATTACAAAATTATTTATGCAGATGAATTATCTCGAAAACGAGACCGAAATTGCATGTTTTTTTAGTTTTCCTATGGCTTATACAATAAATTCTAAGTATGTACCAAATTTCAGCTCTCTGAGTTTATGGGAAGTACTAGTTCTATTTTGATGATCATGAGTGAGTGAGTGTCGAAAATGCGAAACTTTGCTTTCGCTTAACTTCGGAACTTAATGACCTACAGACTTGAAATTTTGGATTTTAGGTATGTAATTATAGCTTACTGGATGACAAAAATTTCTGTGTTCTGGTCTTATCCAGAGGTTCTCAAATAGGGGCCTGAAAATGCGACGAAATGGTTCCTGTAAAGATGGTACGGCAGTGCTTGCTTCGCGCTCGACTTGGCGGGGGCACTACCGTGCCCCCAGATTATGTTATTCCAGGGGTCTAAGCTATATTTTTTACTAGCTGACCCGCGCGCACTTCGTTGCGCGTGAAAGTCAATAAAGCGAAAGTTTGGTGCTGCCATTTAGGATTGTATTTCCATCTCCGCGATTTTGTGAGCGTAAAATAGTTTTAACCCAGTGGGTAGTGAATAATATCGGACTGGGTATATCTATGAAGTTTTGTTTTGCTATCGCAGGAACCAGTCCTGTGTCCTTTCCCGGAGGTCAAACTATCTCGGTTTAACGGTTGTTGATTGTCTTCACAAATTTTCACGCCTCTTTTCAGGAATTAGAACTATTTGTGGTCCTTTCCCGGTAACCCTTAAACTTATCTCTACTGTAATGTACCTAAACCTAAGTTAAATTATAATTATTGGTTACCAATTTCTCACACTATCTTTCTCACGACTCAAATCAATTCTGTGATTCCTGAATTCCCATTAAAACTCTGACTCTCCTTCCTCCTGCCTGTAATACTGATTCTCCCTAATAGTTAATTTCTGACATAAAAACTATTCAATAACTTTCCATGCAAACGTTTTTCGGAAATAATTCCCGTTCTCCTGGGAATTTCACAAAATCCCTCCTTATTGGTCGCCTACGTTATATTAAGAATACGTTGACCAAATTTTAGCTAAAACGAAGAAGCGGCTACCGATTTCCTACACAAACTGCATCCCCCCCTTTCCTCCCCTTAAAGGTTGATTTCTGGGATAAAAAGTGTCTCGTATCATTTTTTATGACTCAAACTAAAGGTTGTATCAAATTTTAGCGTAATAGATAGAGTCAACGGTTCTAAATTTCATTTTGTTGCAGCTATTTCGAAATTGATTTGATTTCCATCCCCGCGGCGTTGAATTAGTATACATAGTTATATTTCCTCCCGCTCTGGATAGCGAAGAAAATCGAGCCAAGTATTTCTATGCAGTTTTTTTTCGCTACCACAGGAAACAATCCTGTGTTACTTTCCTGGAATTCAAAATATTTTAATACAAAATTACAGCTAAATCAATTTAGCGGCTATTGATTCCTTTTTCCAGAATTCCTTATTCCATAAAACTATTTGTTTTCCTTTTAACTATCTATATTGGGAATTTAAGCTAAATCGGTTCCTCATGCCTCATACTATCATTCCCGAGACTCAAATCGATTCCGTGGTTCCTGTAGGTATGCCCATAAAACTCTGACCTTAAAAGTGAGGGAAGGTGAAAGGCCCTTTCACCTATATGCATTGTCGACTTAAGGAACTAAGACTAAGGGACTATCTCAATTATGTCCTTTCTTTTGGCTCAAGCTGTATCTATTTCGAATTTCTGCAAAATTAGAGCTGCGGGTACTAATTTCCCATAAAAACACCGATCCCCCTTTCTCCCTTTAAGCTTGGTTTCTGTAATAAAAGCTATTCCAGGCCTTTTAAGAGTCTCCAATTAACAACAAAATCACAAAAAGTAAAGAACAATTTTATTTTCTACAATTTTCAGTTTAAATGTTCATATTAGGGATTTAGAATTTAGATATTTAACGTGCCTCACGATTTTATTTTTCAGCTTTTTAGTACACTGTATTCAACATGTCAACCCCATTTATTTGATACCCATATTGATGAGATTAAAAAAATTGGTTATCCGCCATTTTGTAGCGAGTGCCATCTTTGATTTTTATTTTGTATAGTGCACTGTATTCTAGTTATCAAGTCCTTTCATTTGATACCCATATTGATTGGAAAAAAAAATGTAATCCGCTTTTTTGTAGCGGCGGCCATCTTGGATTTAAAATAATTTTAAATATACGTAATTATATTGTCACCAGAACCAAAGGCGTACACCAAATTTCATTTGAATCGGTTGACAGGAAGAGGGCGAAATTTCAAATTTGCGATTTTTTTTTACTAAATTTGACCCAAGAATAAAAAATAATAAAACAAACGAAGTGAGCTAAATAAAACCGTTTAAAATAATAAAAAATGATATTAGTAACCTCAATTATTGAAGACCTATCCGTAATCCGTAGATACCTAAAACGTATGGGTTTGATGAATAAAATGAGTTTTAGTTCTATGGGGAGCCCAAAAAATATTTTTTTTCTATTTTTGTGTGAAAAACTTAATGCGGTTCACCGAATACATCTACTTACCAAGTTTCAATCGTATAGTTCTAATAGTTTCGGAAAAAAGTGGCTGTGACACATGGACGGATGGACGGACGGACAGACATGACGAATCCATAAGGGTTCCGTTTTTGCCATTTGGCTACGGAACCCTAAAAACCACCTCAACAAAAAAAATAACTTTAGAACTTCCGAAGACTTTTATTAAATAAGGCATGCAAACGAATTTACTCACATAAAGTTAATAAAATAATAATAATTCAATTAGACAAACTCAACATAAAATTAAGGACAATGATTTTTCTGATTATGTGATGGAACTTTAAAGTGAATATATATAATATATCTAATATATAAAATTCTCGTGTCACAGTTTTCGTTGCCATACTCCTCCGAAACGGCTTGACCGATTTTGATGAAATTTTTTGTGCTTATCCGGTATCTGTGAGAATCGGATTTATAATAAAATTATATATTTATAATAAAACAATTATTATTTTGCTATCTCAGTGTAACTCTCATATTAACTTTTAATCATTCCTATTAATTATTTATATGGCAAAACAACGTTTGCCGGGTCAGCTAGTTATTTATAAAATTATTCAACAAATATGGTATATGGTATGTAATAAAATAATTAATATCAGGTATTTTAAAGTTACATTAATTTTATAGTAATTATTAAGTGTTAAATTTTTGACTCGCAGTCTGTAAAACTCTAGGATTCAGGAATAACGACATGGATTGTTGACCGCCCTTTGGCATAATTTATTTATTTAAGGACATCCAACGCAGGAAACACATTACAATTAAAAGTCTTAAGGCTATTATGTCTTTAGTCTGTGTGATCCTACAATTATAGGATGCCACTGCCACTATTATTTTAAACGGTTTTATTTAGCTCACTCCGTTTGTTTTATTATTTTTTATTCTTGGGTCAAATTTAGTAAAAAAAAATCGCAAATTTGAAATTTCGCCCTCTTCCTGTCAACCGATTCAAATGAAATTTGGTGTACGCCTTTGGTTCTGGTGACAATATAATTACGTATATTTAAAATTATTTTAAACCCAAGATGGCCGCCGCTACAAAAAAGCGGATTACATTTTTTTTTCCAATCAATATGGGTATCAAATGAAAGGACTTGATAACTAGAATACAGTGCACTATACAAAATAGGTTAGGTTAGGTTAGGTTAGGTTTTTTTTTTTTAATTAAGTACACAAAGTTTCTCTAGACAGCCCGTCTAGAACGTTTAATTACATTGGGAATTATTATTAACTTAGCTTCTAATCTTAGGGTCTCTAATGGATGAAAGTCCAAAGCTTTTTTTTTTTTTTTTTTTTTTTTTATAATTTTTTTTTTTATTATTATGTCGCTCTTAAACACGGGCTTACCCCGGGCCTTTTTATAGGCGTGCACGGAGACAAAAAGTCCAACGCGCAGAGGCCCTTTTGAGCTTTTAATATAAATGTAATGGGTGACACTTATTGGAGTCTGTCTGTGAGTCCATCCATAGAAAATGGGCTCAAAGACAGTCTCCGCCAAGTGACAGGACTATTGCTAATTAATGGAAACTACTTGAACTAGGCTATGGATGTGCATTCTAAATGGATGTTTAATGAGGCTATTGCTAGGACTACGGGACCTGCCACTTCCGTCCCATTAGGAAATATATAGGCAGGTGATGACTCGCCACTCACTAAACGGGCTAACTTATTATTATTATTAACTTATTATTATTATTATTATTTGTTTGTCAACCTTTAGGTATCTCGGGCCAATAGTGTCCCGGTCCTTTGGTAGGCGTGCGTGGGGCCGAAGCCAACACGTAGAGGCCCCTTTGACAATTTGCTCTAAATTGTAATGTGACAATAGCTGATCATTAACCCCTGTGTGCACTATAAAAATGCACCCGAGAAGTATAACCACCAACTATTGTAGGACTATTGTGATAAATGTGGTTTCTAAAATGACTGGTCTATTGAGATGAGTTGTTAATGGACTGGTGATCTGGTTATTATTATTATTATTATTATTTATTTTTTTTTTTTTATTATAAGTGACATTAACAAGAGGAAAAGCTTAACATCTAATATGACGAAGAACACCCGCTGCTGACCAGCCCCCGCTTCGCAGCACCCGTTCACGAGTTGACGCACGTGCCAGCCCTACCCTCCTCGCCATATTTGAGGGAAGAGAATAGCCCACCACGCAACGCCGCCACGAGCCAGGGCAGTTTAGTGAGCATGACAACATCGGGTGTTTTTCGTCATCTGTGTCTTACTTTACATTTGAAAAGGAGGGAGGGGGAGAAACATTTCTAAGGGGAGAAAAACTTACAACTATTTTGCGCAGTTCGGCCTCAGGCCATCGTCCGGCTAGTTCGTAAAGTCGAGCAGTCGCCTTGCGACGGCCATATCACGTTGCGACATGGCTATCGCAAGGTTATGCTCTCGTATCGCGGTTGGGGTCGCTGCCTCCGCCGCCCTGACGAAACGTCCTATTGCATCATTGGCACTGTCAGTGAAGTAGACACAGGTGTTAGTGTGTCTGGACAGTGCCACAACCGCGTGTGAGACGCTCTCGTGAAGGCGCAGGAGGGATGGCCTTGTTTGGAGAATTCTGACGTGCTCGTAGGTGAGTCCCTGAGCTTCGTGGATAGTCAGGATGCGAGACCCATTTCCCGAACCGAACCCTTGATGGTTTAGGGTTCCCTTCTCTTCTTGTGTGTGAACAAGGTAGAGGGTGTTCGGGAGATCCTTCGGTATTTTCGCATCCGTGTATCTGACAAGCTCAAGGGACCGTACTCTAGGTGACGACGAGTACAGGCCCGAGTACACTTCCCGCAGAGCATAAGCCACGTCCATGGGACATCGGTGCGTGCAGTTCAACATTTTGCCGATAGTGACCGTCTGATGAGGGCGATGGTACTGCATCTCAAACAGATTCTCGCGGTCAATATACGGCAACTGATTTTCATCTCCGAGGAGAACGACTTCCGATGCTCGCGACAAGCGGGCGGCCATGATTATAGAGCCGAAATGGTTCATCAGAGCCTCGTCCACCGTCAATCGACGACAGGTTTGATGCTCCCTGAAACCATTCGCAAGGATTGAGGCCAGAGTGCGCACCTTGGCGTTCACTGGTCCTCTCACCTTGTGCTCTAATTTATATCTTAAATCCTTGGCCGCCTCTACTGTGGTTGTCGCGATAACTTCATCGTTCCCATCGAAGTTGTTAACCACCCATGTTGTTTTGCCGCAACCAGGCACGCCGTTCACCCATGTGAACTTGGGTACCGTCCATTGCTCCCAACCACTCCCGGTGGCAGAGTCCCCCGATATGGTGTCCATGATTCTGAGGATTCTGTCATCGAGCATTATTCGGGTGCAACGGGCGGTAACCACGATAGGGTCTCCTGGTGGCGTGTGGAACTTGATCGTGCCTGTCCGCTCTGTCTCCTCCTCGTCCAGCGACACAAAACCGGCCGTAGCGTTGTAAGCGGCCATATAACTTCCCGACATTTTGCCCTTGATGATCTGGGCAGAGTCGTTGTTATATATGGCCGCCTCAGCTTCCTCGAGTTTAGCGTCTAGCAAGGCGAGGTTCAGTCGACTCTGGCACACGGGCTGCAGGATGTTTTTGCAGGTGGCCAGGTTCACTTCTCTCGTCGCTATTATGACTGCCTTAAACTCGAGGAATGCATTGACGGCGTGGTCTTGTGCGCTGGAAACTTGGATTTGACTCGGCAGACTCACTTGTCCCATGTCCGCTCTGGTTCGGACGGTTGGCAATGGCTTCGGCTTCCGGGGAGGGAGCTTCCGGAATTCCTCCACTGCCAACGCTTGCCTGTCAAGATGGGAGGGCACGTTGTGTTGGGCCAAGAGGGTATTGAAGAGCGCGTTGCACTGCTTTCTTGTCTCCCTTCTCTCTTCTTGTTCAACCAGACTGCGCTGTTGGAGTTGCCTTCCCCGAGCCTCTGCTGTCCTACTTTGTAAGCGTTCTGAGCCGCTCATTATGCTTGGTGTCGTAGAGGCGTTTGTCGCTGCCGCATCGTGTCGGGGGTTCGTGAGGAAACTAAGATTTTCCCCTCTGTCCTCATACACGACCACCTCATGATGTTCCGAGGCTATAAGGCATCCATAGCGATCGGCGACTCTTCCTCTTTCGATACCAAGCACCATGGCATCTACGCTTACTTTACGAGGTACACCATCCACGTTCTGGTCCGCCTCTCCCATCTTGGTGAGCACTGTGCATGCCTGAGCGAAGGCTGTCTCCGTGCCCTGTTCGAACAATGCAATTGTTTTGTTTTGCAATCGCATTATTCTGCAGGGCCGGTCGACTGTCCTCACTTCAGGCAGCGCGCTGATCTTATCGCGCTTTATGGTTACTCTGCGAGTGCTACCATTCAGAAGATTGGCGAGACCAGGTGAAATTATAACGTGGTTTCTGGTTCCCTCACGGTAGAAACAGATGCCGAGGCTCTCAGTCTGGTTGTCCATGAAAAGGGCCACTCCGCGAATTCTGATCCCAGGCACTCCCACTCCTGCGTGCATCAACAGGTGCATCGTTGGCACGTTCTGACTGGAGGAGTGTCTGAGATCGTCGTCGGCGTCCTGGCTTGTCCGGTTGGGGCTTGTAGGGACCTGAGTGGTAGAGGTAGGAAGATTTGCCTGATTCTGCATCATCGTACTGCCGTTCCTCAAAGCAGACACCGAGACCACCTTAGTCATGAAGTCCAGGAAAGGTGCGCGGATGTTTGGCTTGTCCATGATGCCTGGGATGGCCTCTTTTTCAAGCTTGATCTGGAATTGGAGTTCCAGATCCATCCTGTCGCGACCGAACCTTGGACATTCGAGGAGCAGGTGCCATATCGTCTCTTCTTTGTCAGGGTCGCATACACAAGAGGGGCTGTCTTTGATGTTGAATCGGTGAAGGTACGCCGCAAATCCTCCGTGACCGGTCAGGGCTTGGACGTGAATTGGTGTTAGTTTCACGTCTTTCAGAACTCGTCTCGCGAAGGAGACGGTAGGCAAGAACGCCTTGGTTACTTGACCGGTGGTGGATGACTCGTAGCGCTCCTGCCATTTTCTGACCGTTTCCTCTCGTATTTGCCTCCTGACATACGATATGGGCACGTTGCTGTAGTCCGGAGCCGTCTTCTTGGTGAGTGCCGCTTTTTTAGCTAACTCGTCCGCTCTCTCGTTACCCGGGGTACCCACGTGGGCTCTGAGCCAGTAAAATCTCACATCTCTGCCCTCCTCTCGGATTTCGCGTACATATCTCTTTATCTTGAGGGCAAGGTGGTGAGTGACCGAAGGGTTCCTCAGCAAATCAAGCGACGATCTCGAGTCGCTCAAAATGCTGGCCGAACTTACCCTCGATTCCCTGACCATTCTAACCGCCCTAAAGAGTGCGTACATTTCCGATTGGAAGACTGTGTTGTGAGACTCTAGGCGAAAAGTGGAATACCTGGTCTGCCTTCAACCCACCAAGTAAGGGCAGCACCGACTTTGCCCTCGATTTTGCTGCCGTCCGTGTATATTAACGGACCGCTTACTTGGTGGGTGTTCAGGGTTTCGGGTTCCAGGTCATCCAGGCGCTCATACTCAGTTGTTACGAGTTTTGATGGGTGTGGGTTTTGGATATAACCCACGGAGCGCTCTACTTCTCGCCCGGGTGGCACATACTCATCGGAGTACCCCTTTTTGATCTTAAAAAGCGTTGCCGCTTCCTTGACGCGGAGATCGAGGGGCAATTGTCCGGCTAGAATGAGCGCCGATGTTAGAGACACCGTCCTATATGATTTGCAGATTTTCTGGGCGAAGCTTCTTTGCAGCGAGTCAAGTTGATTTCTTACCATCAACTTCTCGGCCGCAGGAGCCCACGCACTTGCAGCATACAAGACGATTGGCTCTATCACCGACACGTATATCGTCCTAATGATCTCGGTGTTCAGACCCCATGTCACCTTTGCCGCGCACGCAAGCTGCTTGTAGATTTCGGCAGCTTTCTTGCAGGTGGCCGTCACGTGCGCATTGAAGGTGAGTTTGCAGTCGATGACAAGACCCAACAGTTTGACCTCCTTGACAAGGTTCAGCCTAGTGCCGGACATCATCACTTCTGGGGTATCGTACTTAAGCTTCTTCGTAATGAGCATCACGTTGGTTTTGTGAGCTGCGAAGTTAAGCTTATTACGAACCCCCCATTCGTGAACGACATCTAGGGTGGTCGAGGCTTTCTGCTGAAGGGTGCTGACTGCGTGGTCGGAGAACACCAGGACGACATCATCCGCGAACGCTTGACAATATACCCCTGAACCAGCCATTGTTGTTAAAAGCGAGTCTAGGATAAGGTTCCAGAAGGTCGGCCCACCAATGGATCCCTGGACGCAACCTTTCGTGGTACCCTTCTCGCTAGTCGCTCTGGCATAGTTCACTACTACTCTCCGGTCTTTAAGATTTGACGAGACGAGAGCAAACAAGTTACGGGGGCAGTTTTTGATGATGAGTTGACGCTTGAGGGCCGGCCACCACGCATTATCGAAGGCACCCTCTATGTCCAGCGATACTAGGAGGACAAGCTTTCTAGACTTGACCTCTGTTCGTATATGCGCTAATAGGTCATAGAGGGCGTCCTCGGTTCCGCGCTGTGGCATGAAACCATACTGGCTGGCATCTAAAGATGGTAACAGATGCCATTGTAGACGTCGTACCAGGAGCTTCTCGACTATCTTTCCCAGGACAGAGAGGAGGCCGATCGGTCTGTAAGACTTCGGATGGGTGTAGTCTTCCTTACCTGGCTTCCTGATAATGCAGACATGGGCAACCTTCCACTGCCGAGGAAAGTGCGACAGCGCGAGGCATTTATTTGTCAGCGCCAAAAACACTTCCCTGTCGCAATGGATGGCCGCCTTGCAGATATCAGCCGTCAATCCATCCGGACCGGGAGCTTTCTTCGGATTCAGATCCTTAAGGATCACCTCCAATTCCGGCTCGGTGAATGGTGGATCGTCGGCTGACATCCGCTGTGACTGCTCCAGGTAGGCCTCGTCCGTACTTCTCCGCACAGATCGGTGACACTCCATTTCGGTATCTATAGAGTCGTCAGGATAAAACGTCTGGGCCAGCAATTCCGCTGACTCCTCGGGGCTGAGTGTTTTGCCCGTGGAGTCTCGCAGCAGGCTATCCTCTAGCCTTTTGCCTGTTTTCCTGATGACTCTGTACACACCGTCCCACATACTCTCTCTGTCCTGCGTCGAGCAAAACCCCTTCCAGCTGGTTGTCGCTGCTTCCATGGCTTGCTCTTGGTACTTGTCCCTTGCCTGTATGTACTCTTCGACCACGTACTGCCTTCTCCGGGGGGCTGCGTTCCGTATCCTTCTCTTCTTTCGGATAACATCCCTCTTCAGTTCTTCGAGAGAGGAGGTCCACCAGGGGGGCCTCACATCACCCTTCCAAGGTTTAATCTTAGGGATCGCGTGCTCGCATGATCCATGGATGGCTTCCGTGTATGATGTTAAACACTCTTCCAGGTCCTCGGGGCTCGAGATCGTCGAAACATAATCGGGAGTGATGTTTCTCGCGGTAAGACCGAGTTTCAGGTTTGCAGTGAAGTCTGACCATTTCGCCTTCTTGGTGTTATAAATGCGTGTGGATACAGGCCTCAGAGGTTCTAGGGCCTTCTCCAGACGCATTGCGAAGGTAATCGCGTTATGGTCTGATGTTGTAAGACTTCGATCTACTCGCCATCCGTCGATCCTGCCGCATAAGGACTGGCTACAAGCAGTCACATCAACGATGCTCGTGTATAACCTGTCACCCCGATATGTCTCGAACGTTGGTGTTTGTCCCGAATTGAGGATCTGGAAGTCCATCTCGTTCAGAAAGGTGTTGTAGTCTGCCCCGCGGTGGTCTTCGGAATTGCTTCCCCACCAGTGGCTCCAGGCGTTTACGTCACCTCCTACCACTACATTTGTCGTATTGAGTCTAGTACAGAAATCCTTTGTCGTCCGGAGATACGGGTCAATGGTTTGGTCTCCCTCGAAATACACGGACACAACTCCCAGCCTCAACTGACCGGCTTTGATGAGAACGGCTGCAACGTTCTCGGTTACAAGCTGGGGATCATGGATGACCTCCAACTTGTCCCCGAAGACGATAACCGCCGCTTTCACAGGCTTTTGGCGACCCAGGGTGCACTGGATGACTTTTGTGCCCTGGACTTGTTTCATCACACCCGTCCCTCCTACATAGGGTTCCTGGACTAGTGCTACAGCGAAACCTTTCTCCTGTGCCGCTACTAAAAGCTCAGTCGTTGCGTTCTTTGAGCGCTGAAGGTTTGCCTGCACAAACCTCAGCGCCTTGGGAGGTCCGTCCGCGCACTGCGAGGTGACTGACCCGTTGTCCACAGAGGTGCCTTTAGCAATAGGAGACCCGCGACCTCGCTATGGAGTCCCATCTCTGTCTCTCCTGGCAGTCCTCGCTGAATACTGCGTGCCTGAGGTCTGCACCATCTCTCTTGGCTCTCACGCAGTTGACGCAAGTGGGGGGTCCGGATTTCTCCCTTACAGGACAGTCTCTCCCCGTATGTGCACCGCTGCAATAACCGCAGACTTCGTTCTTTTCCCTACATACAGTCCTCGTGTGACCGTATGCAAGGCACTTGGTGCACTGTACGAGGGGAGACTGATCCACAATAGGGCTCCTTCCGAATCCCAGATGGATAGTCCCTGCGTCGGTAAGTCGCTGCCAAATTTTTGGAGAGAGTTCCAGGACCGGGTGACACTGCAAGGCGTTCCGGGCTCTCTTCCTGTAGCGGACTTTAATGGTCTGTTCAGCCATTTCGATGCCTTGCAGAAGATGTTTGTTCTGCATTTTTAGCATATCGATGATATCGTCATCGGAGTGGCTGGCCAGTACATTTAGCACGCACGCCAAAGGATTCCCGCTCTTAGGTTCGGTAACCTGTAGATCCTTCGTCGATTGGACCCTCTTCTTTACCACTGCAAGATCCTCCTTGCTCGCGCAGCTCACCACGATCTTTTGGTTTCGCGCCTTGCGACATCTGTCCACACGAGCCCCGGTGTTTTTAAAGTCCAGGACTACACGGGCTTTCTCGATCACCCTATCACTAGTTGACCGAGGGTCCGTCGAGGAGATTATGAGCGTGTGGTTTGGTAGCGGCGGGGGCTTTACCTTCATCGCAGCCTGCGCATAGGTGATTGGTGCAGGCTGGGGCGGTCTCTCCGAGCTGGTAAGTTCCGACACTCCTGTCGCAATAGAAGCTAGCGTCGTTTTGACCTCTTCCATTGCGAGCTCCGTCTCGAGGTTGGACTGGGGTGGACAAGCCGGCCTCGTGGCGGAGTCTCGCAACGTACGGAGGTCAGATGACACTATCTCGAGGCGTTCATACAGTGGTTCGAGTTGCGGGGTCAAGTCGACGGAAGTTAATGGTGTTGGGGGGGGTGGAGATACCTGTCTGTCTGTAAGTTTGTCAATTTTTGTTGTAAATGTCCGATATTGTTGCTGCAGTTCAGTCAATGCCTGCTGCAATTTTTCAGTGGTCTCGTCCGGTAACATGGGGGAGGATGGCAAGGCAATGGCGGTGGGCGGCGCTGCGATCTCGCTCTTGACATCCTCCAGCGACCTTCGGAGGGAGTCGATCTGGTTGCTGATGGATGCCGTCTTGGTGTTAAGACTGGACAGTTTGGTCTCCAAGGTATCCCATTCGGGTGCCCCATTGGTAGCCGTCTTTGTCTGCTTCATCAGCCCCTCGATCTCCTCCTTCAGCGTCACCAGAGTGGCCAAGCGGTCCTTCGTGGCCTTAATGTCCCTGAATGGCTCCTCCATTTCATAGCCGAGCCAGCTACGAATCGCCTTCGCCTCTTCCAGGGTCCCGGTGATATCCGCCCGGGCTAGTCCCATCTCCTCTACGAGGTTTTTCTTCATCGCCAACAGTTCCTTGGAGTGGGCTCTCTCTATGCGCACAATTTCTTGTGCGTGCCGAGTGCGCTCTTTCTCCAGGTTGTTGAGGTGTCTTGACCTTGAGTCTGCAACGGATAGGACTATTTCGTATAGACCTTGAAGGCTCTCGTGTGCCACAACTTTACACTCTCTCTTCATGTTACCGGCCGCTTCCAACGCGTCTTTACCCTTTAGCAGCAAATCATTTGCCGCTCTGGTGGCTGCGTCCATCTCGACACCGGTGCCCTTGCGGGTTGTGTAGAGCATACTTACCCTACGCCTGGCAGAGGAAACAGAGCCTATCGACGAGGAGTCGTAGTCGTCGGAAGCTTCCGATTCCACTACTGAGCCCTGGTCTTCGGTATGGGCTCCGAGGCTAGGTTAGGTTAGGTTCGTCGCCTATACGCGGGAGTCGTGCGGTCCATGGCTCTGTATGGAGCCCCCGTATGGGTGGATGCCCTGACGGAGCAAACCATCGCCCATCTGAGACGTCCTCAGAGGGTGATGGCCGTCGGGGTAATACGGGGTTACCGCACGGTCTCCTACGAGGCGGCGTGCCTCTTGGCAGGATCTCCCCCCTGGGACTTGGAGGCGGAGCTGTATGCGGCGCGCTACGAGTGGCGCGCCGCGCTCCGCCTCCGCGGGCTCACCGCGTCTCCCAGGGAGGTAGAGAGGTGGAAGGAGGAAGCCAAGGAGGCACTGCTCGAGAGGTGGAGTACGCGTCTGGCCCACCCTCGAGCAGGCAGCTGGACAGTGGTGGCAGTCCGTCCACTACTCCAGCAGTGGACGGACAGAGAGCACGGGTCCTTGACCTTCCGGCTCGTGCAGGTGCTTTCCGGGCACGGATGCTTCGGAAAGTACTTGCACCACGTAGCCGGCAGGGAACCGACCCCTGCTTGCCACCACTGTGGTAGCGACGTGGATACGGCGCAGCACACACTGGAGGAGTGCCCAGCATGGGTCAGTGAGCGCCGTACCCTCGTCGCTGTTATGGGGGGCGAACTCTCGCTGGCAACCATGGTAAGAGCCATGGTTGCAGGCGAGGAGTCGTGGCAGGCCGCGGTTTCGTTCTGCGAGAGTGTCATCTCGCAGAAGGAGATCGCGGAACGCGAACGGGAGGTCACCACCGACCTCCCGATGCGTGCCCGGAGAAGGGGGCGTCGGAGGCGTATCTTCCACGCCCTTCTCCAGCCCCCATAACCTGGGTCTAGGCGGCGAATACGGGGGTATTCGTCGCCGCAAGAACAGACCCACGAGGTGGCGCGCGCGGTGTTTCCGCGCGCCCCTTGAGAGGGTGGGGTGAAAATCCTCTTCACCCCACCGCGGAGGGGTCCTCCTGTCAGTGAGGACCAAACGCCGCCGGGGCCGCGGATGAATGCTTCGGCGTACCCGTTGCCCCGGCATTATGGCGTCCCGCAGGAACACCCCCAGGTTTTTTAGTGGGTATCCCCGCCGCTCCCATCTTTGGCGGGGGAGTCCCACATACCGCCCCGCGCCCCCCGGCGCGGGGTGATGATGCGTAACGCATTTTTCCTGGGTAAAAAAAAAAAAAAAAAAAAAAAAAAAAAAAAAGGTTAGGTTAGGTTAGGTTAGAGGTTCGCCCACTGGCAGGAGGAAGCGCGCTCAGAGGTTCTCCGTAAGTGGACCCTGCGCCTAGAGGATCCGATTGTTAGCCGGGAGCTGGTGGAGGCGATTCGGCCCGTCCTCAGGGATTGGGTCGATCGCACTCACGGACCGCCTACGTTCCGTCTGACACAGCTGCTGACTGGTCACGGCTGTTTCGGACGGTACCTATGCCGGGTCGTGCAGAGGGAGCCTTTTGCTTCCTGCCACCATTGCCCGGCTGGCGATGAGGACACAGCGCAGCACACCCGCGCTGTGTGTTCAGCGTGGTTGGAGCACCGCGACACGTTGGTCGCTGTCGTCGGGCCAGACCTCTCACTGCCTGCCATGGTCCCTGCCATGTGCCGCAGCGAAGAGGCCTGGCAAGCCGTACAGAGTTTCGCGGAGGAGGTAATGACCGCCAAGGAGGCTGCGGAGAGGGAGCGGGAAGTCGACCCAGCGTCGCTTCCGATGCGTCGACGGCGACCTGGTCGCCGCCGGCGCGCCTTCCTCCAACAGATTTAGAGGAAAGTGTACTGGTGAGTACGTAGGAGGTCTGTAGATGGCGGACGGGGAGTTCAGTCATCTGCACAGTCTGGCCTCGAGAGGTGAGCGCCTCCACCGTGTTTCGGAGGCGACACATGTGGAGTTTTCCGACGGGCTAATACCCCCTCGGAAAGCTCCACATACACAGTAGTGTTAGGTCCATCAGCGGACACTCGCCGGCGGGCCGCGGTGCGTTTCGATCCCGTAGTCCGCCCTTTTCGGGCGATCGAGGAACACCCCAGAAGTTTAGTGAGTCGGGACGAATTATCCCCTTCAGGGACTTCCCAACCTCACATAACCACCTTGTCCCCGCAGGGCTGGTATCTGTTGGCAGATTCTTCTGGGTAACCAAAAAAAAAAAAAAAAAAAAGGTTAGGTTAGAGGTTAGGTTTTTTTTGAAAGGAAGAGGGTTTGGATTGGCACATTTGGGAAGGGCTCGATGCTATCGGTATACTTCTTACCCTTCCCGTGCTAAATGGATAGGAGTAGGGTTAAGATGGTTTGGGCTGAGATGCTTTGAGTGTTAGGAAATAGGAAGGATGTAGGGGAGGATAAAGGAAGAGGAATTTATGATTAGAGAAGGAATTAGATGATTGGGTAAGGGAGGAGAGATTTGTGGAAAGGGTGGAGGCGATAAATACTTAGATATATATATATAGGTATATAATTTATATAGGTTGGGAAGGAAAGGGATGTGGATAGGATGGGAGGAAGAAGCATATATATTAATACGAAAATAGAAAAGAATATAATACTTATAATAATAGTTATGTTGATTACTAGTTGAGAGTGATATATATGTAGTGTGTAAAGGAGGTAAAACTAGTTATAAGTTGCTTTATAGAGTAAAATTAAAGAGTTATTATAATATTAAAGAGCATATTTATAGGGGACCTGTACATAAGTATATAATATAAAATATGTGTAATATATAATAATAGAAAATATGAAAATATTTTTTATATATAAGGATACATAAACTTATGTACAGGTACAAGATTATAGTGTTATTAAATTTACAAGGTTGTTTTTATTAGGAGGACACAGTGTTTTTTTTTTTTTTTTTTTTTTTTTAATATATAGTATTTACATTGTTATATATATATATTATTATTATTATTATTTTTTTTTTTTTTTTTTTTCCTGTGTCTTCTTACAGATTGAGTTATAGACTTATGATTAAACTTAATTCTAAATCCTTAGATACCTACTTAAATGAGAGACTATTTACAAAATATACATATTAACAACCATTCCTGAGGGTCCAAGCCACCAAACCAGGCCCTCACGAACCCCGAAAACGAGGGTTACCGGTCAAGTGACCCGGCTCCCCAAAAAGGGACTTATTAATATCCTAACCTTTTATACAGTTTTAATATATACATGCTTGGGAGGGTGAACCCCCAAGCTGAGATGTTTTTGTCGACTCTCGTTCCCGGTCTCAGCCCTCCGCAATGGCACCATCTCCCGAAGTACTCAAGGCGGGAGGGACAGTTACTAGGAGATTATGAGAGGGACTGTTGTCTTAACCTATAATTATTTACAGCCATCTCGAGGGTCCGGGCCACCTCACCAGGCCCTCGTCAAGACACAAAACCGAAGGTTGCTAGTGAAATGGCCCCGCCCCTCAAGATGGAACCTACTACTATTGAGTCTTAACCTATCTTACAATATATTATATACATACCTGGGAGAGTAAAATCTCCCAAGTTGAAGCCTATTTTGGCGTCCCCCATTCCAAGATGACTTCCCCCGCAATGGTGCCACCCCACTGAAGCACTCAAGGCAGGGGACAGCTACCCAGGATATTATGGGAGAGGCTGTTGTCTTATCCTAAACTTAACAATACCTTAATCCTAGCATATTTACATATATACAAGTCTCTAAGTCTTAATCTAATTAAACTATTATTAAACCTATTAACATAAATTATACATATAAACAGCCGGTGACCAAAGTCACCAATCGGTGACCAAAGTCACCAGCCGGCGACCAAAGTCACCAACCGGTGACCAAAGGCACCAGCCGGTGACCAAAGTCACCAGCCGGCGACCGAAGTCACCAGCCGGTGACCAAAATCACCAACCGGCAACCAATGTCACCAGTCGGCGACCAAAGCCACCAACCGGTGACCAAAGTCTGACAAATCCGGTGACAAAAATTAATACATTAGTGCCATATATAGTAGTACTAATATTAGAGCATATTGGTGGTACATAAGTTGAGTAAAGGAATATAGAGAATACAGTAGTCAGTACTAGAGTCTGGCGTGAAATATGATAAGTTGCTTGAATGTAGATAGTGTATTGAGTTTTAAGGTAAGATGATGCATAAGTTTATAGTTAGTGGAGTGTGAATGGCGCGAAATATAATAAATTGCTGGTTTGTAAATGGTGTAAGACTGAATAATTTCAGAGATTTAATTGTGGTATGAATTGATGATAGAGAATAATATTAAGTTAGTATAAATGGTTGTGAGTAGTTGTTGGATTGTTATTGGTTAATATAATGTATTGAGTTAAATGGTAATGATGATGCGTAAGTATATGGTTAATGGAGTGTGGATGTTGCGAGATATAATAAATTGCTGGTTTGTAAGTGGTGTAAGACTGAATAGTTTAAGAGATTTAATTGTGGTATTAATTGATGATAGAGAATAATATTAAGTTAGTATAAATGGTTGTGAGTAGTTGTTGGATTGTTATTGGTTAATATAATGTATTGAGTTAAATGGTAATGATGATGCGTAAGTATATGGTTAATGGAGTGTGGATGGTGCGAGATATAATAAATTGCTGGTTTGAAAATGGTGTAAGACTGAATAATTTAAGAGATTTAATTGTGGTATGAATTGATGATAGAGAATAATATTAAGTTAGTATAAATGGTTGTGAGTAGTTATTAGATTGTTATTGGTTATGAATTGATGATAGAGAATAATATTAAGTTAGTATAAATGGTTGTGAGTAGTTGTTAGGTTGTTATTGGTTATGAATTGATGATAGAGAATAATATTAAGTTAGTATAAATGGTTGTGAGTAGTTGATGGATTGTTATTGGTTAATATAGTGTATTGAGTTAAATGGTAATAAGTATATGGTTAATGGAGTGTAGATGGTGAGAGATATGATAAATTTCTGGTTTGTATATGGTGTATGACTGAATAATTTAAGAGATTTGATTGTGGAGTGAATTGATGATGGAGAATGATATTAAGTTTGTATAAATGGTTATAAGTATTTGTTGGATTGTTATTGGTTAATACGATTGAGTATCAGGTAATGAGCAGACACTTAGTTTAGTCTGGTGGTAAGTCAAGTGTGGGAACCTCTTTTAAGCAGGTGTTAGATAATATCTATGATTGCAAGCTTGTCTTCTTTGTGGAGAGACGGTTTATGGGTTAGAAGTCGGACGATATTAGCGTGATCTTTACGAAGTCTGGCTGTGAGAATAAGCTCATCTGTGGTATTGGATGTTGCAGGTGGTGGGTTGTTCCCTGTTGAGTCCGTGAAAGTGGAAGCGAACCGGGGCTGGAATCGGAGTCGGAGTGATCTAGATTGAGTTGGTATTGGTTCCTCCGGTTCGCTTCGGGGGCTGCTGTGGACCGTTTGTGGTGACCTCGTCGGAGATCGGGTGAGTACCATGATGAATAATTTGGCTTACCGAAGTTAGTCCAAACACTGCAATCCTGGTAAGTCTAGGCACTGCACTCACATCACTTTATTATTCACTATCACCCAAGTGTTCCCATAGGGATGACCACTGTAGTCCAAAGTTGTCAGTGGTCACCAGAGGTCACCAGCGGCTGGTGACTGTCTGCCGACCGATGTCACCAGTCAAAGTCACCGAAGTCACCAGATCCGGTGACCAGCCCGTCACCAGGACAGGTGACTAGTCACCGGGAATCCTCTGGAAAACTTCCTCGGAGGTCCTCAGATGGTACGTGGCGGGAGTCGCAACGCCAGTACTAGGGGCGCTCAGGTGGTAGGGCGCCGCTCCCGGCTCCAGGGGCTTCGTCAGTGGACTCTTCAACCTCAGAGGTCACCGGTGGTCACCAGATCCGGTGACCAGTCCGTCACCAGGACAGGTGACCAGTCACCGGGAATCCTCTGGAAAACTTCCTCGAAGGTCCTCAGATGGTACGTAGTGGGAGTCGCAGCGCCAGTACTAGGGGCGCTCAGGTGGTAGGGCGCCGCTCCCGGCTCCAGGGACTTCGTCAGGGGACACTTCCACTTCAGGAGGTCACCAGTTGTCACCGGCAGTCACCGGTGGTTGGTGACCTCCCACCGACCGAAGTCACCAGCGGAGCGACTTCGAAATGCGACTGCTCCGTACGACGGCTGGAGCGCGACTGGTTAGGTTAGGTTAGGTTAGGTTAGGTTGGGGTGCGCGCAGGTACCTCCTTGTGTGTCCGACTGCTAATCATCTCCCTGCGGGGTTATGGTTAGCAGTGGTTCCCGGTGCACCCTGGTAACGGACGGATTGTAACTCCCTTCGGGGTCTTGGGATCCGTGCGGCCAACACCTGCAGGGGCGGGGGGCTGGGTTGGGGCTTAGGTTAGATTAGGCGGGGTGCTAGGTGTAGGCTAGGTAGGATGTAGTGTAGGAGGGGTCGTTCGGGGGTGGGTTGGGTTTGGATTTGGGATAGGGGAGCGAAGCCTCTTTCTTCTGCTCCTTTATCCGGAATCTAAACCTATACCTGGAGGGCGGGTTGGGGCTTAGGGTAGCGTAGGCGGGCTGTAGGGCTAGGTAGGGTAGGGTTAGGTGTAGGCTAGAGTAGGTTTAGTGGAGAGGGATGTGGGGGACACCTCACAAGCGAGTGGGCTCCTGAGTAGTAAACCGCCGCAGCGTTCCGGGCTACGTTTCGTAGTACGGACGCCAGTGAGAAGGGGCTTGCCTTAGTTGGCTGGCCCAGTGGAGACAACCACCTTAAAAAACCTGAAAGCTGTGGAGCGTCGACCTATCCGCTCACAGCGCCTCTTCGGAGGTGGTCGGACAGCTTCCGGCCCGCTAGAGGTCACCCACGGATACCTCCCGACCTCCGTGTGTAAGTAGGGTTACCCAGGGACAGGGGGCACTCCCTGGATGGACCTTTTAGATCCCCCATACTCGTGGGATTAAAATGGATGGTTTTAAAAATAAAAATAAAATTGACGTAGTTGCGTCTTCGGACGCGGTGGGACAGCAGGCGCGTAGGGAGCTCAGAGTTAGCGTGGCGCGGTTGTCGGATACGGAGCTGTCAGACGGCAGCTTTCGTACGGTGGCGTCCAGTTCGGCCGCCAGCCCGAGCGCTTCGGCCAGATTCTGGCGCAAGCGCGGAGCGGAGGAGCCGGCGGTGGACTTCACTAGTTCTCCGGACACCGACTCAGACGGTGCATCTTTAGGTGTGCCCATGGCACCAGTGAAAGGGGCGGCTCATAAGAGCAAACGTGGACGAGGCCCCTCAGGTGAGTGTTCCAGGAAGCGGGAGCTTTCTGACGACCGTTTGGAGGAGGAGATGTTGGCGAGGATGCGGTCGGTCCAAGAGATGCGCAAGGATCTCGATGTGCGGGCTTCCAGTTCGGAGCCTCGCTCGGAAGAGACCTTGCGCAATTTGGTGTTTAGTTCGTTAAATATAGTGAACGAGGTGGCCCTAAGGTCGAAGAACCTAAAGGGCACAATGGTCAAAAGCCTGAAGGTCGCTGTGGAAACCATAAAGGGGGCTGCTCTGGAGCTGGGCATGCGCTCAGTTCCAGAGGAGCTAGCAATCCTTAAGGCTGAAAACAGCGGCCTTCAGAAACAAGTGGAGGACCTTCGGCACGAGATGGAGCAGTTGCGGCAGCGGGCGTCAACTGTAGACGCACAGCCGAATTTGCAGGATTGGGCGGGCGTTATAACCCGCAAAGTTCTTGCCGGAGTGGAGGGCCGCCTGCAGTGCCTTGAGCAGCGGTTTGCGGTTGAGGAGAGGGTTGTGGCGACTGCTACAGCCCCTTCACGGCCGTCTGCTGCTGTTGTTGGCTCTTGTGTGCCACCCTCTAGTCAGGCTGCAGCTAACGGAGGGAAGAAGAAGAAGAAGAAGAAGAAGCAGTCCATGGCTGCTAGAGAGGCCTCGCAGCCGGTGCCTCTCTCGCTTCCTGGAGTGGCTGTAGCTCCATTGTCGTGGAGTACGGTGGTGAAGCGCGGTATCAAGGCGCAAGCTCCACCACCTGGTAAGTTAAAGGTGAGGGTGCCACCCGCGCCTAAGACTGCGGCAGTGACGCTCACGCTGCAACCTGAGGTGCAAGGAAGTGGTGTCACATACGAGTCGGTGCTTGCTGAGGCAAAGAAGCGCGTCGATCTAAGCGCTCTCGGCATCGACAGTGTGCGCTTCCGGAAGGCGGCGACCGGTGCACGCCTGCTCGAAATTAGCGGTGAGGATGGAGCCGTTAAAGCCGACAAATTGGTGGCCAAACTAAGGGAGGTCTGCCCAGATGGTGTTAGGATCCAGCGGCCCGTAATGCGCACAGACATTCGGGTCGTTGGCCTTGATGATGCGGTCACTGCCGAGGAGGTCACTGCTGCCGTAGCGAAGGCTGGTGCATGCGATGCGGCTCTGTTGAGAGTAGGACGGATCGGCCCTTCCGGGAGCGTCATTGTCAGTTGCCCAGTAGCTGCTGCTAGGAGCGTTGTGGAGGCAGGCCGCGTCGTGATAGGATGGATAGGATGGATATCTGCACGTGTATCTGCGATTGCCCCGAAGCCTCTGCGCTGTTTTAAGTGCATGAGGCCGGGTCACTATTCCGGGGTATGTAAATGTGACATGGACATGGCAGGTCGGTGTTTTAAGTGTGGGCAGCTAGGTCACATCTCCCGCGCGTGCGACCGCGAGCCGCACTGTGCGATCTGTGCTGCTGCAGGAAAGACGGCCGCGCACATTGTCGGTGACAAGGGGTGTGTCGGTGAAGCGACGCCCCGTGGTAAGTTTAGGAGAGGAGCACGCAGGACCGGCAAGTAGATGGCCCTTCAGTTTCTGCAGGCCAATATCAACCACTGCGCAAGGGCTCAGGATCTTTTGATTCAGACCTTTGCGCAGTGGAGGATAGACATCGCGGTAGTTTCTGAGCCCTACGCTATCCCTCCCAGGGACAACTGGATCGGTGATCGTGAGGGCTCTGTCGCCATAGTTGTGTGTGGTGCGGATGTGTCGCCTGTTGAGAGCATGGTCAGAGGGAGCGGATGCGTTCAAGCCATCGTAGGTGGTACCGCGTTCATAGGCGTGTATTGCTCGCCCAATGTTGGTCTGGCCGAATTTGAGCGCATGCTCGATGAAGCTGGGACTTTCATTGGGCGCGCATACCCTCGCCCTGTGCTAGTTGCCGGCGATTTCAACGCCAAGTCTACGGCGTGGGGATCGCCGACAACCGACCTACGGGGTGAGGCGCTTGAAGATTGGGCGGTTAGTATGGGCCTAGCCGTTCTTAATAGAGGCCGTGAGAATACTTGCGTTCGACGTGAGGGTGGGTCGATCGTTGACCTCTCCTTTGCCTCCGCTCCCCTTGCCCATCGTGTGGAAGGGTGGAAAGTGGTTGTGGACGCGGAGACCCTCTCTGATCACCGATACATCCGTTTTACGCTGTCGAGCCCATCTGGCACAGCGAGAATCCGGACTCCCACTAGCGGAGATGATCGTCGGTGGCTGTTAGGTCGCTTTGACAGCGAGCTGGCCACGGAGGCCGCGATTGTCGAGGCATGGTCTCGTGGTCATCCAGAGCCCACAGATGTGGACGAGGAGGCTGCGAGGCTGACGGATGCGCTCACGCGTATATGTGACGCGTCTATGCCGCGAGCCGGACCCTTCGCCCCCCGGCGCTGGGTGTATTGGTGGAAGGCTGAGCTCCGCGAGTTGCGTAGAAGCTGCCTTCGTACACGCCGTGCATATGCCCGCGCTCGGAGGCGAAGGATCCGGGATAGAGATCGTGAGAACACACTGTACGCGGATTATCGCAGTGCGTGTCTGGCGTTGCAGCAGGGCATCGCCAACGCCAAGGACTCCTGCTGGAAGGAGTGGCTAGAGTCACTCAACAGAGACCCGTGGGGGAAGCCGTACAAGCTCGTCAGAGCAAAGCTACGGCCCTGGGCTCCTCCCATCACGTCCAGTCTCGAACCCGAGTTCGTGGAGCGTGTGGTTGGTGCTTTATTTCCCCATAGGGGTTTGTGGGTGCCTCCGGTCATGGCGAGCAATGATGTTGACGATGACGCGGTCGAGGTGGAGGTTCCGCCTGTGACCGCAGCCGAGCTAGGAGTGGTTCTTTTGCGACTTCGCTCCAAAAGGACCGCCCCTGGTTTGGATGGCATTCCGGGAAGAGCGATCCGAGTGGCCCTGAAGCCTTTGGAAGAGTGGGCAAGATCGCTCTTCACGTTGTGTCTCACCCGCGGTCGTTTCCCCACGCAGTGGAAGGTGGGGAAATTAGTTCTTTTGCGGAAGAGTGGCCGGCCTACGGAGGATCCTTCAGCTTACCGGCCCATTGTCTTGTTGAGCGACCTGAGCAAGCTCTTTGAGCGGGTGCTCGCAGTCCGCATCATCGGGTCAATGGAGCCTGGGCTGGACGATGCTCAGTATGGTTTTCGTGCTGGTCGGTCCACTTTGGACGCCATCACCCGTGTGAAGGAGCTTGCAGAGGAGGCGGTGTCGCAGGGGGGAGTGTTGCTGGCGGTATCTTTGGATATCTCCAATGCCTTCAACTCTCTCCCCTGGGAGACCATCAAGGCCGCATTGAGGTACCACAACGTCCCACTGTACCTCCGACGGGTCCTGGAGGACTATTTCGTGGCTCGGTGTGTGAGGTATCCGGCGCGTGATGGCCAATGGCGTTCGTGGGACATGGCCTGCGGTGTTCCTCAGGGGTCGGTCCTCGGACCGCTCCTGTGGGACATAGGCTATGATTGGGTGTTGCGTGGCTCCACTCTCCCAGGTGTCAGCGTGCTCTGCTACGCGGATGACACTCTGGTGACAGCCCGCGGCCCCAATCATCGCGAAGCGGCTGTGCTCGCAACGGCGGCAGTGGCGGAAGTGGTGCGTCGCATCAGGTCCCTAGGGCTTGAGGTGGCGCTCCACAAGTCGGAGGCTATCACGTTTCACGGCCCCCGAAACCGTCCTCCAGAGGCCAGCAGCATCATCGTAGGAGGTACTTCCATTGCTGTCGGGAACGTGCTCAAGTACCTTGGCCTCGTTCTCGACAGTCGGTGGAAGTACGAAGAGCACTTTCGGCGCTTGGCCCCAAGACTGGTGGCTGCAGCCGGGGGTCTCAGTAAGTTGCTGCCAAATATAGGGGGGCCTACGGCCAGGTGTAGGCGGCTGTATACTGGCGTGGTGAGGTGTATGGCACTGTACGGTGCGCCCATATGGGCGGGTTCTCTGAGCCGTAACGCCGTGACCCTGCTGCGGCGTCCGCAGCGAGTCATGGCGCTCAGAGTTGCCCGGGCGTACCGCACCGTGTCATGCACTGCGGCGTGTTTATTAGCAGGTGTGCCACCGTGGGACCTCGACGCGGAGGCCGTAGCGCAGGTGTACTGGCGGCGTATTGCGGCGAGACAAGCAGATGGTGTGGACCCACCCCAGCGGGAGATCGCCCACTGGCAGGAGGAAGCGCGCTCAGAGGTTCTCTGTAAGTGGACCCTGCGCCTGGAGGATCCGATTGTTAGCCGGGAGCTGGTGGAGGCGATTCGGCCCGTCCTCAGGGATTGGGTCGATCGCACTCACGGACCGCCTACGTTCCGTCTGACACAGCTGCTGACTGGTCACGGCTGTTTCGGACGGTACCTATGCCGGGTCGTGCAGAGGGAGCCTTTTGCTTCCTGCCACCATTGCCCGGCTGGCGATGAGGACACAGCGCAGCACACCTGCGCTGTGTGTTCAGCGTGGTTGGAGCACCGCGACACGTTGGTCACTGTCGTCGGGCCAGACCTCTCGCTGCCTGCCATGGTCGCTGCCATGTGCCGCAGCGAGGAAGCTTGGCAAGCCGTTCAGAGTTTCGCGGAGGAGGTCATGACCGCCAAGGAGGCTGCGGAGAGGGAGCGGGAAGTCGACCCAGCGTCGCTTCCGATGCGTCGACGGCGACCTGGTCGCCGCCGGCGCGCCTTCCTTCAACAGGTTTAGAGGAAAGTGTACTGGTGCGTACGTAGGAGGTCTGTAGATGGCGGACGGGGGGTTCAGTCATCTGCACAGTCTGGCCTCGAGAGGTGAGCGCCTCCATCGTGTTTCGGAGGCGACACATGTGGGGTTTTCCGACGGGCTAATACCCCCTCGGAAAGCTCCACATACACAGTAGTGGTAGGTCCATCAGCGGACACTCGCCGGCGGGCCGCGGTGCGTTTCGATCCCGTAGTCCGCCCTTTCCGGGGCGAGCGAGGAACACCCCAGAAGTTTAGTGAGTCGGGACGAATTATCCCCTTCAGGGACTTCCCAACCTCACATAACCACTTTGTCCCCGCAGGGCTGGTATCTGTTGGCAGATTCTTCTGGGTAACCAAAAAAAAAAAAAAAAGGTTAGGTTAGGTTAGGTTTGGGGTGCGCGCAGGTACCTCCTTGTGTGTCCGACTGCTAATCATCTCCCTGCGGGGTTATGGTTAGCAGTGGTTCCCGGTGCACCCTGGTAACGGACGGATTGTAACTCCCTTCGGGGTCTTGGGATCCGTGCGGCCAACACCTGCAGGGGCGGGGGGCTGGGTTGGGGCTTAGGTTAGATTAGGCGGGGTGCTAGGTGTAGGCTAGGTAGGATGTAGGTGGTGTAGTGCAGGAGGGGTCGTTCGGGGAAGGGTTGGGTTTAGATTTGGGATCGGGGAGCGAGGCCTTCGTCTTCTGCTCCTTTATCCGGAATCTAAACCTATACCTGGAGGGAGGGTTGGGGCTTAGGGTAGCGTAGGCGGGCTGTAGGGTTAGGTAGGGTAGGGATAGGTGTAGGCTAGAGTAGTTTAGTGGAGAGGGATGTGGGGGACACCTCACAAGCGAGTGGGCTCCTGAGTAGTAAACCGCCGCAGCGTTCCGGGCTACGTTTCGTAGTACGGACGCCAGTGAGAAGGGGCTTGTCTTAGTTGGCTGGCCCAGTGGAGACAACCACCTTAAAAAACCTGAAAGCTGTGGAGCGTCGACCTATCCGCTCACAGCGCCTCTTCGGAGGTGGTCGGAGAGCTTCCGGCCCGCTAGAGGTCACCCACGGATACCTCCCGACCTCCGTGTGTAAGTAGGGTTACCCAGGGACAGGGGGCACTCCCTGGATGGACCTTTTAGATCCCCCATACTCGTGGGATTAAAATGGATGGTATTAAAAATAAAAATAAAATTGACGTAGTTGCGTCTTCGGACGCGGTGGGACAGCAGGCGCGTAGGGAGCTCAGAGTTAGCGTGGCGCGGTTGTCGGATTCGGAGCTGTCAGACGGCAGCTTTCGTACGGTGGCGTCCAATTCGGCCGCCAGCCCGAGCGCTTCGGCCAGATTCTGGCGCAAGCGCGGAGCGGAGGAGCCGGCGGTGGACTTCACTAGTTCTCCGGACACCGACTCAGACGGTGCATCTTTAGGTGTGCCCATGGCACCAGTGAAAGGGGCGGCTCATAAGAGCAAACGTGGACGAGGCCCCTCAGGTGAGTGTTCCAGGAAGCGGGAGCTTTCTGACGACCGTTTGGAGGAGGAGATGTTGGCGAGGATGCGGTCGGTCCAAGAGATGCGCAAGGATCTCGATGTGCGAGCTTCCAGTTCGGAGCCTCGCTCGGAAGAGACCTTGCGCAATTTGGTGTTCAGTTCGCTAAATATAGTGAACGAGGTGGCCCTAAGGTCGAAGAACCTAAAGGGCACAATGGTCAAAAGCCTGAAGGTCGCTGTGGAAACCATAAAGGGGGCTGCTCTGGAGCTGGGCATGCGCTCAGTTCCAGAGGAGCTAGCAATCCTTAAGGCTGAAAACAGCGGCCTTCAGAAACAGGTGGAGGAACTTCGGCACGAGATGGAGCAGTTGCGGCATCGGGCGTCAACTGTAGACGCACAGCCGAATTTGCAGGATTGGGCGGGCGTTATAACCCGCAAAGTTCTTGCCGGAGTGGAGGGCCGCCTGCAATGCCTTGAGCAGCGGTTTGCGGTTGAGGAGAGGGTTGTGGCGACTGCTACAGCCCCTTCACGGCCGTCTGCTGCTGTTGTTGGCTCTTGTGTGCCACCCTCTAGTCAGGCTGCAGCTAACGGAGGGAAAAAGAAAAAGAAGAAGAAGAAGAAGCAGTCCATGGCTGCTAGAGAGGCCTCGCAGCCGGTGCCTCTTACACTTACTGGTGTGACAGTGGCTCCGGGTCCAATGTCGTGGAGTACGGTCGTGAAGCGCGGTGCTAAGGCACAAGCGCCACCACCTGGTAAGTCGAAGGTGAGGGTGCCACCCGCGCCTAAGACCGCAGCGGTGACCCTCACGTTGCAGCCTGGGGCGCAGGAAAGTGGTCTCACTTACGAGTCGGTGCTCGCAGAGGCGAAAAAGCGCGTTGATCTTAGCGCTCTAGGCATCAACAGTGTGCGCTTCCGGAAGGCGGCGACTGGTGCTCGCCTGCTCGAAATTAGCGGCGAGGATGGAGCCGCTAAAGCCAACAAATTAGTGGCCAAACTAAGGGAGGTCTGCCCAGACGGTGTTAAGATCCAACAGCCCGTAATGCGCACAGACATTCGGGTCATTGGCCTTGATGATGCGGTCACTGCCGAGGAGGTCACTGCGGCCGTAGCGAAGGCTGGTGCATGCGATGCGGCTCTGTTGAGAGTAGGACGGATCGGCCCTTCCGGGAGCGTCATTGTCAGCTGCCCTGTAGCTGCTGCTAGGAGCGTTGTGGAGGCGGGCCGCGTCGTGATAGGATGGATATCTGCACGTGTGTCTGCGATTGCCCCGAAGCCTCTGCGTTGTTTTAAGTGCATGAGGCCGGGTCACTATTCCGGGGTATGTAAATGTGACATGGACATGGCAGGTCGGTGTTTTAAGTGTGGGCAGTTAGGTCACATCTCCCGCGTGTGCGACCGCGAGCCGCACTGTGCGATTTGTGCTGCTGCAGGAAGGACGGCCGCTCACATTGTCGGTGACAGGGGGTGCGTCGGTGAAGCGACGCCCCGAGGTAAGTTTAGGAGAGGTGCACGCAGGACCGGCAAGTAGATGGCCCTTCAGTTTCTGCAGGCCAATATCAACCACTGCGCAAGGGCTCAGGATCTTTTGATCCAGACCCTTGCGCAGTGGAGGATAGACGTGGCTGTAATTTCTGAGCCCTACGTTATCCCTCCCAGGGACAACTGGATCGGTGATCGCGAGGGCTCTGTCGCCATAGTTATGTGTGGTGCGGATGTGTTGCCTGTCGAGAGCATGGTCAGGGGGAGTGGATGCGTTCAAGCCATTGTAGGCGGTACCGCGTTCATCGGCGTGTATTGCTCACCCAATGTTGGTCTGGCCGAGTTTGAGCGCATGCTCGATGAAGCTGGGACCTTCATTGGGCGCGCATACCCTCGCCCTGTGCTAGTTGCCGGCGATTTCAACGCCAAGTCTACGGCGTGGGGATCGCCGACAACCGACGTGCGGGGTGAGGCGCTTGAAGATTGGGCGGTTAGTATGGGCCTAGCCGTTCTCAATAGAGGCCGCGAAAACACTTGTATTCGACGTGAGGGTGGGTCGATCGTTGACCTCACCTTTGCCTCCGCTCCCCTTGCCCATCGTGTGGAAGGGTGGAGAGTGGTTGTCGACGCGGAGACCCTCTCCGATCACCGATACATTCGTTTTACGCTGTCGAGCCCATCTGGCACAGCGAGAATCCGGACTCCCACTAGCGGAGATGATCGTCGGTGGTTGTTAGGTCGCTTCGACAGTGAGCTGGCCACGGAGGCTGCGATTGTCGAGGCATGGTCTCGTGGTCATCCAGAGCCCACAGATGTGGACGAGGAGGCTGCGAGGCTGACGGATGCGCTCACGCGTATATGTGACGCGTCTATGCCTCGTGCTGGACCCTTCGCCCCCCGGCGCTGGGTGTATTGGTGGAAGGCTGAGCTCCGCGAGTTGCGTAGAAGCTGCCTTCGTACACGCCGTGCATATGCCCGCGCTCGGAGGCGAAGGATCCGGGACAGAGATCGTGAGGACGTACTGTACGCGGATTATCGCAGTGCGTGTCTGGCGTTGCAGCAGGGCATCGCCAATGCCAAGGACTCCTGTTGGAAGGAGTGGCTCGAGTCACTCAACAGGGACCCGTGGGGAAAGCCGTACAAGCTCGTCAGAGCTAAGCTACGGCCCTGGGCTCCTCCTATCACGTCCAGTCTCGAGCCCGAGTTCGTGGAGCGTGTGGTTGGTGCTTTATTTCCCCATAGGGGTGTGTGGGTGCCTCCGGTCATGGCGAGCAATGATGTTGACGATGACGCGGTCGAGGTGGAAATTCCGCCTGTGACCGCGGCCGAGCTAGGAGCGGTTCTTTTGCGGCTTTGCTCCAAAAGGACCGCCCCTGGTTTGGATGGCATTCCGGGGAGAGCGATCCGAGTGGCCTTGAAGCCTTTGGAAGAGTGGGCAAGATCGCTCTTCACGTTGTGTCTCACCTGCGGTCGTTTCCCCACGCAGTGGAAGGTGGGGAAATTGGTTCTTTTGCGGAAGAGTGGCCGCCCTACGGAGGATCCTTCAGCTTACCGGCCCATTGTCCTGTTGAGCGACCTGAGCAAGCTCTTTGAGCGGGTGCTCGCAGTCCGCATCATCGGGTCAATGGAGCCTGGGCTGGACGATGCTCAGTATGGCTTTCGTGCTGGTCGGTCCACTTTGGACGCCATCACCCGCGTGAAGGAGCTTGCGGAGGAGGTGGTGTCGCAGGGGGGAGTGTTGCTGGCGGTATCCTTGGATATCTCCAATGCCTTTAACTCTCTCCCCTGGGAGACCATCAAGGCCGCACTGAGGTACCACAACGTCCCGCTGTACCTCCGACGGGTCCTGGAGGACTATTTCGTGGCTCGGTGTGTGAGGTATCCGGCGCGTGATGGCCAATGGCGTTCGTGGGAGATGGCCTGTGGTGTTCCTCAGGGGTCGGTCCTTGGACCGCTCCTCTGGGACATAGGCTATGATTGGGTGTTGCGTGGCTCGACTCTCCCAGGTGTCAGCGTGCTCTGCTACGCGGATGACACTCTGGTGACAGCCCGCGGCCCCAATCATCGCGAAGCGGCTGTGCTCGCTACGGCTGCAGTGGCGGAAGTGGTGCGTCGCATCAGGTCCCTAGGACTTGAGGTGGCGCTCCACAAGTCGGAGGCTATCGCGTTTCACGGTCCCCGAAACCGTCCTCCAGAGGCCAGCAGCATTATCGTAGGAGGTACTTCCATTGCTGTCGGGAACGCACTCAAGTATCTTGGCCTCGTTCTCGACAGTCGGTGGAAGTACGAAGAGCACTTCCGGCGCTTGGCCCCAAGACTGGTGGCTGCAGCCGGGGGTCTCAGTAAGTTGCTGCCAAATATAGGGGGGCCTACGGCCAGGTGTAGGCGGCTGTATACTGGCGTGGTGAGGTGTATGGCACTGTACGGTGCGCCCATATGGGCGGGTTCTCTGAGCCGTAACGCCGTGACCCTGCTGCGACGTCCGCAGCGAGTCATGGCGCTCAGAGTTGCCCGGGCGTACCGCACCGTGTCATGCACTGCGGCGTGTTTATTAGCAGGTGTACCACCGTGGGACCTCGACGCGGAGGCCGTAGCGCAGGTGTACTGGCGGCGTATTGCGGCGAGACAAGCAGATGGTGTGGACCCACCCCAGCGGGAGATCGCCCACTGGCAGGAGGAAGCGCGCTCAGAGGTTCTCCGTAAGTGGACCCTGCGCCTAGAGGATCCAATTGTTGGCCGGGAGCTGGTGGAGGCGATTCGGCCCGTCCTCAGGGATTGGGTCGATCGCACTCACGGACCGCTTACGTTCCGTCTGACACAGCTGCTGACTGGTCACGGCTGTTTCGGACGGTACTTATGCCGGGTCGTGCAGAGGGAGCCTTTCGCTTCCTGCCACCATTGCCCGGCTGGCGATGAGGACACAGCGCAGCACACCCGTGCTGTGTGCCCGGCGTGGTTGGAGCACCGCGACACGTTGGTCGCTGTCGTCGGGTCAGACCTCTCACTGCCTGCCATGGTCGCTGCCATGTGCCGCAGCGAAGAGGCCTGGCAAGCCGTACAGAGTTTCGCGGAGGAGGTAATGACCGCCAAGGAGGCTGCGGAGAGGGAGCGGGAAGTCGACCCAGCGTCGCTTCCGATGCGTCGACGGCGACCTGGTCGCCGCCGGCGTGCCTTCCTCCAACAGATTTAGAGGAAAGTGTACTGGTGAGTACGTAGGAGGTCTGTAGATGGCGGACGGGGAGTTCAGTCATCTGCACAGTCTGGCCTCGAGAGGTGAGCGCCTCCACCGTGTTTCGGAGGCGACACATGTGGGGTTTTCCAACGGGCTAATACCCCCTCGGAAAGCTCCACATACACAGTAGTGTTAGGTCCATCAGCGGACACTCGCCGGCGGGCCGCGGTGCGTTTCGATCCCGTAGTCCGCCCTTTTCGGGCGATCGAGGAACACCCCAGAAGTTTAGTGAGTCGGGACGAATTATCCCCTTCAGGGACTTCCCAACCTCACATAACCACCTTGTCCCCGCAGGGCTGGTATCTGTTGGCAGATTCTTCTGGGTAACCAAAAAAAAAAAAAAAAAAAAAAAAAAAAAAGGTTAGGTTAGGTTTACGCGTCTGGCCCACCCTCGAGCAGGCAGCTGGACAGTGGTGGCAGTCCGTCCACTACTCCAGCAGTGGACGGACAGAGAGCACGGGTCCTTGACCTTCCGGCTCGTGCAGGTGCTTTCCGGGCACGGATGCTTCGGAAAGTACTTGCACCACGTAGCCGGCAGGGAACCGACCCCTGCTTGCCACCACTGTGGTAGCGACGTGGATACGGCGCAGCACACACTGGAGGAGTGCCCAGCATGGGTCAGTGAGCGCCGTACCCTCGTCGCTGTTATGGGGGGCGAACTCTCGCTGGCAACCATGGTAAGAGCCATGGTTGCAAGCGAGGAGTCGTGGCAGGCCGCGGTTTCGTTCTGCGAGAGTGTCATCTCGCAGAAGGAGATCGCGGAACGCGAACGGGAGGTCACCACCGACCTCCCGATGCGTGCCCGGAGAAGGGGGCGTCGGAGGCGTATCTTCCACGCCCTTCTCCAGCCCCCATAACCTGGGTCTAGGCGGCGAGTACGGGGGTATTCGTCGCCGCAAGAACAGACCCACGAGGTGGCGCGCGCGGTGTTTCCGCGCGCCCCTTGAGAGGGTGGGGTGAAACTCCTCTTCACCCCACCGCGGAGGGGTCCTCCTGTCAGTGAGGACCAAACGCCGTCGGGGCCGCGGATGAATGCTTCGGCGTACCCGTTGCCCCGGCATTATGGCGTCCCGCAGGACACCCCCAGGTTTTTTAGTGGGTATCCCCGCCGCTACCATCTTTGGCGGGGGAGTCCCACATACCACCTCGCGCCCCCCGGCGTGGGGTGATGATGCGTAACGCATTTTTCCTGGGTAAAAAAAAAAAAAAAAAAGGTTTACGCGTCTGGCCCACCCTCGAGCAGGCAGCTGGACAGTGGTGGCAGTCCGTCCACTACTCCAGCAGTGGACGGACAGAGAGCACGGGTCCTTGACCTTCCGGCTCGTGCAGGTGCTTTCCGGGCACGGATGCTTCGGAAAGTACTTGCACCACGTAGCCGGCAGGGAACCGACCCCTGCTTGCCACCACTGTGGTAGCGACGTGGATACGGCGCAGCACACACTGGAGGAGTGCCCAGCATGGGTCAGTGAGCGCCGTACCCTCGTCGCTGTGCCGGAGGATGGCTGGACGGTGGTCGGCAAGCGTAGCAGCAAGCGTACTGCTGCGCCAGTTCCTGTCAGGCAGCAGCAGGTGCGGCTGCAGACTCCACGCTCGTCGGCTGTGGTGATCTCACTGCAGCCGGCGGCCGTGGAGCGCGGCGTAACTTACGCCGACATTCTGGGCCAAGCTAGGAGGGCGGTCGATCTCGCTAGCATCGGGATCGACCAGGGCCTTCGGAGCCGAAAAGCGGCCACCGGTGCGCGAATCTTGGAGGTGTCTGGTTCCACCAGCGGTGACAAGGCAGACTCCCTGGCTGCAAAGCTGAGGGAGGCCCTGGATCCGGAGCTGGTGAAGATCTCCAGACCCGTAAAGACCGCAGAGATGCGGATATCGGGTCTGGACGATTCCGTCACTTCTGCGGACGTGGCGGCGGCGGTGGCGAAGCGCACCGGCTGCTCTGAGCAGTCGGTGCAGGTCGGCGAGGTGAGGCGTGGCATACGGGGCACGGGTTCCGCCTTTGTGCGTTGCCCGGTGATCGTGGCCAAACAGTTGGCTTCAGGAGGAAGGCTCCTTGTCGGCTGGGTCTCGGCACAGGTCACTGTGCTCGAGTCCCGGCCGATGAGGTGCTACAAGTGCCTTCACAAGGGGCACGTCCGTGCGCAGTGTGAGTGCACGGCGGACCGCAGCGACGAGTGCTATCGTTGCGGTCAGAAGGGCCACATAGCCTCCAAGTGCCCCGCCACCGCGCCCAAGTGCTCTCTGTGCGCGGCGGCGGGAAAACCATCGGCGCATCGGATGGGTGGCAAGCAATGCCACCCACCCAAACCAAAGAGGAGCACCGGAGCGGCCGCTCACATCCCGGCCGCCCGGTCTCCCCCGCGGGTAGTGGAGGACATGGAAACCGCGGGGGATTAGTATGGCCCACCAGGTTCTGCAGGCGAACATCAACCACTGTGCAGCAGCGCAGGATTTACTCCTGCAGAGCATGGCACAGTGGTCGATAGAGGTCGCGGTGGTCTCCGAACCATACTTCATCCCTCCCCAGGATAACTGGGTTGGAGATGTTGATGGTTCGGTGGCCATCGTCGCCTCGACGGCGTTCGGCGCCCCACCCCCTTCGTTTGTCGCGAGGGGGAGTGGGTACGCTGCGGTCCTCTGGCGAGAGTACCTCCTCATCGGGGTGTACTTCTCGCCCAACAGGAGTCTCGCCGAGTTTGAGTCGCTCCTGGACGGGGTAGGGACCCTCATTGGGCAGACTCTGCCTCGTCCCGCGCTCGTTCTGGGGGATTTCAACGCCAAGTCCGTGGCGTGGGGATCCCCCAGGACTGATGCGCGCGGCGAGACTCTGGAGGAGTGGGCGACGATAGCCGGCCTGTCGGTACTCAACCGCGGGTCGGTGAACACGTGCGTGCGGCGGAACGGGGGGTCCATCGTGGACCTCTCATTTGCCGCCCCAGCCATCGCACGCCGTGTTCGGGACTGGAAGGTGGTGGAGGATGTGGAGACACTGTCGGATCATCTGTATATCCGATTCAGTGTCTCCACAAATTCCGGTCCCCGTCGCCCGAGGACGACGCCGTCGTCGCCGAGGTGGGCCATAAGGAGCCTGGACAGGGAGGCCATCATAGAGGCATCCATTGTCCAGGCGTGGCTGGCCCCCCCAGAGGGGCCGGTGGATGTGGAGGATGAGGCCGAGTGGTTCCGGGAAGCGATGTCGCAAATATGCGACGCTGGCATGTCCCGGGCCAGACCTCATCCTCAGAAAACGTGTGTGTACTGGTGGTCTCAGGAGATCGCAGCCGAGCGCTCCCGCTGCGTGGAAGCGAGACGCCAGGCCACACGACGTTTTCGGGGGAGGCGCAGACTCGCCAGTCAGCAGCTGCACGACGCGTATACGGAGCGCAAGAAGGCTCTGCAGCGGCTGATTGGCGACTCCAAAGAGCGGGCTAAGGCGGAGCTCCTAGAGTCTCTGAACCGCGATCCGTGGGGGCGGCCCTACAAAATGGTCAGGGGAAAACTCCGACCATGGGCCCCCCCACTGACGGAGACTCTGGAGCCCCGCCTTCTGGAGGAGGTGGTTAGCTCGCTCTTTCCCTCCGGGGTGGAGTACGAGCCCCCGGAGATGGCGCCTCCCGAGAGGGCGCGCCAGGAGGACACTGCGGTGCCACCAGTGTCGGCGGGCGAGCTGGGATATGCCGTATCCCGGATGCGCGGTAAGCGCAAGGCTCCGGGGCCGGATGGCATTCCCGGCGTCGCCTGGGTCCTGGCGTTGGACGCCCTCGGGGACCGCTTCCGAAGGCTCATGGATGCCTGTTTGGAGTCGGGGCGGTTCCCCTCGAGGTGGAAGGCGGGCAGCCTTGTGCTCCTCCGAAAGGAGGGGCGCGCAGCAGACTCTCCCGCAGCGTACCGTCCCATCGTCTTGCTTGACGAGGCGGACAAGTTGTTTGAACGGGTGGTGGCTTGCCGCCTCGTCAAGCATATCGCCGAGGTAGGCCCGGATTTGTCCGATCGACAATTCGGCTTCCGGGTGGGCCGGTCGACGATTGACGCGATCAAGCGCGTCAAGGCCCACTCGGACATGGTGGTCGCCCGCGGCGGTGTTCTGTTGGCGGTGTCCCTGGACATTGCCAACGCGTTCAACACCATGCCGTGGGCCGTCATCAGGGAGGCACTGAAGTACCATGATGTGCCTCCCTACCTGAGCCGGATTGTCGGGGCCTACCTCTCGGATAGGTGCATCACCTATCCGGGCGACGATGGGCGGACGCTGCGGAGAGAGATGTCGTGCGGTGTTCCACAGGGCTCGGTCTTAGGACCGCTCCTGTGGAACATCGGATACGACTGGGTGCTGCGCGGGGATCTTCCCCCGGGGGCCAGCGTGACGTGTTACGCGGACGACACGCTCGTCATGGCCCCGGGGGGGACATTCCAGGAGGCTGCCCGCCTTGCCACCGTGGCGGTGGGGGAGGTGGTGGCACGGATAGGGAGATTGGGACTCCGGGTGGCCCTCGATAAAACCGAGGCCCTGTGTTTTCACGGGCCTCGGAGGGCCCCGAGTAGGGGTTCCACTATCCCTATCGGGGAGGTCTGCATCGGGGTCGAGCCCTCGATGAAATATCTTGGACTCGTCCTCGACGGGCGGTGGAACTTCCGGGAGCACTTTGCCCGGTTGGCTCCCCGCCTGATGGGTGCGGCGGCCGCTCTCAAGCGGCTGCTGCCGAACCTAGGCGGACCTCGGACCAGCTGCCGTCGCCTGTACGCGGGAGTCGTGCGGTCCATGGCTCTGTATGGAGCCCCCGTATGGGTGGATGCCCTGACGGAGCAAACCATCGCCCATCTGAGACGTCCTCAGAGGGTGATGGCCGTCGGGGTAATACGGGGTTACCGCACGGTCTCCTACGAGGCGGCGTGCCTCTTGGCAGGATCTCCCCCCTGGGACCTGGAGGCGGAGCTGTATGCGGCGCGCTACGAGTGGCGCGCCGCGCTCCGCCTCCGCGGGCTCACCGCGTCTCCCAGGGAGGTAGAGAGGTGGAAGGAGGAAGCCAACGAGGCACTGCTCGAGAGGTGGAGTACGCGTTTGGCCCACCCTCGAGCAGGCAGCTGGACAGTGGTGGCAGTCCGTCCACTACTCCAGCAGTGGACGGACAGAGAGCACGGGTCCTTGACCTTCCGGCTCGTGCAGGTGCTTTCCGGGCACGGATGCTTCGGAAAGTACTTGCACCACGTAGCCGGCAGGGAACCGACCCCTGCTTGCCACCACTGTGGTAGCGACGTGGATACGGCGCAACACACACTGGAGGAGTGCCCAGCTTGGGTCAGTGAGCGCCGTGCCCTCGTCGCTGTTATGGGGGGCGAACTTTCGCTGGCAACCATGGTAAAGCCATGGTTGCGAGCGAGGAGTCGTGGCAGGCCGCGGTTTCGTTCTGCGAGAGTATCATCTCGCAGAAGGAGATCGCGGAACGCGAACGGGAGGTCACCACCGACCTCCCGATGCGTGCCCGGAGAAGGGGGCGTCGGAGGCGTATCTTCCACGCCCTTCTCCAGCCCCCATAACCTGGGTCTAGGCGGCGAGTACGGGGGTACTCGTCGCCTTAAGCACAGACCCACGAGGTGGCGCGCGCGGTGTTTCCGCGCGCCCCTTGAGAGGGTGGGGTGAAACTCCTCTTCGCCCCCCGGCGTGGGGTGATGATGCGTAACGCATTTTTCCTGGGTAAAAAAAAAAAAAAAAAAAAAAAAAAAAAAGGTTAGGTTAGGTTAGGTTAGGTTAGGTTAGGTTAGGTTAGGTTAGGTTAGGTTTTTTTTTTTTTTTTGAAAGGAAGAGGGTTTGGATTGGCACATTTGGGAAGGGCTCGATGCTATCGGTATACTTCTTACCCTTCCCGTGCTAAATGGATAGGAGTATGGTTAAGATGGTTTGGGCTGAGATGCTTTGAGTGTTAGGAAATAGGAAGGATGTAGGGGAGGATAAAGGAAGAGGAATTTATGATTAGAGAAGGAATTAGATGATTGGGTAAGGGAGGAGAGATTTGTGGAAAGGGTGGAGGCGATAAATACTTAAATATATATATAGGTATATAATTTATAAGGGTTGGGAAGGAAAGGGATGTGGATAGGATTGGAGGAAGAAGAATAGATATTAATACGAAAATGGAAAAGAATATAATACTTATAATAATAGTTATGGTGAGTATTAGTGGGAGTGTAAATAAGTGATTGTAGTGGTGTAGTTTGAGAAGTTATTTGATGTATGTGTATGTTTCAAGAGTGATGTTTATGTAGTGTGATTGAGAAGGTACAGTAAATTTTAAGTTGCTTTAACAAATAATGTATTTGAATAAGGGGACATAGTGTGTTGGTGTATGCAGTGATTTAAATCAGTTGATGTAAGTGGGTATAAAGAGTGTTTGTATTTGATAAGATATAATGTGTTATAAGTTGCTTTTTGGTGTGGTATAATGAGTTATTGGTACAAGTGTATATAAGTAAATGAAGTGATAACGACCGGACCGCCGCCTGACGCCGAGACAAAAAGAAGAGCCAGTGGCGGACTCCACAGGGCAACTCCAATGGACTGAACGCTGGCCAATGAGAGTTGGTAGAGCTGGTTTGGATTGGATATTGTCCATCGTTCAGTCCACCCGAGCCACCCCGCAGGCCCCCCAACAGCTCCCCTCCCATCCCCACGCCAGGGGAGATTACAAAGCACTTTGGTAATTGATAAGGAACCTGTACATAAGTTTCTATAAATATATAAATATAAATAAATAGGTATGTATAAATATAAGATGTGTAATAAATATTTGTATACATATATAGGGATAAATACACTTATGCACAGGTTCAGATTACAAATATAAGATATTGGAGAACACAATTTTTTTTTTTTTTTTTTTTTTTTTTTTTTTTTTTTTTTTTTTTTTTTTTTTTTTTTTTTTTTTCCCCTATATTATCTAGTTTTTACATGGGTTTTTTTTTTTTTTTTTTTTTTTCATTGTGTTCTCTTACAGAATGAGCAGAATGTATAAACTTATTATTTAACTTAAATCTAAATTCTTATATTTAAAAGGTCTGTACAATATATACATGTTGACCACCATTTTGAGGGTCCAAGCCACCAAACCAGGCCCTCGCGAACCCCGAAAACGAGGGTTACCGGTCAAGTGACCCAGCTCCCCAAAAAGGGGCTTATTAATATCCTAACCTTTTATACAGTTTTAATATATACATGCTTGGGAGGGTGAACCCCCAAGCTGAGATGTTTTTGTCGACTCTCGTTCCCAGTCTCAGCCCCCCGCAATGGCACCATCTCCCGAAGTACTCAAGGCGGGAGGGACAGTTACTAGGAGATTATGAGAGGGACTGTTGTCTTAACCTATAATTATTTACAGCCATCTCGAGGGTCCGGGCCACCTCACCAGGCCCTCGTCAAGACACAAAACCGAAGGTTGCTAGTGAAATGGCCCCGCCCCTCAAGATGGAACCTACTACTATTGAGTCTTAACCTATCTTACAATATATTATATACATACCTGGGAGAGTAAAATCTCCCAAGTTGAAGCCTATTTTGGCGTCCCCCATTCCAAGATGACTCCCCCCGCATTGGTGCCACCCCACTGAAGCACTCAAGGCAGGGGACAGCTACCCAGGATATTATGGGAGAGGCTGTTGTCTTATCCTAAACTTAACAATACCTTAATCCTAGCATATTTACATATATACAAGTCTCTAAGTCTTAATCTAATTAAACTATTATTAAACCTATTAACATAAATTATACATATAAACAGCCGGTGACCAAAGTCACCAATCGGTGACCAAAGCCACCAGCCGGCGACCAAAGTCACCAACCGGCGACCAAAGGCACCAGCCGGTGACCAAAGTCACCAGCCGGCGACCGAAGTCACCAGCCGGTGACCAAAATCACCAACCGGCAACCAATGTCACCAGTCGGCGACCAAAGCCACCAACCGGTGACCAAAGTCTGACAAATCCGGTGACAAAAATTAATACATTAGTGCCATATATAGTAGTACTAAAATTAAAGCATATTGGTGGTACATAAGTTGAGTAAAGGAATATAGAGAATACAGTAGTCAGTACTAGAGTCTGGCGTGAAATATGATAAGTTGCTTGAATGTAGATAGTGTATTGAGTTTTAAGGTAAGATGATGCATAAGTTTATAGTTAGTGGAGTGTAGATGGCGCGAAATATAATAAATTGCTGGTTTGTAAATGGTGTAAGACTGGATATTTTCAGAGATTTAATTGTGGTATGAATTGATGATAGAGAATAATATTAAGTTAGTATATATGGTTGTGAGTAGTTGTAGGATTGTTATTGGTTAATATAATGTATTGAGTTAAATGGTAATGATGATGCGTAAGTATATGGTTAATGGAGTGTGGATGGTGCGAGATATAATAAATTGCTGGTTTATAAGTGGTGTAAGACTGAATATTTTAAGAGATTTAATTGTGGTATTAATTGATGATAGAGAATAATATTAAGTTAGTATAAATGGTTGTGAGTAGTTGTTGGATTGTTATTGGTTAATATAATGTATTGAGTTAAATGGTAATGATGATGCGTAAGTATATGGTTAATGGAGTGTGGATGGTGCGAGATATAATAAATTGCTGGTTTGAAAATGGTGTAAGACTGAATAATTTAAGAGATTTAATTGTGGTATGAATTGATGATAGAGAATAATATTAAGTTAGTATAAATGGTTGTGAGTAGTTGTTAGATTGTTATTGGTTATGAATTGATGATAGAGAATAATATTAAGTTAGTATAAATGGTTGTGAGTAGTTGTTAGATTGTTATTGGTTATGAATTGATGATAGAGAATAATATTAAGTTAGTATAAATGGTTGTGTGTAGTTGATGGATTGTTATTGGTTAATATAGTGTATTGAGTTAAATGGTAATAAGTATATGGTTAATGGAGTGTAGATGGTGAGAGATATGATAAATTTCTGGTTTGTATATGGTGTATGACTGAATAATTTTGATTGTGGAGTGAATTGATGATGGAGAATGATATTAAGTTTGTATAAATGGTTATAAGTATTTGTTGGATTGTTATTGGTTAATACGATTGAGTATCAGGTAATGAGCAGACACTTAATGATGACACATAGGTACAGTCTAGATCTTATTATTAAGTACTTAGATTACTTCTTAAATTAAATATTTACAGATGAAAGTGTGGCCACATGAGTGTTCGCCGAGGTGTGTCATGAGGTTAATGCAGGAAGATCACGCCGAAAGCACGGGTGAATGTCACATTTAAGGAAGGGAAATAAGCTGCTTACCGAGGAGAAGTTATAATGTCCTGGGAGTGACGTCCACAATACATGGGCACTGTAATCCGTACACTGCAATCCGGTGAGAACTCACTCATGACAACACTGTAATAGGGGAGTATTTCCCTTTTTGTTATTCGGTCACAACAAACACTGGCACAATCACTTAAGTGTCCTCCCGAAGGAGACATGTCACTGAAGTCCCTCGACGATGACGCTGGGTGGGTGACTCGATGGTGTTCTTGAGTCTCAAGGTCTCCAGTACTGGACGCACGTGGATGACGATTTGGTGTATCTCCAGCTGCCGACGCTTCATAAGTGACCAATGTCACCAATGTCACCGAAGAAGGTGACTGAAGTCACCAGAGGTGGTGACAGGTCCCCAGATGGTGACTATGTCACCAAAGATTGGTGACATGTCACCCGGGTTCTTGTGAAAAACTCCATCGGAGGTCCTCGGGAGGCACGCGGCGGGAGTCGCAGCGCCAGTGCAAGGGGCGCTCAGGTAGTAGGGCGCCGCTCCCGGCACCGGGCGCTCCGCCACAGAAGCTCGGCCGCGTAAGTCACCAGATTCAGTGACCTGTGTCACCGAAATCACCGGAGATGGTGACTTGTGTGTCACCGAAATCACCGCAAATCGGTGACATGTCACCAGGAATCTTCGGAAAAATTCCATCGGAGGCCGTCCGGAGTCACGGTGCTGGGGTCCCAGGGCCAGTGCTAGGGGCGCTCAGGTGGTAGGGCGCCGCTCCCGGCTCCAGGGACTTCGTCAGGGGACACTTCCACTTCAGGAGGTCACCAGTGGTCACCGGCGGTCACCGGTGGTTGGTGACCTCCCGCCGACCGAAGTCACCAGCGGAGCGACTCCGAAATGCGACTGCTCCGTACGACGGCTGGAGCGCGACTTGGTTAGGTTAGGTTAGGTTAGGTTAGGTTAGGTTTTTTTTTTTTTTTTTTTTTATAAGTTTTGCGCTCCGTTTACCCCCGTGTGGGGTGCCAGGGACCTTGTCTGCCCTTTTTCCATTCTTTCTCAGTAATATTGAGGTGTATATATAAATTTGTTGGCGCTAATGTATCTATTATTTATTCTTAAATGTACTTATAATCCTTTTTACTCTTTCTTCGTTCATAATCCAAATATAACTCCGAGAACTTTTTTTTTTTTTTTTTTTTTTTTTTTTTTTTTTTTTTATCCGAATTTCTTGTGAATTTCCTTGCCATTTTCAATCTGCAGAGCGGCATCCTCAGCGGATGCATTCTCACTCAATATTTCCACACCAGTGTAATTTTGTTCTCTCCAAAAATGCCTCAGCATTTTCTTTCGAATTTTGGCTGCTATAGAATTCGCGCTTTGTTTTTCTACACTGGTGTGGAAGAAACCCTTTCCGCCGTATGTCTCCACTGCCAGTTCTTTATCGCTGAGGATGTCGCTCCTCATGTTTCCACACTTGAATTTTAGGTATCCATGTCCTGTCCTATTTATTTCTAAATCACGATCACTCATCCGTGGCGATCTCACTCGCTTTTTAATTGTATCCAACTTATCATCTACCTTCCTCCAAATTTTGTCCAGTTTCATCAAAAACTGGTCCCAATTTGCTGCCACATTTTTGACCTTTTCCATAGAAAGATCATCTTTCCGTTTCCTATTCCGCAATTTTAAAGCGAGTAAGACCGTCCACTCAACCACTTTCTGCTTTCTCCCCTCCTCTCCTTTTTCCACTTCCTTTCTATCCCACCGAGCACATCGTTTGTCCGTTTCTCCCATTACCACCATCGTGTTCATGTTTGCTGCCGTAATGTTCCCGTGGGCGCCTTTAACAGTATTGAACTGTGGAGCGGGCGAGTGCATCCCAACGCCTTCTGATAGGACACTCCTCGCTGAAGGCGTTGTGATCCACCCGCTCGAGCTTGGCGCCCACACAGTTCACGCATCGCGGCAGCGAACCCTCCGCCAGCCTGGTGCACTCCGACCTGAGGTGAGGCCCCCCGCAGTGACTGCATACGTCCACGGGATCCTGACAAAATCGTTTCCCGTGGCCGTATCCGAGGCACCGCGCACACTGTATCAGTGGCGAGTGGTCTGCCACTTTCACTCGTTGCAGGTCGATGTGCACCTTGCCGGCTTCCGTCATGCGTGTCCAGATTTTGGGGGACACTTTCAATACGATGTGCTCGGTGAGAGGGTTCCGCGTCCTTTTCCTAAACCTCACCTCAATTCTATTATTTTCCGGCTCTATCCCTTCGAGCATGTCCCTATTTTGTACCCTTAGCCCTTCCACCACTTGCTCATCCTTATTGTACCGCATCACGTCTCTAAGGATGACAAGGGGGTCCTTGTTTGTCATTTCCACCACACTTAGACTCTTTCCTGCTGTTTTCAATTTCTCCTTTACTCTCCCTATTTCCTCTCTTGTTTCACATCCTATAATCACTTTACAGTCCTTTGCCTTTCTAATGTTGTCTATTTTGATTCCCTCTTCCCTTGCATTTACTACCACTCTTATCTTCTCTAACACCTGTTCGCTAGTGTCCGATTCTACTTCTGAGCTGACCACTACCGAATGGACGGGCGTCCCTGCGACCTGTTTAACCCTGGGAGGGCCGGCCACCACATTCGCGTAGCTTCCTCTTCCCATCTCCTGTTGGTTCACTATCACTTCCCGTAGTCTGCCCATTTCTTCCATGTTTTCTTTCAGTAAAGTGTTATTTTTCTCTATCACCTTTACCATCTTTCTCACTTCTTCCTTCTTTTCCGTTTTGTTTCCTGTCTCAACCTCCGATTTTTCAATTTGTATCTGACCTTTCCCCTTGTCGTCTTCAGACTCCTTCAATAACCTTATCAATAACTCTAAACATTCGTGAATCGCTGTCTTAACTTCTCTCTTCATGTTGGTATTCTCGTCCATCTTTTTCTTCGTTTCTTTAATTTTCGCTTTCGCCTCCACAATCCGCTTCGACTCCGCAAACAGCTCCTTTACCTTGGGTGCCGCGTTACTCGCATGCGGGATAGTGAAGGTGAGATTCGCCTTTGTTCCTGCGACTGGCTTCTCCGGATGTTTGGCTGCGGCGGCGGTGGTCTGGGAGGAATGAGCCGCTGTACTCAGCGACTCAAGCTCCCCAGATCTCCTCCGCACGAAGCCATCCTTGGTCGGTGAAGCCTTTGACAAGGTAGCTTTCATCGGCCCTTCACTTGTAGCGCGGGCCCTGGGAGGAGTGCGCTGGGGGTTGAACATTTTTATACAATTAGCTAACCTAACCTTAATTAATAATTTGCGTAAGATTTAATGAATAATTTATAATAAATAATTAAAGTTAAAAGCTCCACAGGGTGTAAAAAGCCCTGCGGAGGGTCCAAAGGTTTTAAAAATTTAGAATTTTTGGCAATAAGCCACGTACACAAACACTTAATAAATAAAAAGTAAATAATATTTGTCACAATATTTTGCGCTAGATGGCGCTTCCGTCGAATTAGAACACGCAAGCGACTTGTTCACACACTGCGTTTAAAAATAACTAAGTAATAGTGGGTGGTGTGAGGGTGGGTAAAAATTGTACTTTCACCTTGTCCGATCGCGACGTGCAATATGTCTGGAGACGCAGGAGGTTACGAGGATGTCAAATAAATTGGATTTACTAAAAAGTTTCCTGAAAAAATTTTGAAGATAGCCGAAAAACGTGATTTTTAAAGAAAATGTATCAAAAAAGTTGGAATTTTGCACAAATGTAGGTCGCTGTCTGCCGAAACAATTAGGGGCGGTCGAGATAAAGGATCTGACACACCTAACACCAAAATTGGACAACAAACAACGAAGAAATTAATTATTAATGAAGATTTTCACTGAATTTACTAAAATACGTCAAAATTATGTGTAAATATGTAAAAATTTTATTGAAACTATTACTGTCGTAACACACTCGTCCAGACCTTTAAATAGACGTATCAAACGTCACTGTCACTTAAAAACCAAAACTTAAGTTTAGTAAATGTATGGCGCTTTTGAGCCCGGTATATCGACTTTTTCGTACTTGAAAAAATACAAGTACAGGTAAAATTGTACTTTCACCTTGTCCGATCGCGACGTGCAATATGTCTGGAGACGCAGGAGGTTACGAGGATGTCAAATAAATTGGATTTACTAAAAAGTTTCCTGAAAAAATTTTGAAGATAGCCGAAAAACGTGATTTTTAAAGAAAATGTATCAAAAAAGTTGGAATTTTGCACAAATGTAGGTCGCTGTCTGCCGAAACAATTAGGGGCGGTCGAGATAAAGGATCTGACACACCTAACACCAAAATTGGACAACAAACAACGAAGAAATTAATTATTAATGAAGATTTTCACTGAATTTACTAAAATACGTCAAAATTATGTGTAAATATGTAAAAATTTTATTGAAACTATTACTGTCGTAACACACTCGTCCAGACCTTTAAATAGACGTATCAAACGTCACTGTCACTTAAAAACCAAAACTTAAGTTTAGTAAATGTATGGCGCTTTTGAGCCCGGTATATCGACTTTTTCGTACTTGAAAAAATACAAGTACAGGTAAAATTGTACTTTCACCTTGTCCGATCGCGACGTGCAATATGTCTGGAGACGCAGGAGGTTACGAGGATGTCAAATAAATTGGATTTACTAAAAAGTTTCCTGAAAAAATTTTGAAGATAGCCGAAAAACGTGATTTTTAAAGAAAATGTATCAAAAAAGTTGGAATTTTGCACAAATGTAGGTCGCTGTCTGCCGAAACAATTAGGGGCGGTCGAGATAAAGGATCTGACACACCTAACACCAAAATTGGACAACAAACAACGAAGAAATTAATTATTAATGAAGATTTTCACTGAATTTACTAAAATACGTCAAAATTATGTGTAAATATGTAAAAATTTTATTGAAACTATTACTGTCGTAACACACTCGTCCAGACCTTTAAATAGACGTATCAAACGTCACTGTCACTTAAAAACCAAAACTTAATTTTAGTGGGTTAGGTTAGGTTAGGTTAGGTTAGGTTAGGTTAGGTTAGGTTAGGTTAGGTTAGGTTAGGTTAGGTTAGGTTAGGTTAGGTTAGGTTAGGTTAGGTTAGGTTAGGTTAGGTTAGGTTAGGTTAGGTTAGGTTAGGTTAGGTTAGGTTAGGTTAGGTTAGGTTAGGTTAGGTTAGGTTAGGTTAGGTTAGGTTAGGTTAGGTTAGGTTAGGTTAGGTTAGGTTAGGTTAGGTTAGGTTAGGTTAGGTTAGGTTAGGTTAGGTTAGGTTAGGTTAGGTTAGGTTAGGTTAGGTTAGGTTAGGTTAGGTTAGGTTAGGTTAGGTTAGGTTAGGTTAGGTTAGGTTTTTTTTTTTTTGTAGGAAGTGGATTAGGATTAGCACATTTGGGAAGGGCTCGATGCTAACGGTATACTTCTTACCCTTCCCGTGCAGATTGGGTTGAGGATAGGGATGAGACGATGGTGGATTGGGAAGAAGAGGTAAAATAGTGTAGTGTAATTGTATGTGTGTGTTTATGTGAGTGAGTGACTGAGTGAGTTTATGTAGTTTGCGTGTGTAAGATATGTATGTTTAGTGTATAAGGATGTGAGGGAGGGAGGGAGGGAAAAGGACAAGGAAAGGAATTTTCGATGGGAGAGAAAGTTAGTTGTTTGGATAGGGGAGATGGATGTTGTTGAGAGGGAGGAAGACAATACATACTTAGATAAATATATATATATATATATTATATATGTTTATGATTTATAAAGGTTATTGGGAAGGAAAAGGATGTGGATGGGATTGGGCGAAGAAGAATAGATATTAATACGAAAAGTGTAGGAATAAAATACATGTGATAAAAGGTATAGTGAATGCTAGTTATATATTATATAAATAACAATAGTCGCGAAGAGTAATATTTATGAAGAGTAAAAGTGGAAGTTTAGAAAGATAAGTATATATCTATATAAACATACATAAATAACGGTACAAAAAATTTTTTTTATTAATGAAAATTTTAATATGTTTTGGAAGAGATAAAAGGTTATACATATATATACATATACACATACATACACACACACATATATACATATATATATACATACATATATATATACACATACATACATATATATACATACACATATATACATACATATACATACCATACATACACATATATACATTTATTACTTGATATGCATGTTGAAGTACCAATATACTGATATATCTACATATAAAATAAATAAACAATAATAAGATAAATCAGTTTATATATATACAACTTCAAGTACAGTGTAGATGACAACAGTTTAGATTTTTTTTTTTTTTTTAGTTTAAATACTAAATGTCTTTGTTATAACAAGAAAATGTACTGAATAATATTGCAATGATAATGTTAACAAAATTCAGCGGTCAGTCGCCAGCGACCAGCCACCGGCGGCAGCGACCAGTCACCGGCGACCAGCCACCATTGGTGGTGACCAGTCATCGGCGACCAGCCACCGAAGGCGGCGACCAGTCACTGGCGGCGGTGATCAAGTTTACAATAATTTGAGACAGAAAATAACTATAAAGAAGAACATTACATAATAAGAGAGATAAGACAATATATCTAACATTGAGTATAGTTTGGACGACAATATATAATGTTAACAAGATTCGGCAGTCGGTCGCCAGCGACCTGCCACCGGTCAGCAGCGACCAGTCACCGGCGACCAGCCACCATTGGTGGTGACCAGTCACCGGCGACCAGCCACCGAAGGCGGCGACAAGTTACTGGCGGCGGTGATCAAATATACAATAATTTGAGACAGAAAATAAATATAAAGAAGAACATTACATGATTGATAAGAGAGATAAGACGATATGCACATCGAGCATAGTTTAGACAATATTTTTTTTTTTTTTTTTTTTTTTTTTTATTTTTTTTTTTTTTTTTTTTTTTTTTTTTTTTTTTTTTTTTTTTTAAAATCTATATATAGTTATTAGTAAAACTAACCATAGTCGTAAAACTTAGAAACTAAACAATTAATTATATATTATGATGGCTTTGAATAATATTATCACCATCACCAGCACACCAGCATCAAATTTTACACTAGTAGATGAATAACAAAATATTTGAACTCACACTTCCCAGTAACCGGCGACCAGTCATCAGTCATCAGTGATCAATCTCCGTCGACCGGCGACCATAGACGGTGACTAGTCACCACCCACGGCCACCGGGGCGGCAACACATACATGCACTCATACATATACGCCCCCTGGCAACCACTGCGCGAAATTACTGTGCTGTTTGGGATTTTTAGAGTGTTTTTGAGAAGCAGTGGTAGCATTTGATTGATTTTCAATTAGTTTTGTTTGGGCATGCCTTGAATTCGTGGTCACTTATACAGTGAGAATTAGCTGTAATATTAGGGGACCAAAGTGATCAAGTCGCCATGATTTAGTGGCTTGGTGACTAATGTCACCGATAATATGTGTGTGTGCGTGTGTAAAGATTAGTTTTTATTAAATGATTTCAGTTGACCAATTATATAGTGTATGTGTTCATTGAACGAATTGTTTGTAGAGTCTTTTTGGTTGATCAGAGTCAGGTCATACGGATCCTCAAGGTGGGATGCAATGATGAGGTGGTTGAATCTGGTGCGTTGATTAATTTGGACGCATCTTAGCAGGGAGTCCCTCGTCGATGAGGCAGAGGGACCTCCCGCGGGGTGAACTATGGGTGTGTTACTCGCCATAGTCCGTAATAGCACGGACCTCTAGATTTTTAATATGTGCCAATGGGCAAATTTTTGACGTGGCGCCATGCGCGAAATTACTGTGCTGTTTGGGATTTTTAGAGTGTCTTAGGAAACAGTGGTAGCATTTGACTGATTTTTCGATCAGTTTGTCTGGGCATGCCTTGAATTCGTGTTCACCTGAGCAGTGAGAACATGCGGGTTTCGGTGCTCTGCAATGCTTCCGGGTGTGTCCGTATTGGAGACATCGAAAGCATTGCAGCACCGGTACATGTTCCTCTGCATGGACACTTTGGAAGTCGATGTTCAGTTTGCCATATTTGGTGATTGCTCGCCATACCCGAGGTGAAGTGATAAAGATGGCATTATATAGTTTGGGGTTATTATTTTGGCGCATTGTTTTGAGGTCAAGTTCGCTGTTTTCTATGTTAAGTTGTTTGATATGACTGTTTTGGTGTTTTAGTATTTCGACTAGTTGTGTAGATGGGACATCTTTCGAGATACCCTTGAGAATGATCATGGGTTTTAATTTGGTTGTATGCTCGGCAGAGATTGATGATTGGGGTGCAGCGCATTTTTGGATAAGAAGGTTTCTGTGTTCAGTGTTGTTGCATTCGACCAAAAGTTTATGGTTAGGAATGTATCTGATTTTGGGGGGTGTGGTGTCGAGGTTGTTAAGATCTATTGTATCCTTGAATGCTTTTACAGTGTCAGCATGTGTGCTGGTGGAGGTGGAGGAGGAGGTTTTGGGGGCGACTATGAGAAGAGGCTTGAGTGTAGGAGGTTGATCAGCGATGAGGGGTGGGAAGCTTTGAGTGGAATAGTCTGTTGATGGGGATTCGCGGATTTTGTTGTTGGATTTTTTGAGTTCGTTAATTTCACTGATCAGCCCTGGCATGAGATCAGTCAAATAATTTAGTTTGTTGATAATTTCAGGGTCGATCTGAGGTGGGGGCGTGGCTGTAAGTAGGGGTGTAGAGGGGCCTGCACTGGGTGAAGTGCTGGTTGGGGGAACGGCTATTGGAAGCTTTTCTATCTTGGAAATCACTGGTTCGAGATGTTTGATAATTGAAATGATGGTTTCTTTGTTAATTTTTGTTAGTGACTTGCCTTCAGTGATGAGTTCAATTATTCTATTATGATATTTCCGGATTTTAGAGGCTATGGAGTTGGTGATGGTGAGGTCATTGTCACAGTTATCAGTGGTTTGCGTTAATATTTGTTTATATGAGAGTCTTGGTATGTCTCTCGATGAGCTGCTGCAGGAGTCGATGAAGTCGTCAACAGGGGGGACGCTGTAGGACAGTTCGTTAGACGTCCCCGGCTGAGTTTCACTAGCAGGTGCATCCCC